>JAJHSJ010000012.1:21936143-22036143 GCA_021015155.1 Magnolia officinalis | reverse complement strand
GCATGAGCCTAAAAATGAAGCAAATCCAATTCTCAGGTCACATAGACCTGGATGAAGGGAACAAACAAATATCAGCTTGATCCAAAACTTTTGTTGCCCCCAAAAAGTTTTTAATGGTGGGAATTCAATCACAAAGTGTGGTCCGCTTGAGATCGGGATCTTCTTCATTTTTGTGACCATATCCTAAAATGATCCAGAAAAATAAATGGACAGTGTGGATATACAACACATTCATCAAGGTGGGCCCCATGGTCCGACGTTACCCCAGTAACACCTAATCCACTCCAGCTTTGGAGGGACGCCAACTAGGTGGGGCCCATTGTGATGTTTGTGAGAAATCCGCCCCGTCCATCCTTTTTTTTCATATCAAGTTAGGGTATGGGCACAAATTAGGGATAATTTGGTAAATTGCCAAATTTTAGACATTTTTACCAAACAGAAATTTTTGGATTCAATACTAAATTTCAGTGTTCGGGAATTGTTTCAAACAGTTTACCAAACAGGCATTCCAACACTCATCAGTACTAAAATTCAGTAAAAAAATGGATCCATTACTTAAATTAATTTCAGACTTTTTTTAATTCAGTTTACCAAATGCACCCTAAGCGTACAAGCTTTCACATTTAACTTCCTTTTGAGGCAACTCCATGCTACTCTTAGGCTGCTTTGGATGTCCTTAACTCCCCATGCTTGATTATATCCTTCCTCGTCTTTCCAGACATCCATCTCAACATCCTCATCTCTACAACACTCATCGCTTCTCATGTTACATTGTAACTGCACAACGCTTCACCCATATAGCATAGCCAATCAAAATGTTGCCTTAAGGGCCTATTTGGATGGTGGGAAAAGAAAAGAAAAGAAAACGGTAATGATTATCTAATGATGATTTCCCATGAGCATGGAATCGATTCCATGGATTCCATTTTAGGGATCTAGTTTGGATATCCAAATAAAGTTCTCATAAAATAACCTCCTATTTCGAGCTTGAGAATGACTATGGTGTGTGGGTAATGATTGCGTTTTGAAATTCAATGTTTCCCTGCTATCCAAACATGGCGAAATGTCCCATCATGTGAAAAGTCATCCATTTTCTTTTCTTCTCCAACCATCCATAGAGGCCCTAAGTTTCATGGGCATGCAAAGTACAAAGACAACACTCCAAAGGCAGATCTTTACTTCATCCAGTCACAGATTCTCATTTTACATTGTAACTGCCCAACACTTCACCCATATAGCATAGCCGGTCAAACAGTTACCTTAAAGTTTCAATGGGCATGAAAACAAAACAGTCCAAAGGCCAACCTCCACTTCATCCACCTAGCTCTAATTCTACTGGAAACATCCCCAATACAAAACAATGCCTTGCAAATAGCTTCCTTTGCTAGAGAACCAACTATTCTACTCAGGACCATGTAATGTGAACAGATTATAACATATTAATTAATGCAGATGCAAACACACGGGCGTCCATCTGTATTAGCTTTCATTGCAGATCCAAACAGTGATCAAACTGGATTAGATGAGAACCCTCAATGAAAACTTTTAAAAAGAAAACATCCAACAAAGTTTCTCCCTCATGAAAGTGGGATGCCCCACCATGAACAGGTGTTGTTCTTAAGTTTTTTAATCTAAAAAAAGCATGTTATGCCATTTATTCTTGAAAAAAAAAACACGGTTTTTCAAACTTCTGCTAAAAAAGCATAGCGTGGTTTTTTTTTTCTTTTTAAAAATTTCAAACCATAAATGGATACTTAATACCCTAATGGGTATGGGTATGGGTACACATTTCAGAATCGACATGGGTATGGGCACGGGTACGGGTTTGAGTGTAGAACCATTTGGCGGGTAAGGGTATGGGTACCCCTATACCCAACCTAAAGCTGGCCCGTTGCCAGTTGCCACCCCTAGATGTTTATACCTAAATTCTAATGCATGTTGGTGGAGATAATGATGATGATGATGTGATCATCAGGGATAGGTGATGGTGATGGTGCTCCGATGGCAATGATAATGATGCCCGAACAATGACGATACCCGGATGATGATGATGAATGATGCTGCATAGCTGATGATAATGCCCATATGATGGTAGTTATAATTAGAGCTGTACACGAGCAAACTAAGGCTCGAGTACTCGCTCGACTCGACTCGGAATACTCGACTCGTCTGAGTTAGAGCCGAGTACGAGCGGGTTTCATCTACTCGTTTAGATTACGAGTAAAGTACGAGTCTGGAGGTACTCGACTCGGTACTCAACTCGATACTCGACTCGTGTACTCGACTCGGTACTCGACTCGTACCCATATATATAAGCGAAAATAAAAAAAAAAAAAAACCCTACTTCACTCACCCAGTCGCCCGTCATTTTCAAGCACCCGCTCGAAACCCTTCTTCCCTCCAGCGGCCGTTTTCAAACCCCCCCTCCCTCTCTCTCTTTCTCCCCTCCCCTTTTCAGCGTCGTCCGGCCATCCCTCTTCTTCCATCTCTCTCTCTCTCTCACACTCGCCCGTCCATTGTCCGGCGGTGCTAGACGCCCATCCCCTGTCCCCTCGTCCTTGCGGCCTGTCCGGTGACGGAGCTCCTCCCTGCCACTCGTCCGGTGCCGCAGCTCGTCCCTGCCAGGCTACCACTCGTCCAGTCACCCGTCATCGCCCTGCCCTGCACGCAGCTGCCGGTTGTTCCTGCCCAGCTCGCCCGGTATGTGTGGGTTTGATTTTTGATTTTTGATTTTTAGAAATTGTTTAATATTCGTTTACTACTCATACGGGACGAGTAGAGTACGAGCAGGGAGTCCCTGCTCGTTGGCCGAGTAGAGCCGAGTACGAGCATCACTCAGGCGTTAAGAGCCGAGTACGAGTAGGGCGATACTCGACTCGACTCGACTCGACTCGTGTACAGCTCTAGTTATGATAGTGATGGCAGTGATGTTGATGTTAATGCTGATAGTGGTAACAGTGATGCTCGGATGATCATCCTCATCATCCTACTATGTTCTTTGCACAAAATGAATTTTTTTCACAATCAACATTGTGCGGAGGGGAAAAAAAAAAAGGAAAAGGAAAAGTAAAACAGATTATCGAAGAAAAAATCAGACAACACTTCCACATAAAATCAACTTTCAAGAACCAATACCCCAGAATAGCAGTTCCCCAAATATGGGTATTTTCAGAAAATCATTCAAGGACTATAAACAAAATGAGGCTTTAGACTTTTATAGATCTAGCACCCTTGCATGATTTTTGAGAAACATTCCTTTGTCGCAAAACATGTGCACTGTCATGATAAAGAATACCACCTCCAACATTATAGCTCCTAACTACTCAGATGAAGGACACCAATTTTGAGCTTTGTAAAACCTTATGGAAGAAGAGGCTTCCAAGTGTCCAACGATAGTTCCAAGATTTAAAAATCTTAGCAAGCCCAAAGCCAATACGGTCATTACAGTGTATATTGAACTCACAAAGCATAAATGTACAATGCGCATGTCAAAAGGGAGAGTACCTACTGACACACTTTTTATATGAATGACAATTTTATTAGAAGTAAAATAAAAAGTAACAAGATCTGTCAAGATAATGGATAGAGTCTCCTATACAGAGGTTTGATCTAAGGAATACTTAGCTATCTTCCATACAATTAGCTTCTATAGGAATTTGGAATAAAAAATGGAAGAAGATTTTTTTTATTTTTTTTTAATGCATTCTTTCTCATTTAAGATGAAGGCAAAATTCCTAGGAGGATGTACCTTTCCTGATGCCCATGCAATAGCCAACAAAGAGTATCCTTCGGAAATGATCCCCCAAGACACTCGAGGAAGAGCACATATTCCGACTTTGGTGTTTAAGATCTCCCCAATATTACAGATTCCTTTTCCTCCCAGCCCATAAAAGGAAAGAACAATAGAACCATCAGAATCCACCCCCGGCCCTACAAACCCGTAAGTTCCACGATCACTTCTTGCATGAAACTTTGTGTCATCCAATATGGCACCCAATGGATCGTCATTATAGCACTTCGTGTGCCATTTTACATGGCACTGCATGTGTCAATCTATGTTCCATCCTAAATGAACTCCATGTGCCATGGCCAGGTAGTCTCATATCTACTTCTTAGTTCTTACGTGACACTCTATTTGCCACAAGGTTTACTCACAATTAGAGCCTATCCTCTGGCCATAAAATTGATATATAACAGAATGTATCAGATGATACACCATGCATCAACAATATAGAGTGAATATTGATCGATTTAAGCTACTTGTCACTTGTTAGTTATAGGTATAATGACGTAAAATGGGTCATAATGTCTTCACCAAGAAACTGATAAGCTACAGTGATGCAATAAAGTATCGGCAATATGACACATACAATATACCATATGATACTCTAAAGAATGAAGTGTCATCCTCATCGCATTGCATATATCATCTTACACAAGTCATTGTGCCTTTCCATGAGAATTTTCATGATGAACCATCCTCATCTCATTTGGCACTTGGTGCATCCCCATCATGTAAGCGCTTTCAACAATGCTCGCCATCTTTTCAACACAAACATGGCATCTAGAGTGTATTTACCCACTGCCTAAATTCACATGTGTCAACCCAACAAGAGAGGATGCTCATGTAAAGTTCCACTTACAGGTTGAATTATTACAAAACCAGACACCCTCTAATAAACCTTTCTGTCTATAAATATCAACCTCTCGTGAGAAGGAATAACGCGTATGACGTAGCACATCTTACTTACATAAGCACCACTTTACAAATAGACATCCTGTAGCATCCTCTCAACAAGAGGGGATGCAACTATAGTAGCATCCACTAACATACGGAGTGGTCTTTCAGTGTATCTTTTGTCCATAAAAGGAAGACACGAGAGATGTGTGTGGAGCATAACTTCATGCACATAGTGGAGATAGTAGGGCACCCATCTGGTAGACTATTTCACGCATAGCTTATACTTGGAAAGAACATAACAACAGTATCATGGATCATTGAAAATCATGACAGCTGCATGCGAAAACTAAGAACATTCTGCTAGAAGTTTCACACCACAAACCATGAAGCAGCCAAATATTTTTATTGCGATGTGTCAAATGATTTCTCCCATGAAGATATAACTAAAAATTGCATGGTATGATCATTGGAAGTGTGTCATGTCCTTTATACAATTCCATGAGAAAAGAAACTTTGCAGCATTTGTGTTTCCTTTTTCTTTGAGAATTTTCCCCCCTTTTTCTTAATTATAGATGGTTCTATCTAATCTACCATATTAGTTCACTACCTGTAACCATATTAGTTCACTACCTATAACCAAAATACCATTGTGCTCTACTTATAATCTCCATGATACAACAACATTAATGCAGGGGCATTTTCACACCGGGCTCGAGTGGGGTAGCCTGTGGGATGCGGGGACACACTCGAGGTGGGCGGCCCGTGTGAGGCGGTGGCTCATGTGAGGTGGTACCCATGTGATGTGGGGCCCACAAGGGGGTTGGCCGAGGTCCTAACCCATGCGATGTGGGGCATGGGCTATGAAATAAAGTAATTAATTCACCATGCTCTATTAGTTCGAGCTTTCAGAGCAAGTGGTTAGTTATCCTGCATCAATGTGGTATCAAAGCGGGAGGTCTCGTGTTCAAGAGTCCTCACCAGGGATAATTAATGCAGGGGCACTTTCACATCGGGCTCGAGTGTGGTAGCCTGTGGGATATGGGGGTGATTAATGCAGGGGCATTTTCACATCGGGCTCGAGTGTGGTAGCCTGTGGGATATGGGGACATACTCGAGGTGGGCGGCCCGTGTGAGGCGAGCCCTACCCGCATGAGGCAAGTGGCTCATGTGAGGCGGTACTCATGTAATGTGGGGCCCACGAGGAGGGTTCGGCCGAAGTCCTAACCCATGCAATGTAGGGCCTGGGCTATGAGATAAAGGGATTAATTGGCCATGCTCTATTAGTTCGAGCTTTTAGAGAAAGTGGTTAATTGTCCTGCATCAAACATGGGTACGCAATAAGCTTTTGAGATGACTCTTTTTCTTCTCTTTTTTTCTGGCAAGTACAATTGAGGTCTCTCAAAGTATCGTTAACCTTCAGAAGCTGCTAATCTATCCAGAGCTTAAGAAGTATTGCTAGGGATCCCTAGATTCATCAACGATGCAAAAGGAGGCAGAAACCTACCACAAGAAACCGATCTTACATAAGAAAATGGCTCATTGTCTGATAGAACATTGCATAAACAACCACAAATTACGCAAGAAACCTACTTTAGCAAACAAAACTTATAATGTAGCTAAGATCACTGAATCCCTCCAAATTGATGCATCATTCAAATGCTTATATCACACATGTACCATCTTGGAAATTATCGTTTAGGGCCCGTTTGGATACTACCAAATAAGTTACTTTTTCTACTTACGGCAGTAGATAAGTGACTTATTTCAAATAAGTTTGTTTGATTTATGATTAGTTATAAGTAACTTTTTTACTTAAAAGTAATTAATCACTTCAGTTAATTTTTTTAGCTTTTCTACTCTCCATAAGTTGCTGAAGAGAGCCATAAACAGAGACGAAAGAGAGGAGAAGCTAATAAGTATAATGTTTACCAAACATACTTATCTTCTTAATAAGCAGAAACTAAGATAAGCTACTTGTGGCATAAGTAGCTTATCTTAATCAACTTACAATCCAAACGCCCTCTAAGACCCTCCCAGACACTTCAACATATTGTGGTGGGGCAATTCACACATGGGCTCGTATTCTCAACTAAGGGAATCCATTTTTTCTTAACCTGATAGATTTTCAAGGTAAGTTTTACTAGAAGTATGCACCACAAACCTATATAATGTCAAGAACCTACGTATAATAGTACCCTTGTAAATCAAATTTTAGATTTTGATGTGTAATATTAGCATCCTCAATTCCATAATCTGAGTCTCTCTCCTCTAGAAGCAGTTGATAACACTTCACGGGCATCCTCCATCCAAAGAACAAAGATCAGAGCTTCTTGATTGAAATTGGCAGTCAACCCACATAAGCTGATATGGTTTACCATTCTTGCATGCTCAACAATACCGGTGAAAACAGGTCATAATAACTATTGGAAAAGGCAGAAAGCAATACTGCAATTCTCAAAACACCAAAACATACCCCCAGCCTTTCCATCCCCATTATGGATCCGAATGGTATCATAAAATCCTTCCAAGACCACCTTACAAGCAAGGATGAGGAGGTAAACCTCCACTTCCCCACCTAAATCGCAAAATGGTTTTCATAACACAAAACTGAAGCGCCCCTTCTGGACCAACATCCACCGCCATTTCTTCTAAACATACTCTATTTTACACTCGTTCAACCTCAGACCTTCTACAAGCTAGGGCATCAATGAACCCTCTATCCAGAATCAGCCCCATACAGCAGCAAGAGCTACTTCCAAAACATCAAAGCATCTCAGACACCGATATGTGCTGCTCAAATGAATACATCCAGTGAAAGAACCAATATTTTTCACCATGCAAGCCCTGGATCATCCCATGACAAGGTCCCAATCACGAGCAAAGAACAAAATGATTTAATAAAAAAATGTCCCAAAAGAAGATCATTCCCTACTAATGACTGGAACACCAACATCAAATCTGCAGCTCATGAGAGTACAATTCTCAGAAAATAAAATTTAAAATTTTAAAAAAAAAAAAAAAAAAAAACAAACAAATGGACACAACCAACACAAGCTCCCCAATTCAGCATTATATGCAAGCGGAAAACAAATATATATATATATATATATATATATATATATATATATATATATATATATATCTATATATATATATATATAATCGAATACAGAAGAAGAAAGTGAGGAAATGGGGGCCAACCCAGGCCGAAAACACAGTTTCTCCCGATTTAAATGGCGACTACCAACTAGAGCCCCAAATTCATCGAACGCATAATTCACACCACAAAAATTCATTCCTCGATAAAAATCCCTAACATCCATTCATATCAAATGAAAACTAACCCAAATTCAAATATCTGCAGCGAAATGAAATGAGAAAATAAAGGAAAATGATCATGATGCAACTGAGAAAGGAAATCGGGGTTTGAATAATCTTAGATCTGCCTACAGAGATGTAATCACATGAATCCAAAGAAATCGAGAAGAAAAGGAAAAGAAATAGAAACCTTGAGAGAGAGATAGAGTGCAGAAAATCTACTTTCGATATTTTTTCTAGGGTTTTTGGACGATGGAAACTGGATCAACAACGATTTCTATTTTGCCGGTGTTTAAAATGGGAATTGCGAAAACAATCATGGAAAATAAGCTCTCTCTTTTTCTTGTTTTCATTTTTTTGTTATAAAAACTTTGATACTCCGGCAAAGTATGATGGATGATACGCAGGCACTTACAAAATTACATGGCAACATACAAAGAATTCAAACTAAACCGTAGATATTGCGACCTTATTGTTCAAAGGTCAAAAACTAAATAAAACAAAACAAATTACGCTTACTTGATCATATGGAAATCGGATTTCTGGCCAGTTATTGGATGGTCTAAGTTGAATATATTTCAACAAACAACTGATATTCAAAGGTTACGATCATTCAAACAATATAACTTATATTCAATGTATTACATAAGTTAGTCAGTTTATTTTGAGTAAATGTGCAACAGCGCATGCATTTTCTAAGTGGATGCCTGTGTATCGAACCCTGCGCTCTGCCAGAGTATCAAATAACTCCCTTATTTTTCTTCGCAAATGTTGTTTGATATCTTGGCTGAAGATAATAGTTCATACGCATGCACTTTTGAATTTTTGCACAACCATGTAAGAAAAATTGAATCAAACTGTTTACAACGTGGGATAAATAGTAGATATCTTATAACTTTAAAATTGAAATTGATGGAATGAATCTGACCGTTGAATATTTTTGTTTTAATTTTCTAGGGGATGTCCATCAATCGGACAGTTAAGAGATCATTTGAGTGTGATTGTCTGATTATGACCTGGATAGAGTTGGACATTTGGACGAATTAATTGAGTTATATACATACCAATTATATAAATTTTCAGTGCATGTGTATGAGCCATTACCGTCTACCAGAGTATCGGAGTTTTTAATTATTTACACTGGATAGCAACAACGTTACACGCCAGGATAAGATGTCTAGTCGTCATTGTCGTCGTCCCGGGCCTACTCTCCTCACACGTGCATGTTCGACTGGGTCCCTTGGGGCACGTGCCCTGATCTGTTGAACAACATCCATCATTCATCGTGCAAATATGACCCACCTGATTGGTGGACTAGCCTGATTTTTTGTCTACAAGACATATTAAGTGGGCCCATCTGATTATTGTAATTGATCTCGTACAGGAACTTTGCATGGGCACGTGTAGGCACAACAGCCCACAGGTTTGCTAGAATACATCCCGGCGTATTGTTATGATATAAGACGCGCCCGGACCATGTTGTTGAAGACAGACCCGGACCGTATCTGTTGAAAATGGGCTCTTGTTAGGTGATCCAAACCGTTTATATGGGCCCACCGTGATACGGGATAAACGATGGTGAAACTAATATTGGAATATTTTAAATTTTGACCTATAATTCTTTTCCTTTGAGTATGGACGGTCTCCGTAAGTTTTGTCTTGTCAGGCAATAGTAGAAAGTTTAGGATTTTAAAAATCTTTTTGAACTTCAACGCATCTACCTTCATCTGTGTTGTATCTCTTTTTGGATCTACGTTATGGATCACCAAAAATAACTTTAGATCCAATGGCTATGGTTCTGACGTATCATATAGCGATAGGCAGGGATGTATTCTAGCAGAATTCAAAGCCAGACTACCTCGCAGATGGGACGCGGTTTGGCTGCGACCACAACATCGCCAGCCAGCTAGTGACAATGTTCCGTGGCCCCACCATGGTGTATGTGTTTCATCCAAGCCATCCATCCATTTTCCGGCTTATTTTAGGGCATGACACCAAAAATGAGGCAGATCCAAATTTCAGATGGACCATATTACTGGAAAGAATTGGGATGGAACGCTCACTTGCCAGTGTTGGAGCAGCAGCCATGGTGAAGCCCACGGAGCTTTGTTACCAGGGAGCTTTGTTACCAGCTAGCTTGCCAGTGTTGGACCAGCAGCCAAACCGCGTCCAGATGCAGATGGCTAGAAGGCTACTCGCGCGATTAACTATAGCTGGTCACGTGCCATCTCCCCTCCTCGTGTGTCGTTATTGCGTGGGGGAGTAAAGCTCGGGTCAACACCTTAAAATTTGCAAATACGCAAGCCCCGGTTAGCGTTTGAAAAAAGACGATTTGGTATCTGATCGTGCCCCAAATCTAGACCGTTCACAAGTGGGCCTTGACCACATTAGCGGCAATAGTCCATCGATCCTAATACCTAACTGCACGAGCAATCACTAAATGTGGGCCATTTTGATTTCTTTTCTCCAGACCCGATCAAATCCAAATGCTTCCAAACGCTTCTAAGGAAAAGCAGGGCTTGTGTTGGGTACCTATATTAGGCAAGATTAAGTTGGATGGAAGTACAAAAGTTGTAATAAATGCACATATTAAGTAGTGTCTGTGAATTAGGTTTATCCCATATATTCTACCGTCATGTTTGGAACCAGCCTGTCTGCGATGTACTAATCACAAATCTCACCCTCTCTATGTTTGGGACCAAACATGTAAACATCTTACTCGGTTAGTTAGAAAGCATTTCATGTTTCGAGACATAATTGTTGTTTTGATGTCATGAATCGGGTCAGAAACAAGGCATGTCGATGCCATCGACGGACTGTTCGATGTCACCTTTGATGGCATCGAACAATGCTCGATCCCATTGAGATTTTTTGAATTTTCTCTAGTTGGTCACTGGACTATCAGGGTGTTTTTTCGATACCATCGGAGGGCGTTCGATTACATCGAAGGTAAGATTCAATGTCATCGAACATATCTCGATGCAATTGAGGATTTCCGAAAAATCATGTATTGTCTCTGGACAATTTAGGTATTATTTCGATGCAATCGAAGTGGCTTCGATGCCATCGAAGGATTAGTTTCGATAACATCGAAGATTGTTCGATGCCATCAACAGTTTCCGCACAATTTTACACAGACATATGATTTTGCGGGATTTGTTTCCGATTTTAATTAGAATCCTTATATAGGATATGTGTGTGTGTGTGTAAGCAGGATTAGGAAATATTCTAGGGTTTCTAAATCGTCTAAAGGTTTCAAAGGGTGTAGCAAGGGTGAGATTCAAAGTTGTTCGAATCGGGTAATCTCTTTCTCTTTGTAATTTCTCCTTCATAGTAATATCTGTCACCTGTGCCGTGGTTTTCTCCCACAGGAGTTTTTCCACATTAAAGTCTTTGTGTTCTTCTCCCTTTTGCTTGGTGCTTTTGTATTGCTATCCTAGATTCATCTTTGTGTACTTCCGCAGTCTCCTGACAATAATATGCAAAGACATAATATACAAGGATGTGGATTAGCTATAAATGGCTTCAAAAGTTATCTCGCTACCGAAGCTATGTCACCAAGTTATGTGGGCCACACCATTATGTATGTATTATATCCACACTATCCATGCATTTGAAGACATTAATTTATGTCATTGGCCCAAATAATGGATGAGACAGATCTGAAGCTTAAGTGGGCCCCACTGCAAGAAACAATGGGGAGTTCATGCCTACCATTTCAAATTATTGGGAGTTACAGAAGTCTCTAATCAAGATAATATTTGTGTTTTCCCCTCATCCATGTCTGGTTGAACTTATGAACAGGTTGGTTCTTAAATAAACATCATGCCTAACCCTAGGAAGGTTTCAACTATGGGCGTCATTGGTCCCACTATTTTCTAAGCTAGAGTCCATTTGAGCTTTGGATCCGCCTCATTCTTTTAGTCAAGCCCTAAAATGATCTCTCCAAATGGATAGACAATGTAGATACAACACATACATCATGGTGGCCCCATAGAATTTCGTGAAGTCGTTTTCATAGCTAAGATAGCTATTAAATCTGTTTCAATTTCTCGTGTCGTTTTTGTGCCCCACAAGTGGCACTCTGTGAAGATCTACATGAAACAATTTCAGTGGAGCAACTGATCCCACAAGTTTTACCTTAATATGGTTTATCCCTACCATCGTTTGATGGCACATATGTGCTTGATCTGGGCCATAATTTCATTATGTACATGGTGACAATGAAATGAGTCGAATGTCAAGGATGGTCACTCATCAAGGCCAACATGTATAATCTAATAGATCCAACAATATAACAAAAAACAGTATGCCATAGCTAAACAAAACATACAATTCCAAGATCAATTAGAAAGGTCATGTTAATGTAAAACAAAAGAGAGGATTCGAAGCAAGAAGCTGTAAGTCCCTAGAGTTTTATCATGACATAAAATGCAAAAAGAAAAAGAAAAAAAAAAAAACCATGATCAAAACGAAAACAAAAGCAATTGTTGTCCCAAAGGTAGGATTTAAGTCCTCTGTCGATGTACCCTTGAAACCATTATTGGTGTCCCGAATGTTGGATTCAAGTCATATGTCATGTACTCCATGGAATTATTATTACCATCCGACGTTCAACTGAGAATGATGAGGTCGGAGTCATAATTTCCTTGTATGTGGGTATGTGGCTCTGGGGAGACGTCTCCATCATTCGTTATTGGCCCGAGTCTGATGTTGTATGATTGCTCCAATATTTCTCTCAATCGTCTGTCACATCGTTCAAACGTGTGAAGGAGCAATGATTACTGCCGCTAAATCTATTGACTTGCAATCGTGCCTCCTCACATGAAGTATATATGCCGGGCCGGCGGCTAACAAATACAATATGATACTTTTCTTTAGGCATTTGCGCCAACAATTAGATCATACAATATTGCAAATAGAGGGATAATCGCATTAGACTTACATATGGTTCTATGATTACTTAATCAAACATCCAGTAAACATTTAGAGTAATTAGTGGATTTCATAAGTTTAAGTGGCACACCCACCACATATAGAAGTAACATTAATACAAGTCCACCTATGTAAGGTTGATTTACGCAAAGTATAATAACATATTACCAAATCCAAAATAAAGTCATTTACTCAAACACACAGCTACTAAAACTTGCAAATTGTCTTTTATGGTAAAGAAAATGAAGAATAAAGGTGTAATGGACTTGGTGTGGAAACTGTCTCATGGATTATTTCCACCAAGATTGCCCCATACATCCTGAACTAGTTTTTTTTCAACCAATCAATCTGACATTGTCCCCGTAGATTAACAAACAAGGCTACAAGTCGCTCATCCGTAGAGAGTAATTCGCTGGCATTGTAAAAATCAGTTTGTTTTAGTCTCTCTACCTCTTCTAAGACACTCAGCACTCTTGTCATCCGGTTCGCCTCCTTACCATCACCCATGTGAATGCCAAAGTCACGCATTGTATTAGCGACATTATCTACAGATGTATCGAGTACCTCACAGGGATGAGCGGGTCGTGTCCTTTTCTTCAAAGTGCTACCATTACGAGTGTTATTAGAATCTAAGGCTATGGTTGGAGTGTTGCGAAATGATCAATTTAAAGAATGGTGGTTGTCAGTTGAGTAGAGAAAATTCAATCTTGAATCGCCTAAATTTTTCAAAGATAGTTCAACAGTGTCATTTATCATGTCATCCATGTCCGACCATGTGTCATTCAAATCCCATTGTACACGGGATGAGAGAGGCACCCATATTCTTACTTCCTTTGACATAACATCTTGTCACTTGATTATCTCAGACGATTAAGCTAAATTGTCCATCTAATTTGTTCTCTTGCACGTAAACGTTCTGCACATGGATGGGACTACGATAAAGAACAATGAGAAAATGATCAAGAAACTGTTTATGTATATATAAAGTTAAAGGATGGAATTCACGTTATGTAATGTGGTGAATTAGATGTTTCCCTTAACCATTCTTCCCAAACATCATTTGGTAACCTCACAACCATTCACTCACTATCCCATCCAAACTCGTTGAAAGCATTTCTTTCACATCATTGTATTCTCTTTTGTGATACATCATTCGATTGGAGACATTTGTCCAAGTGACGCTCACGTTTATTTGTTTTGTAATTTCATATGCTATAACTTTGTATGCTGACCTCTTGAATACATTATCAGCCTTGCGTCTCAGTACAATTTGCTTTAATAGAGTTAAAAATAACACTTCGTCCATTTCATTTGTCCACTTAATTTTTGTTGCTCTAATTGAAGGCTCAACTAGAACTTTTGAGGCTTATTCAAAGGTGAGCAACGGATGGGTACTGGTGAATTTTTAGTAGGCGACTACGAATGTGTCTTCTGAGGGGTTGTCCACATTTCAGCTATCTCACCTATGAAACGCAAACACGCATATAAATTAAGCTGCCCTTAAAAGTGAAAAAATGTACAAAAACTACAAAGATATTCAAAAACTTGCATGCAAGGATATTGTACATTCTGAACCAAAAAGTCCTACATATTATAGTAAAGGAGATTCACAAGCCTAATTACATATTAGAATCACTACATCCAATTTAGAACATATTGTGAAAAGGCTTATATATTCCTATTGTTGTTTTGGGAGTCCGCCCACATCCGATCGACAATTTCGTCGCGCACTTTAATTCATATGTCCTTCTCTCATTAGGTTACCTAAACCAACCAATGTCTCTCATCGTTCATTGAAACCTCATATGACGTTGGGTTAGCTTCTATATCTCCTTCAGATATCCCAACAGTTGGAAGACTTTCAGCCAGATCATCGTCTGAACGAATGAAATTATATAGCACGGTGAAGCCATTATAATTTTCACTCTTGTTTTGAACTAATACTACACAGCCATCTTTAAGATTGGAAACATGCTTTCATAACCCCAAAATAATGCTCAATTGAATTTCAGAATGGTGCGTGACGATAGTTAAATAACTCCTTGTCCATGGGGCTCTCCCAATTCGATACCCTTGCAGGTGATAATGACCACTATGGTAAGAAGCCATAAAACCAAGCGAATGTGCATATCTAGCATCAACGACATAATGTTTTCCTATAATTTTAATGTATGGATATGATCAAGTGCAGTTATATATATATATATATATATATATATATATATATATATATATATATATATATATATATATATATATATAAAAGCATCATGGAGATTATTATTGGTTTTTTAGTCGTGATTGTTATCGTATGGGACCCTTAAAGGATCATCAATATGTGTGAGAGCATTATGGAGAACTCCTTGCATTTGAAGTCAGAGCCTCCTAACCAAAACATATAAAAATTGCATATTAAATGAACAAGCAACAAGTACATTTTATGATAAGAATCAATTTTTATTCCGAAAGTTCGCATTGTTGAAGGTTGGTATGTGGGCAGGAGTGTGTGTCCCATCAATTGTACGAATGTAGTCTCAAAAGGAGATTATCGATGTTATATATTAAGGTGTTGAAATTTAATCAACATATTCTTGTTTTAAAAAATAAAAAAGACAAGTATTAACTGGAAGTATGTTGCCCAATAGGGATTTGAAGAAATCTCATGAAGTGATTCTGGTCCACCTTGGTTAACTATTCTGGGTAAAGAGAAAGTATTGCATCTACTATGTGGTGGAAGTGGCGACTCACCATTTCACCAGAACATATGAATCGATATCCTACAACTCGATTTTGTACACTATGTCCAACAATGTGTAGGAAAAGTGAAATTATAGTCTGATTTCAATAGCCGCTACATTAGGAGATAGAAATTAAGGCTAAGTCTTAGATGGGGGCAAATAAGACCTTTTAAATTTTACCAATTTAAAATTGTAAGAGGCTACCTCTAATCTCACAATCAAACAAATAAATTAAGATGTATATATTGATGGATCAATTCAAATCAAGCCTCAAACATAGGAAGATAGTGAATCATCATGTGAGAATTCATCAAACATGTTGGCTACAATAGATAAGCATCCACAATTATGCAGCAAAATGAAACTAACAATAAACAAAAATCATTCAACCCATTGCATGTGATGCATAGTGATTCGACTATATTCTTACTCTACGCCCGGCTGACGCACTCTCTCCTAGAGTGTGTTGAAATTCACTATCATAATGGTTTTAAATCAGGTTGACCATAAACCTTTACAACCTATACAAGGTCTACACATTTTGCACCCGTTGCTGGCCTACACAAGGTCTTAGAGAGTTTGGATCACAAACTCCACAACGTTTTACACCCATCGGTGGCCTACACCTGTCCTACACAAGAACAAGCCACGTACTCTCCCGTCGGAGGCCTACATAAGGTCTTAAATGCGAGTTTAGGTCTCAAACTCTTGAACCCAAATCTCCACAAGAAGATGGTCAACAAATGGACTCTTATACTAAGGCTTACCTAGTTGGATGAGCCCCATGATAGTGCCTAGTCGAGGATGCTTCTTCTGATGCAATCAACTCCTCTTCAGCTCCCATGAACAACTCCTTTCTTGGATGTGCCAATGTAGTGCTAAGGTTGAGAGAAAAGTTGTTAAACATAACTCAAATGTGTAGGGTCTATAAGGTATAGGTTAAGGTTTCCAAAAGCTAGCATTCAATGACATTTAAGATGAGATTTGACATTAAAATTCAAGGTCAAGGCCATTGATGAATGCTCGAGTTCATGTTTCAATTCAAGCTTTAAATGCTCAATAAATGTGCTTAATCACAAGGATTGAATAATGAACTTCATGGGATAGAGCTAAAGGGAGAGGATATGAATGGAGAAAACACCTTTAAGAAGCTCTATCGGATGCCCAACGAAATTTCCAAATGCCCTATTCGTCATATAAATAAGATATATTGTGACGGTTAGAAAACGGGCAAAAATCGGCTGGTTTGATCAATCGAACGATCCATTGATTGATCGGTCCGAATGGTTTTCAATAGACAACCCACCTGATATTTTTTAGGATCATCGATCGATTAGACGATGCCATCGATTGACCGCCCAAAATGTAATTTCCAGACCAAAGCTTGCAAGACATAATTTGTTGTCATCGATCGATCGGACCAAGCCATCAATTGATCGACCAAAATAGAGTTTTTCAGGAAAAGCTCATTAGACACATTTCATCTCCATCAATCGATCAGACCTTGTCACCAATCGATTGGTCTAGACCTTGTCACCAATCGATCGGTCCAAAATGATTTTACTTGTAAACCTTGTTGGACATGTTTGGCCTTTATCGATCGATCGGTCTAAGGCTTTGATCGATCAGACCAGTCTCCCAATTGATCAATGATAGATCGATCAAGTACATTTAAAGAGACTTATTCATTTTCAAGTTATGCACAAGGATGAGAGAAAATTAGGTTATTCCACTAGATCAAATGGGCATGAAATTTTCTAACTTAGGTCAGCCCATCTAGAGGAAGGAGTTTTGGAATCTATAGCTTAAGGTTTTGGCAAACCAAGGCACCGCATTGTTTTTACCTGTAACTATAAGCTTGGTTGTTGCAGATATTCGAGCCTTGAGTGTCTTCATCTATCAGTAGGGCCTCATTAGACTTAATGACATACAACACACGCTAATTGACAAATCTATGCACTTACAATCTCTCCTTTTGTTAATTGCACATGACAAAACCAAGGCACGACAAGTCATGGTCCATAACAATGACTACCCAAAACTTAATCAAAATTTATATGCGACACTAAAGAAGATTTCCATCAATAGATTACAAAATTGGACATGTACATGATAAAATTTTCACACATTGTGTGCTCCCCCTAAATCCCTGCACCAAAGAGACCTATAAAAAGATATATGATACTTTGGTGGGAGTGTATTCTCCTCCTTTTTGTCAAAAATTGACAAAGAATGTAGCATGATAATCTCATATATATATAAAAATATCCTGAAACACAGAGATTTATCTTGAAGGCACAAAGACATAGATATCATCATATACCAATTGAGCACAAAAAATATGTCTAGATGCAAATAAGGAGAACCATAAACAACAAAGCACAAAGGGGCAACAACGAGACATCACAACACACACACACACACACACACACACACACACACACACCAATAAAGAACAATATGTAAATAAAAAAAAGGAAAAAGAAAAGAAAAGACGCAACCAAAATTTTTAACATCTAAACTACATAATCCCCACACATACATGTATACCAATATGCCCAACCTCATCTTCAGGTCATAAAAAAGAGATATATGATCGAGATGGTCAACTGACTAAACAAAAACCTAAAATGTATTAGCTCCTTTGTTTCTGAGAGCCCAACTCCCCCTAGCTCGATGGTCCCACTCCTAATACATCATCGCACCTGCAAGATAAGGATGCTGCGATGCCTTAAACAACATATTGGATAGACTATATCAGTTGTTCCAAACGGGATAGATGCTCTCCATGCTGCATGATGTCCTCGCGGATCTAAGCCTAACTAGCTAGAAGCTATGATTGTTGCTCTATAATATATCGCAATGCGGCCGGCGAAGAGTATCCTAATGCCTAAGAGGTGTGAGACCCATACCCCAGTTAGCCTTTCTTATGCTTGATTTCCATCACCGGTTTGCCTTGGAATGGATCAAATTGACAAGTTCCGATCGGTTGCTTGTGTTGAGGGTCAAATATTGCATATTAGACCCCAATTATTACTTGGTTTTATGTGCATGACAATGTTTAACGTCCTATTTTAATCATGTTTTTGTTGCAAGATGAATTTAGAAGCTTGGACTGAAAAATGGTACTAAAAGCATGAATTTAATGCTCAGAAATCACCAAGGCAAGGGACGGATCTTAGGAGACCGAAATCAAAGAATTTACATGCCAAAGATCCCAGAAAATCAAGTGATTAACGATTAAGAGGCCTGAACGTCGTCCTGAATGCAAGATCACAGGGTTCCCACCATCTGTTTGGCTCGAACCTTTATATCCGGCTTGAGGACCCTAAATTAACCATACACGTCGAAATTCAGCCCTTGGATCACTGTGGAAGTAACCCAACGTATAGATCAGCCCATAAAACACTAATCTGGGGCCCACCTGATATCTGGATATGCTTCAATTTTGGTCTCAACCCCTTAAATTCGATGGGAAGACAGATGGGAGGTGTGGATTTGCTAAACATTTCACAGCGGGCCACACCTTGCATTGTGCAAGTGCACAACAAGGGTGTGGACGCTGTGCACTATATCCAGTCAAGCGGTCAATAGACGCTGACCCGACTGAAATTAGAAATTTCAAATTTCTGCCGCAATAGAGACCTCCTCTGTTTACAATAAACGAACGAGATGTCCGTCTGAGGTCATGATGTGGGCCACCACGATCATCCAACAGGATGATCTGGACCGTCCAGTGGGAGCAGAAGGCGCCGCCGACTAGAACCTGCCCTAACTCTGCCGGAAATCGGCCAGATGTGTCTCCGACTGTCCACTATGTCTAATGGATGGCAGGAAAGAAAATCCCGTGGGCCACATTGAATTTGATCTGAAAACTGTCCATCTCCACGAATCTTCAAGCTGCATCCAATGGACGGAGTGGATCTCTTCGTCGACTTCAATCATGGGCCCCACCAAACATCAGCGTAAGCATGTTTCGCAGCCTGCGCGCGTCCATGAAATTCGGCCGCTGTAGGCCGTTCTATGATCCCGATCACAGTCGGATTGATAATTCAGACCGTCCAAAAGGTGGGTTGGAAGGTTTTGACCCTTCCTATGCAGTCGAAATTAGTGGAAGGGACGATTCTTTGTCTCAGATTCAAGACAAACGCAAACTATCTTTGCGTTTTACACTGTGTAAAACAGGGAGTGCGGTTTGTTTTCTACGAAAGGGTGTGCGTAAGGAGGTCGGTTCTTCTAGTCGACATCTTCCCTGCTGCCTGTAAAAGGAAAAGAGAAGAGAGAGAAAAGGGCATCATCCGGGTAGCCGTGCAGCCGTGGAGGCGTGAAGGGAAGCAAGGAATAAGAGAGAGAGAGAGAGAGAGAGAGAGAGAGAGAGAGAGAGAGAGAGAGAGAGAGAGAGAGAGAGAGTGCCCTGCATAATAGAGTTTTTCCTCCTTTTCTTTCTTTATTTTGTTTTATTTTTCTTAAGAGAATTTTAGTTTGATCATGCCTATGATTGACTAAAGCTCTTAGCTAGGGCTAAGAGGTGAAGCTTGTAGTGTGATGGGATTTTTTTATGGCTTTGATTCATGTTGATGAACTTTTTTTGGTTTAAGCTTGATTATAGAAATACTTACAGTTTTTAATGGTTTGTTGTGACTTAAATTACAATAGATTTGCGATAGCTTTGAGTATGTTCTTCTCCTTTTGAGATTGTGATCTTAGAAAATCCTGTTGTTCACCATCATCTCCTGGGCATGGTTGGATGATGAAATCCTTCCTAACGTTCATAACTCTCTCAGATTGGATAAGGATTGGTTAAATTCTGTTGTTTGCTTTGTCTCATGGGCATAATTTGTGATGAAATCAATTCTAATTCTCATACCTTTCATCTCTTGAAAATTAAATCAAATAAAGTTCATATTTAGATTTTTAATGTTATATCCTCCAACTGGATGAAGAAAGGGACTCTAAATCCAGTTATGTTATTGAATCAAGCGTAGATCTCCCTGATCTCTACAAGTGTATCCTTGGAAACCCTGGTTTCCCACCTTTGAACTTTACAAGTTTTAGTTAAAGTAGTTCACCATTACTCTCTTAAATTTCCCTGATTTAGGTTACATCTTCGTCTAGTTCTAGTTCTGGTTACTTTCAGATTACGTACAAGGTTCAGTTCCTGTAGATTCGACCTCAGTCTTATCGAGATTATTACTACATCGCAACCCTATACTTGGGGTGGTGAATAACTTATTTAAGTATCATGACCTAGGATCTATACCTTAGCGACCACGTGAACGTTGTGATTCCAATGCCACTCGGCACACCCTATTTCGACGATCAGATTGAAAGATGTATGCCCCATTAGAATCAACGCATGACACACATCGTACATGTGCGCATATGTAATGCGGGGCTCAATTAGTATAAAATATATGGAATAATAAAACATCGCTTTCAAACTTAAAAATCAAACGCATTTACCGAAGCTGCCTCAACCCATATCGAGTCATTCATCTCCCACGTTTTCTCACCCCTTTTTTCAACAACAACCATACCGTTCTCACCCATTTAACCCACTCCTGTCCATCTCACCGTCTCCACTACAAGAAAGAAATCGATGTGAGAAGGAAAGAAAGAATATAGAGAAAGAAAATATAGATTAAGAAAGGGAGTTGAGTGAGAGTTAGAGGAGATTAGGGATGAGGAGAGGTGATCTCAACCGTTCGTGTGCACCCCGTCTCTAATTCAACTGTTGAGGTAAGTGCATGGGTCGTTTACCCATTGTTTTGATGTCAGGCCTATCAAATGGATATCCATGTCATTATTCCATTTTGTCATATGGGACCCACCTGTCCACGTTGTCTAGCGTGGGCAACATGTGGTCCACCTTGATGTACGTAGGATTCATGTATATGAGGCTTATAATGGCAGAAGCCCATTCGATGACCATAATCTCATGTTTTCTTTTTTTCCTTTCCATTCTCTCTTTTCTTTGGTTTTGGTAGATATGTGAAACTCATGGGCTGGCCAACCTCATGGATGTAGTCGAGCCATGTGATACCTCACCTATGCATTTAGAATAAAAATAGAATGAGGAATCAATGTTAAAGGCACTGCATGGAAAACAAATGTTGTCGGGTCAACAGGGTGAGTGAAGTTTTTCACTTGCCAGCCCACCTTGATGCATTTGGTTAATCCATGCCGTCCAACCTCATGTTGGATCATTTTATGACTAGGGACCGAATATGAAGCATATTTTGACATCAAGCCTAGGTAGAAAACAATGGTGACAATGATGCTCACCATTGAAACCTTCCCAGACCCATAGCTGCATAGCATAGCATTTATTGCCACACAGTGAAATCACGTAGCCCCTTGTAAAGTGAAAACACAAATATATGGTTGATACCATACTACCGTGGATCCACCGTTTTGTGAGAATCCACATCATCCATCCATTTTTCCATGCATTTTAGGCCTTGGTCCCAAAATCAGCCTGACCCAGATTTTCGGTGGGACACACTATATGAAACAATTGAGACAAGAATATCCACAGTTGAAAACCACCCTTATGGGTTATGGCACACGTGACTTTTTCCTGAAGATGCTACAAGCCAAGTGGTCTACTCGTGGGATCCACCATGGTGTATGTGGCTTATCCACACAATCCATCTATTTCACCGTATCATTTTAGGGCCGGGGCCCAAATTTGAGGCAGAGCCTTATCTCAGGTGGGACACACCATGGCAAACTGTGGGGATTGACAACCTCCGTTGAAAACCTTCTTGGAACAGTTCGTGAGAGGCAGACATCCCCCTTGGGCAACAACCAGAGGTCCCACTCGTGAGACTCACTCAGATGCATGTGTTTAATCCACACCGTCCACCTATTTTGCGAGATCATTTTAGACCTTGAGCCTAAAAGTGGAACAAATCTTGATCTCAGGTGGACGACACCACAGTAAATAATGGTGTTGACTGCCCACCGTTGAAACTTTACTTGAGCCTACATGGAGCTAGTTTTACCCGCATCCTTCATCCTTTTGGCAGCCCATTCAAGATTGAAGCAAATCCAAATCTCAGTGGACCCCACCTATGATGGATGTGTTTTATATCCGCCCCGTCTACCCTGTGCATCCAATCGAACTGGGCAGGGGGTGTAACCACTGTAATGCACATGTCTACCTTCACCATCCATCTGTTTTGGGACAGCCGCTAGATCCACCAAGATGTGTGTTCCACCCACACCGTCCATCAGTTCTGTTGCCAAGAAAAACAACAGATTCAGTCACAGGTGGACCTTACCATCAAGGAAAGATTGTGATGAGCCACCCCCAAGGACAGTAGGATAACGACACCTACCGTTGAAACCCTCTTGAACAGCAACCTATCCAGCATTTTACATAGGGTGGGCCCACGTTACACATGGTGTTAATGACTCCACACCATCCACCCATCTTATCATCCTAATAGGTGGGTGGGTAGGTCCAAGCTCAATGGACAACACCTACAAGAAACAGTGGAAATGAACGTCCACTATTGAAACCTTTGTGGCCCTTTGGTGTCGTTTGTTTACCAGTATTCTAGAGCCCGTGGAACTTACTATGATGTCCTACCACGATGCATGTGCTATGCCCTAGAAGGCCCACTATTCTGATCGCCACAAAGGCCAATGGGCCTTGGTGGGCCAATCTGCTGTTGGGCAAGCCCTGTTTTGTTGACGGAAGGGCATTTTGGGCAATCTTGTTGGGCTTTGTTTGCACTGCTTTGAAGACCTTTCCAGGGGTCATGGGACCCACCGTGGACACCCACCAATGTGTAGATGAGGCTCTCAGGTGGACCCTCCAATCTGATCGCTACAAATGGCAACGGGCCCTTGTAGGCCATCGAATTGTTAGTATGATAGTACCCTACTTCGCACTTGTTGGATAATAGTATTAACCCGCCTTTTTAGTGCACTTGTGGGGCCGTCCATTTTGGGGTCCCAGCTGGTTGGGTGTGTGGGATACTTGGCCCCTACCTGAGGGTGGAAAAGGGGACCGATCAGAGGTGGACCCACCAAGAAAGTAGCGGTGATTGGATGCTTATCATCAAAAACTTCCTAAGGAACAATATGATGTCCCACCTGATGTATGGGTTTATTCACTCCTATCCAAGAAATGATTCCACAATGATGTATGTATTTTATGCACGTGGTTCTTCTATTTTGATAGATTATTTCAGGACAGGGGCCACCCAAATGTATGTGTTGTATTCAGGTTGCCTATCTGTTTTGACATATCACTTTAAACTGTGAAACCATATTGATGTATATGTGTAATCTGTACCGTACATTTGTCTTACCAGCCTATTTTATATGCATAGGCCTAAGTGTGGACCGTTGCAATTTTCAAGTGGACCATGCCACATGGACATTTAAACTTCTAATAGGACCCATCATTCGGGTCCTCTTACTCTATTTATATTGAACTATTTAAGGTGGATTATCACATATATTGTGCACCTTGCATTGTATATATGCATGAGAATATGCGTATATGTGCCAGGATTGGTAACATAATAATATACTTGGCCTTGATAAGGCCAACACTGATAATATGATTAATATAATGAAGTCCATGCCATTCATATACCCACACACATCATCTGTATGCATGTTATGGATTCCAATTGATCATAGCATAAGACGCTGGGCTTGATATACTTAGGGGACCCGTACGAGATATGGTCGCCCTTATGATCATCATATGACTTGATGCATAACTTGAAAATGTGATTCATGGCTGATGCATTATGTATGACACGTTACATCTACTCCTTAGTGACACCAGGGATGTAGTCCTGCAGCCGGGATATGACTGACATATATGAGCATGGGCACTGAAAACTATTGAGGTTACAAGGCGTCACAGATGTCCCTAAGTGAAAGTCTCTAAACCTTGTGGTACTAGTAGGATGCTCTAATATCTAGATCGAGTGGATTTATGAGTGCATGATGGTTGGATATCGGTAGGCCACATCTCCCACTGTGTCGGGGTCGATTGGAAGGGGATCCGACCTTACGCGCCCAGGAGAAGAGAGTTATATGCTAGGTTGAGTCTGACTAGCTCGTGAAATGGGTTCTCTATCAATGTGCTACGTGAGTTTTCGTATACCACTGACGAGGCGGATAGTGAGGTCTCTTGCACTCGCTCGGTGTAGGATCCTTGTCCTTTATAACACCGCTCGTGTACACACGTGTCTCAACCCGCACCATTGATAGACCATACACTTCACCCTAGTGCACCTAGAAGCCCCACATGAGTGATTTTTCCCAGATAAACTTGAAAACTCTGTCATGTGGACTGTGTCATCGTTGCAGTCTCGACGGCGAAAACTGTACATCAATCCTAATCTCCATTAATGAGATACGACCCATCGAATCCACGGCCCAAATCATGTATCATGTAACATATGTAACATTTATTATGTTAGGCTCATTGGACTTGATCCCATGTGAGCCTAATGCCCACTTTCTAGAACATAAGAATTATCACAAGATAAGATAATTACTATATGATAAATAAGGAGCTAGCACATATAAGACAATGCACTATAAGACAAAATTGGATTCTACCCCAAAATCCATCATTAACTCTCTCCCCATGTCTTAGAAACTAATCATGGACCATGTCTACCTCATCCTACACATGCATCCAATGCATGTCTTGTTTTGTGCCACATCACTTCAAATAATCAATTGCAACACGCAACTTCATCATCCACCATGCATCACTTACAACACACAACCCTTATCCATTCATTAGCCAATGCATGCTTAGATTTCTTCCACCTTGTCTAATGCATGCTTAGTACAATCCACCTCATCCATCCATTATCCATATCATACACCAACTTTCACCTCACTTTTTGCACCAATAAGACCCCATAAACTTGCCACATCATCTTACCACCTCAACCCCCAATTCCCTATATAAGAGTAGGAGCTTTCTTACACTCATCCTTTTGCTACACTTAGAAAATTCTAAGATTTTAAGAGAGATTGAGATAGAGTGGGTCCAAGGTGTGGCCCATCATCAAACCTAGAGTGAGTGGACCACACATCATCATCAAGCCATCCATCCATTTGAGGTGAGTTTACACCCCTCCTTCCATCCTCCTCCTCATCCCCATCCTCCTTTTTCTTCCTCTTTTATTTTCTTGATATATGTGGGGCCCACTGGTGTGGAGCCCCATCGGTGCATATATTACTAGCCATGGTAGTCAGCAAGGTGGCCCACGTCAGTATGGTCCACCATGATGAACATTATATCCACACCCTCCACATGTATGTAATCCCATTTTTGTATCTGGACAACAACTTGTAAAAATCGTTTACAATCAATCGTTCTAAGATCTGAGTTGAAATTTTGGAATAATATGGACCACAATATGATCTAACTCTGGACCGAATTTCATAGCCATCCAACGGTCCAATCATCTGTGGCATTAAATTTACTTGGCTGTTGTCCAGCAGCACACAGAGGGTTCCGATTTGCCAAAATAATGACCCATTTTTTATCCCCTTATTAAACCCAGTAGAAAGATATATTCCATGGTTTTGTAGAAAATCAAAGTAGCTTTCCAACGGTATATATAATATGCCTTGGTAAGAGTTCGGATGGCTGAGATCTTAGCCTTGTAAAATGTATCTGAGAGCTTATTGTGACTACATATTGAGTGGGCCAAATCCGTGATTCCAACGGTCAGATGTATTTGATATTGTTTCTTAACATACTTAAGATAGTTAGTAATCATATGTACGGTCCCTATGGTTAGATTCTTTCATGATGGAATTTAGAAAATTCTGGATTGTTATGTGTGGTCCAGATGGATCCAAGGCTTTGTATGGTTGGAGACCTATATACAACCTAAATAATGTATTTCTAAACCATCCATTGACTCGGATTTCCCAACAGAGAATCGGATCATAGAGACTTGATCAAGACATTTCATGTGCTACTTGTATGTTGTATGTATGTTGTCCACAACATTCACCCTCTTATTGTGGACCCATTTGGTAGCGGGACCACTTTTGATTTATATACTTTATTAGTTCATTCAATGTAGACAACCATGTGTATTGATGCGTGTCTCTTATCTATGCTTTGCTAGCGTGTGGGCTACATTTTCCATTATATATATTTCCTTTCCTTTGCACTTTTTCTGTTTACTGAAAATTTTCTAAGTACTTAACTGTATTGCATGTAGGCCTTTTTGATACCTTGTGGTGGGCCCCATGATCTTTAGTTAAGGGTCCAACTTTGGAGGTTGTTTAATCCTTATATAAATGAGCTGGGATGTTCCACCTTTTTATCAAGAATGATCCCCAAGTATTTGGAAAGTGGGCCTTAAGTTGTGACAGACCCCATTGCTGAAAACTGTTTGATTATTTTTGTGTTTTGTACCAACTTGGGCCTCTGTAGTGGACCACATGCAAAAGTTATGAGTAAAACACCACTTGGAAACTTTAACTTATAACAATTAATAGATAAGAAATATTTTACTTAGGCCAGAGAGGACCTCACATGATCGGGGAGTGGGTCCAAAAATGGGGCCAGCCATGGTTGTGTAGAAAGCTCCGTGCAGAAAATTAAAATACCTATGTTTGGCCCTACACCAAATATTTTGTGTACATAATTGGTCCCATATTATATTTTTTGAAGTCCATATATAGGAATACCAAAGGCACCTGACGGTACGCTGAAAGGTGGTCCCTCGTAATCATGGGACGTACTCAAACTTAGGCCAAAACTAATTCTGCACTGTGTTTCCTGCACAGTTTCCCCAAGTACCCATGTTTGGGCCATCACCGTAAATGGCACATACCCAACCAATGAGGCCCGCCTTATAATTTGTAAAGCGCATACATAGAGCTACCAGGTGAGTATTTTATGAATATGACTCTAAAATGGCCCAGAACCAACCTTGCACCAAAAGTCTGTTTGATATAGAATTCATGTGGGCCGCATTAATGGGGTCCACCACCTTCCTAGGACATTTCATGCAGCATCTAAACCATGGAAAAGAACTCGTGGGTGCTGGTGAGCCCCAAACCTTAGGTGGGCCATCTAGTGTCGGTTGTCTTGTATGTGCCCTTCCCTTCATTTGATGAGGCGCACATAGCATGTTTTGTAAATGTGTGTTCTATAACTTGTAAAATATTTAGTGGACTGATCTTGCTGCCCAGTTGTTATCTTAAGGTATGAATGGCCTTGGGCCCATCTAAATGAGGCAACCTTAAGGCCCAAGTGGGCCCAACATTAAGAGAAATAGTTGGGGAATGAGAGCCCATTATGGTAACCTTCCTTAAGCCCGTTGGGCATGCTTATTGCCTAGTGGTCAGTGTGCTTTGCATACTACCTCTAGTTAGTAGACCACACTTAGCAATGCCTATTTTAGAATTCATAAGCTAGATAATTGGGTTTGTTGTTGGTTTGCTTGTATATGTGGCTAGTGGGCCCAATATGATGTATGGCATGAAAGATGTTAGCATTTTGTCTTTATGTTTGAGATTGTACATTATTTCTAGTTGATGGTGAAATGTGTGAGTTCCACTTAGTCGTGGAGTTGGATCCACACCATCGAAGGCCTTATGGTTGGAAGTCTATCACTTGGAGTTGGCCTAGTGGTCCTTCATGTGAGACTCACACTTGAACTATACGACCCCATGCCTTGCGTGTAGTCCAAGGTCAATATGGAAGTCACACAAGGTGGGATGCACCTAGTAATGGTCGAAATGATGATACATGTGTGATAATATGATAATGATGATGATGAGTTGTTGGTTGAAATGATAAATATGATTCAAATGATGGTGATTATGGTAGGGTTAGTATCGATCATGGTGATGATTTAATGAATGGTAAATTGATGACATATGCATTGACGATGAATTAGTTGTTTATGGTAGTTGTGAGATTGCCTATGTTAATCATGAAGTGAAAGTGATCTTCATGCTAATGATGATGATAGTATGTACATGTATATAATGAAAAAATATGCTAGTTGATCACCATGCTTTGCTTGATAATCGTTACATTGGATGATGAGGTTGATATCCTTGTTGATAATTATGCACGTGTTGATAATCATGACAATGATATGTGTATAATCACTATGTTTTGCTTGATAATGGTTACATTGGAGATGATATTGATATCAAAGAAACAATAATGCACATGTTGGTCACGATGATCTCATGCATAAGATAATCATGTTTTACTTTATGCCTGAATGATGATAAATAAATGATGTTGATGAACGTAAGGATAACCTCATGCATGATAGAAGCCCAATGTTGTATGATACTAGTGTTGGATGATGGCCATGATATTAATGATGCATGTTAATCCTTGTATGCTATGTACTTCATGCACAAGCTTGTATGACTTGGATAATTTGGCGTAAAATGTTGGTATGACACCTGATGATTTTTGTGGCGTTACATTAGTGATTGGTGTGAGGGTTACACTGAATGTTTGCTAATAACATTTTGTTTATGTTGACATGACACTTTCTTTATATTGACATGGTACTTTCTTTATAATGATGTGACACTGATTTTATATTAGAAGTAGTATTGCTCTTACATTTAAGTTAACATTGCTTTAACCATCCTTTATGCTTAATGCGGTATTACACAACTCATGCATAGTGCTTATGATTGTACGTTATCATATCTCATACGCATCATTTGTATGCCTGTTGGGGATGACGATTGTTCATAGTATATGCCGTTCGGCTTGAGACACTTAGGGGACTTTATACGAGACAGGGTCGCTCCACATGATTCACGTGATACATGCAGGTTTAATGCATTTTTTGGATAGTGTGATTCATGCATTCCGCACTATGTATGACATGTACATCTACTCCCTAGAGTCATCAAGGAGGTGGTCCCGTAGCCTTGTTGTGGCTGGTGGATGATGGATATTAAAAACTATTAAGGTTATAGGGCGTCACAGGCGTCCTTAGGTGAAAGTCCCTAAACCCTGTGGTATTAGTAAGATGCTCCAATATCTAAACTGAGTGGATTCATGAGCGCATGATGGCTGAATACCGGTAGGCCACATCTCCCACTATGTTGGGGTCGGTTGGAAGAGGGTTTGACCTTACCTACTCGGGTGCAGAGGGCTATATGCTAGGTTGAGTTTGACCAGCTCGTGAAATGAGTTCGCTATCGACAGACCAGGTGATTTTTGTATACCACTGACTAGGTGGATGGTGAGATCTTTTGCACTTGCTTGGTCTTGCGCGCGATGAGTGACAATCAGTGTCAGAAGTGTACTAGACCCTGGTGATGGTTCCAGATATGAACTATACTAAAATGTAGACTTACTGAGTAGGACTTACATGTTCAGCATTTGACTCATGCATTCATTCATCCACTATCCACTCAGGCTGGTGGTGCATAACTAAATCATTATGTACACCTTTGCAATGGCTATGATTTCGGTTAAGTACGTGACTAACGTGAGATCAGGAGTTTACCACTTTGTGTCTAGCTATCCAAATCAGGTATGAGACTGGTTTGGATAGAAGTCCCTTGTGATGAACCCCATGGCTTGTGATATAGCGTACTATCATCCCGACTACACACACCACCTTTGTTATATCTTTTCCATCGTATGCTCTATTATGGAATATGAAATTTGATTATCTTGTACATGATGATTGACTATTCTCATGATTCATGATCGTTCGTCCGAGTAGTATGCCTAAAATTGATAACATGCACACCTATTATAACATGCTTGGTTGATAATATGCATGTGGTTGTTTTATATGTCTTTACGGGAGTGCCCTGATAAGTCGTGTTTTACTCCTGGCACGCAGTAGACTCATGAGCTGTCTCATACAAATGATTTAACTTTTTCAGAATATGTAGTAGCATGGTACGTGTAGGAGACATAGGGGATTTGTTATCTCTTCTCCCTCATTGCTGAGCTGGGGCACTATCATATGTGTCACATGTCGAATAGATTCGTTTCTTGGATATGCATTGATACCATGTATAAAATGTGTAACCACCTAATCAGATTAACCATTCAAAAAAAAAAAACTCCATCGCCATGAGCTCGGTTTGGCATTCGGGAAGTTCGCTAACCATTCACCAAGTCTGGCGAGTGGCGAGGAAGCTGTCGCGACCCAAGTTCGGGACATGGGAAGTAGTAGGGCCTGGGTTCCGGATTTGAGGTGTGACACTTGGTCTTGTGCGTGATGGGCTACAACCAGTGTCAGAAGTGTACTAGACCTCGGTGATGATCCAATTGTAAACTGTTTTGAGATGTGGATTAACATCAGAATTGACATGTGACATATGGTGATTGTACATTCATATAGTACTCAAGGAGAAAGGGAACAATTTCAGTCTTATTGTGTCCTCGGACACATTTGGAAAATGCAATGTGGCTATTATCTCATCGAACTCTTTCGTGTGCAAGTATGGAATTTTAGATTCTAGTCCATGGAACTTAGGAAGGAGTTGAATTACTCCTAGTTTAACAACCATAGTTCTTGCATTCAATGGGAATATCATACAAGGAGTACTCACCCCCCGCCGGTTATAGATAATCCTGTAGAGTATGAGGCGGGGGTGCATGATGCACCTCATTCTCATCATGGACTTCCTCAACTGAGTGTTGAGGTTGATGTACATCCTTCACTTCTACTAACTCAGAGGATCTCAAGTGGTGTCTAATATGGTGATGGATAGGTAGCGCTTCAACTAATCCTCCTTCACTCAAGAGATGGAGAGTGTTATCACGAACCCACTTGGGCATGAAACACTTATGACCCTCAAATTCTAAACAACTAGAACCTAAGAAAAGGCAAACTAAAAACTACAGTAATTAAGAAATCTAAAAATAAGAGAGAGTTGGAGAGAAGTTACCAGATTGGAGTTTCTATGTTAGGATCCTACAAAACAGAAAACAAAGTTAGTTCTCTAGAATAATTCAGAAAATCCTAACCTAAGAACACAACAAAAACTTAACCTTAATTCTAATACTAATTAATCTCATAAAAACGCAAACGGCGCTAAAAAACTTGTTCACAACCCCAAGTGTAGGGCTGCGATGTAGTAATAACTCGGTGAGACCGAGGTCGAATCCACAAGGGCTATACATGTACGTATTCTGAAAATAAATAGAACTAGAACTAGAATCCGAACTAAAACTAAAATATGGAAGATTTGTGAATAATTGTGAAAGAATTATCAATTAACAGAGAAACTCGAGCACCAAGGATCCACTTGTAGCTATTAATATGCTACCTCACTTGATTCAACAAAACACAACTGGAATCAGACTCCTACCATATCCAGTTGGAAGATAAAATAATTGAAGCACAATCTGAACTTCTCATTGAATTAGTTAACACATGAAGAATCATTGTTGTGATGATTGGAAGGGAACTCAACCATCCACCACGCCCAGGAGACAATGGTGAATCACGAATTTTACCAATCTCAACAACATCAAAATAAGTAAGAAGATATTCAAAGCTACCACAACATCTATAGTAATTTGAGTCACAATAAACCATAGAAAACTGAAATTATTCCTTAATTCGAACTAGAAAAATGAAGTTCAACATAAACATGAATCAAAGCAAGATAAACATCCCAACAAACTACAAGCTTCACCTCTTAGCCCTATTAAAGAAGTTTAGATAACCATAGACATGATTAAACCCAAATCTCTTTAAAAAAAATATGAAAAATAAGTTAAGGAAGAAGAAAAACTCTTGGGAGGCTGCTCCACCCTTTTACTCTGTTTCTGGAACCCTAACTCGTATTTAGAACTCCTTAAAGAACCCATATTTATAAGCATTCCTGAACCGTTTTTAGAAACTACCTCAAATTTACGCACTCTGCGTAACGCCTTCAATGACATCGAACAACCTTCGATGTCATCGAAGATAAAATCCCAAGTTGAATCGAATTCGAAAGTCGTGTCCTTTATCACAGTGTAAGTTATCGATGCCATCAAACATGCTTCAATGCCATTGAAGATACCTTCGATTGCATCAAAGGGCTTTCGATGACTTAAAAATGTCTAGAGATTGTCCAGCAAGGTGCTCCATAAATCCTCAAAATTCTCGATGCCATCGAACATATTTTGATGCAATCGAACTGATCTTTGATGTATCGAATTGGTCTTCGATGGATTAAAGAATTGTGCCAATTAGTCAACCAAACTTGAAATTCCTGTAAATCTCGATGCAATCGAACAGCTTCGATGGCATCGAACAGGCTTCGATGGCATTGAACACTTACTTCGATGGGATCGAAGGGTGTTTGATGTCATTGACAATGAGTTCGGCAGTTTCTGTTTTTCTGCACTTTGCGCTTGTAACTTCCTTCATTCTCTAATGGTTTCCTTGAATCTTGGGGTCTTGAGATCTTCAATATTGGTTTCCTAAGATCCACTCCCTGCGTTGGTGATTCTTGAGCATCAAATCCATGCCTTTAACATTTGTTTCATTCCAAGCTCTCAAATTCACCTCGCAATACAAACATATATAAAATATATCCATTAGGCATTATCATATTCATAAAACCCAGATATAAACAGGGGAAAATATGCAATATTTGACACTCAACAGATATGTGGCTCCAATGTTCTTCAGAACCATCTTGATATGGCGTGATGAATGAAATCTTCTCACGGTCTTCTACAACCATCTTGATATGGTTGCCTGAAAATTCATTAATGAATGAGAAGATCTTGTGCCTGCAGTGTTGGCGACCAACGGTCGATATCTGCAAAGGGAAGTCATCTTTAGGACTGGCTTTGTTGAGGTCTTGAAAGTCAATGCATATCTGAACCTTGTCATCATTCTTTGATACTGACACAATATTGGCAAGCCATTCAGGGTAGTTAGAGACTACCAAGAATCCTGCATTATATTATTTGATGACTTCTTCTTAGACTTTTAAGACCCATTCTGGCTTCATTCTTCTCAGCTTCTGTTTGACTGGCTTCATTTCAGGCTTAGTCGGCAATTGATGCACCACAAGTTCTTTATTGACTTCAGGCATGTCTTCATATGAGAACGCGAAGTTGGATAACCTCATAGTCAGGAAGTCTACCATTTTCTGCCTATATTCTGGAGACAATGATTTCCTAATGTGCACTTCTCGAGGAACTTAAGGAGTCCTTAACTTTATAATCTCAAAGTCTTCTACCACAACTAGCCTTGGTTTTGAACTTTTTGAGGAGATCTTCTAACTCGGAAGTCGTGTCATCGTCATCTTGAGCTTTGTCCAAACCCATGAGTTTAAAGTCTAACTCGGTTTTAAAATCATATGTGTCAACTTCGAACTCATGTGGATCCACAGACGAACTAGACACATTATTTTATGCAGGTTTTGAAAGATTTTTTGATATTTTGTAATGCCAGAATATTTGATGTTTTTTGGATTTTGAAAGTCTTTTATTTTTAGAATTTTTAGCTCTAAGGGATCCAGAATAGGTCAACACTACAAACCATGATTGAGGCTGACCTGGATCTAGATGCCAAATGCTACTTAAATTGCCATTTTTGGAGACCAGTGCCCTTGGATGGCTCACTGGATGATTTAATTATCAGGGGGACCAAAGTCCAACTAAGACCCCTAGCCCTTACAACTGAAGTTGACGAGATGGATGATCATGGCCTGGACTGATGACCATTTCCTTCGCCTGGTAGGGGTCAGGATCAAAGTTAGAATTGTACTATGTTCCTCTTGGGTCATTTATCACAAATTGGAGTTCTTCTAACTCCTCAACTTGTCGTGGTACTTGGATATTGGACCAATCTAGGGTTGGTCATTTCCCCTTCATGGTCCAATGGATGGGTGCCTTATGCTTATCGTTGGATGTATGGTGTTGTTGCCCTTGGCGGTGGGTTGCTGATGTAGATGTTCTACGTCCATGGCTAGAAGGCTAAGTGGGCAAGTCGTGTCCCTGGCTGGAAGGCTAAGTGGGCAAGTCGTGTCTTTGGCTGGCTGGAGTGGGTAGACAGTGCCCTTAGTTAACTGTGACTGAGATGGGGAGATTTTCCCCTTGACCGGTTGGAACGGGCAGGTTTTGCCCCTAGTTGACTGTGACTTCGACGGGGAGGTTGTCCCCTTAATTGATTGGAGATGCGGTGGGCAGGATGTGCTCTTGCTTGTCTGGAAAGAGGGGGAGGCTGTCCCCTTGATTGACTGTAGCTGAGATGGAGAGGTTATCTCCTTGATTGATCGAAGATGTGGTGGATAGGAAGTGACCCTGGTTAACTGGAATGAGTAGGTTGCGCCCCCGATTGATCGGTGATGTGGTGAGAAAGGGTATTATGGCATCCCCAAAGTCCTCCCAATGCTGCACCTGGTCTTTCCCCTGGCTGGGCGCTTTCTCTTCTACTGTTGGCGGTTCTCTTCTTACTGGTCCCAAAATGGTCTCTCATTAGATAGGAGGCCATGATGCTCCACTTAAGAATAATGGGAGGCCTTTTCTCAGCGAGGTCGGTCCTCTTCGCCCTGACTCTTTGCAAGGTATTCCTGGTTTGACAAACTGGATTGGTGTGCACCAAAATCTTCTTTTCCTCCATTTCTCTTTGAAAGAAGGCCGATATCTTAACCCCCACTTTCTCTGGTTGTGTGTCATCTCTACCGCCCTCGTTTTATAATGATTCTTCGCGTGGTATTTGAGACTTAGGCATTCTACAGGTGGGAAGATGTACTTAACATTCATTGGTGAAGGATTGATGATCACATTCACAATCTCGAACTCGAAACTGTGGTAGGTGACGTCTTCTTTGCATTGCTGGATGTCAATAATTGGGATGTCCAGCTCTAATGCACCATAACTTCTGGGGATGATAATCTCTAGTTTGGCCAGAACGAAAATCACCCTGTTATCAATGATGTATTTTACCCACTGATGGAGGTTGGATGGGATAGTCTAACCTTGTGAAGCCAGGGCCTACCCAGGAGCATGTTGAATGAGGCAGTGATGTTTATGACCTGGAAAGTGATGATGAAAACATCCAGGCCAATTTGCACATCAATGTCTATCTCCCCTTCTACAGTCCTACGGGAGTTATCGGAGGCTCTAACACTCATGCTACTTGGCCGAAAAGAGGATGGCTTGATTCCTAGGCGCACAACGGTTCGGAGCGGGCACACGTTCAAGCTTGAGCCGTTGTCAAGGAGGACCAATGGGACTTGTAGGTCCTTATAGCGTAAGGCTATGTTAAATGATCTTCCGTGATTTCAGCCTTAAGGAGGTAACTCGTTGTCAATAAATGTGATGGCTCGGGGCGTGAGAAGTTGCCCGATCATGAGCGGATCATCTCTGGTGGAGTATCCGAGGTGATATGTGCATCACTCAAAGTTTTTGTGAACAATTCTCTGTGCATGCACGTTGTGCAGAGTAATTCCCAGATAGAAATTTGGGTTAGGTTTGTCTTTAGTTGTGTTGCTACATCATATGCTGCCTCTCCTTTGTTGCCCAGACTGGACAGAGCGTCTTTCGGGTCACTTCAGTATGTCACGTCTCTTCGAATGCATCGCTCATTGGGGTTCATGTTCCCCACTTCATTACATTTCAGGTAATGCCATAGAACTACCTTGTAGGAATGAGCTTCTCTCCCTCTAGGATCACCAATGCTTCAGAAGATACTACCGAGGTTTTGGACTCTAGCGAGGTCGCCTTGTCATGGTGATCTTGTGCTTTTAGGATGACTGCCCTTGATAATGGAGCTCCCCACAGAATGACTATCAGTCCTGTGAAGCATCTTTGCATGGCTGCCCTTGATAATGGAGTTCCCCACAGAATGATTATTGGTCCCGTGAAACATCTTTGCATGGCTGCCCACTGTTCCTGCACAGGCCTTTTGTGGTGGGCTAGCTGGTGTGGCATGAGAGGTAAGTTGCTGAAGAATCTGCCAATTTGTGCTCCAATTGCCCCTTACATGACAAATGGCTCATATGTTGATGGTGCTCCTTCTAAGATCATCGGTTCTTCTGGTACGACCCTTGGTCTGACCGATGGGAATGTTGATGGATGTGGGAAGAAGGCCCCCTCTAGGATTACTAGTTCAGGGACTGGGATTGCCCTTTGTAGGATGATTGGCTTGAAATGGGAGGGTGTGCCCTTCAGTATGACAAGCTCCCATGGCTCATTGTCGTTGGGAGTTGATGCGGCAAGATGGGGATCGTATCTCCCCTGGAGAATCACCGACTCAGGTGATGGAGGAGGAGCCTGTGGTGCCCTTGGCAAGACCAATAGGGTGTGATATGTGATAACGTGGATGGACTTAATGGGTGAGAAGAAGAGATCGATGCTCTCCTCCTTCAAAAAGTTGATGGCAGGGCCGCTTGATGTGTTGAGGCCTGCTTGGTGTTGTGGCAGAGGATTTTGGAGGATGTTGGTGGGTGTAGTTGCAGGAGTTATTCTGCGAGTTGAGATCACAATCTTCCTTTTATCGATCGAATCTTGGTCTGCATGCCTTAGTGAAAAGCATTGGTCTGTAGTGTGACCTCAACATCGGTGGTATGTGCAATACTCGTGCTCATTATAGTTTGATACAAGAGGATTCAGAGGTGACCTAGGTTGTAAGAGAGACAAAAGTTGCTTCTGCACTAACGTAGCCATGATCTGGCTGTACGTTTAAGTGAGCGGGGTGAACTTCCTAGGTTCCCTTGCCATCTGCCGATTTTGATAAGGGTATTGCGCGTTATCCATGAATTGTTGCTGTTGCGTTTATGGCTGTAGTGGTGGTTGTGGAATTTTCTACGATGGACGGGGTTAATATCTTTGTTGGTGCTATTGAGGTTGGTATTGATGGGGAGCATAATGACTGCCTTGAACAGTAGCGATGATGTTATTGACCTCTGTCAAACATTGGATCGAACCATTTCAATTCCCATATCTTGGGGGTTTTCCTTTGAGCTTGTTTTTGGAGCAGTTTGATGTGGCCAGGGGGCAACTGTTCTGACCCTTATTTTGGCCTCGACTTGCTCCGCTGCGCGGATGAGGTGGGTGAAGTTTGCATATGGGTATGAGATCAAGTACCCTGAAATACTCAGGTTTGCCGAGTGGACGATCATGGAGATCTGCTCCGCATCATCAATGAGGGTTCACATTCGAGCAGCCATAGCTTGCCAAGGCCCGATGTAGGTTAACAATGTCCCATCGCTTCTCTGCCTTAGGGCTGCTAAATTTGCCCTCCTTGGTCCCATGTTGAGATTGTATGCAAATCGATCGACGAAGGCCTAGGAAAGCTGTTCCCAAGTCCTGATATGGTGACAATCCAATAATGTATATCAATCAAGAGCATCTCCCTTCAAAGATTTTTGGAATAGGTGGATGAGGGCTCCATCATTCCTTTCCACAAAGTTCAACTCTCCACGGAAAGCTTTGAGATTGGCCGTGGGACAATCGCTACCATCGTATCTCTTAAACTTGGGAACCTCAAAGTTTTGAGGTACCCGCGCATCTGGGAAGGGACACAGGTCCCTGAACTTTTTCTAAGAGAGGTCAACCCCCTGCTATCGTTGAAGTTGGTTCTGCATGTCTTGGAGCTTCTCCTACAACTCTTCTAGTTTTGTTCAGCTTGCTTGAGAAATCGGCGTCTCTCGTAGTTGAGCTCATTCCGCTTCTTTAGCATAATGGTGAATTATTTCTTCGACCCATTGCTCCCATTAGGGGGAGCTTGTTGCAATGCGATTGTGTTCCCATCTGAGAAAAATTGTTGGAATTAAAAGGCACTCCTAGCTAGGGGAGGCTAAGAAGCTAGAAAACGACTCTCTTGTTGGGTATTTGTTACTACCTGCTGGCTATAGAGGACTTGACACTGACCCCCATTGTGGGCATTCGTTAATGCTGGTCCCAAGCTTCTAGTCGGGGAAGTAGCTCTTGCTTGAAATTGAATCCCGGTGGCGGGATGTGCTGGAAATTGACTGGGGATCCTGGCTGTAGGATATTGTGGGAATTGATCTGAAACCCTGGCTGCGAGGTTGGTTGAAAATTGACTAAGAATCCCAGTTGTGGGATTGTTTTGAGATTGACTCCCGGTTGTGGGAGGGTATTGAAAAAAATGCCCTATGGTCAAGGCTTATTGTAACACCCTAAAATCGACACCCGAGTACATATACTTCGATTCCGAGTTTTCGAGTATTAACCAAATGAAAATGCACATGTGACTTCATTCGTTTCACATTCATTTCACACACGAGCAATCAGAGTAGCACGATTCAAATTAGCAGATACAAAGCGAGATAGAGATAACAAAATCAATAAATGTAGGGCTAACAATCAAAGTACAATTAAAATATGGTGTCCGCGAAAATAGAAAATTTTTAAGCTAGAATATACATACCCAAAATGATTAAAGTGTAAAGTGTTTGGTTTGGTCCAATTCTCTAAAACATAACATCTATGGTGCAAGCCACTCTAACCTACCTGTATGAGGTCTCGATAGTACCTGCATCAATAATATTGTTTGGTTGATGTTTCAACATAGCATCCCAGAGTGGGAGTGAGTGATCAACTCAATGGTTCCGTTAACTCGAAGTTACACATGTTATCAACTCCACAAGCACATGTAATGATATACAACTTAAACACCCAGTTCCTAATTACTCTTATTAATGCACGTGAATATTATCATAAGATGATGCATGCCCTCACAATCCAATGCTCCCTCATAAGCGACTTTGATGTCTCATTCGTAAAGGCCAACACTCCCTCATCATGTGACCATAATGTCCAAGTCACCACAACTTAAACTAATGTGATGAATGTTCATGTTAGCCAAGTAATTAATTAAGTCAGTTCATCCAATAAAATTGGGAAAGATGGAACATGTCCATTTAATCAATGTCCTCATCTAGATTGCTAGGACCAGGACGACCGTAGCGGGTCTGTGCTTGCGATCCTTGATCCGTATTAGGGTTTACCACCTAAATGATAACTCCACAATCAATGTGAGGCTAACACTGGCCTGACCAATACTCAGGACCCGGATGACACAACCTAGATGCACAGGGTTAGGCTGCCCATCGATGGGAGGAGGGCGCCCACATATGATGTAACCCAAACATAATTGTAGAGCGGTCGCGACATCATTACAGTTTGATATACTAGGTTGATAGTCTTACTGGTTGCTCGTTGCTCATTGGTCACTACGGAGAGGGTCATCACCCCAGCATGGGCCGACAACACGGACACGGTGTCCCATACCACCATGCCCGATTCTTGAGACTCAGGGATCATATCACTAATGGTTATTAATAGGCCTCTCATGGGTATGGGGTGCTCTAGATTTAGGTAGACATGAGTATACATGGTGGACACACATGGTTGGTCAGCTACTAGACTATTCGGTTGACTCGGGTAGACCTCGGTGCAACCGGTACTGGGTGAAAACATCCCGTGTAGTCTGACTACTGTCGGTTGTCCACGTTTAACCTGGGTCAATCGAACGGGTCTGGAGCAGCTGGCTCAAATAGGGATGCCTTCATAAATTTATGGTTCGCCAACCAACCCGATTAACCAAATAGCCGCAATCAATCAATATACTTAATAAACTAATTATCGCATCTACAAGAAAGAGTACAAAACAACAAATCGGAAAATTCTACTTGATTTGCGCATTTTATCGAACATGCAAGCATACTATCACTAATCATCGTAATTTGCATGAGGTAAGACAAATTGAGTGCATATGCAGGTGGATAATATGAAGCATAATTAATAAATTTAACAATTTCAACCTATTCTAGCATTCAATTGAATGTTCAGGCCACATTACACATGATTAACAATTTATGAAAGGAAAACGACCATACGAGTACGCACTGGTTAACATGAAATCATCTATTCACTACACAAATCATAATCATCATATGAGTTCGATAAACAACAACCTAGGGTAATGGTTCACACCTTGGATTGATATGTCGAATTTGGAGTCGCTCTTAGGGCTAGGGTTCCGTAGGTTGGTATACTAGTGCCCAACACCAGCACGGTAAGCTCGCAAGGGTATATGCAATTGGCCCACAAGGCCCAAATCTCAAGAAAAGGCTCAATAATTAACTCTATTTGTCGTCGGGGTAATTCCAACGGTGCAGCATGATCACAGCTATGTCACGGCTAGCGGGGATGGGGTGAATCCTCCAATCATCCCCCTCCTACACTTCCTCCCACTCTTCTCCTCTCTCCCTCTCTTGTTGCAAGTGAAAATTTATATAAGAGTGAGAGAGTGGGAAATTGGGGCTATTTATAGTGCTAAAATGTGCACAAATAGCCTCGGTGCCCCTTTTTTCCATTAAACTTGCCTTGGGGAGAATGCTTTCGACTTACTGTGTCTTTCTAGGAGCCCATTGGCTAATCTACACCAGGGGGCAGGTGCCCCATTATGAGATTTACTTTTCATCATAACCAGGTGGTGATTGCACGCTTTGATTACCCGTAGGGGCCCCACCCATGATTGATAGTTGTCGATGGTCGATCGGGGCCACGACTATACGGATTTAAGTGAAAAAATATCTTTAACTCACACCTCGAGTTAGATCGCGATATAACGGTCAAAAAGCAATAACTTCGTGAAAGAGCGGAATGTCTATTTCATTGAGGTTTCAGGTTTCAGCCCAGGGCATTCGCGTATTTCAAGTACTCGACCTCTAGCCCAAGTTGAGCAGTTTTAGGCATTTTCTTAATTTTTCACCCGTGGTGGACGTCAAGCCCACTAAGACGAACGTCTTTTTATAGCCTCGGGTTTAGTGGCCCACTAATGAGCGGTCTAGAGCTTATTCGAATAATCAGGGCATTTCTGGAATGAATTGTGCAGGGAAATTTCTTGTATGTAATAACTAGGGCTTGGATTAGCTAAGTTCATAATGTATCCTATTCGTAATTAGTGGAAATGCTAATTCAGCTCTAATCACCCTAATTAAGAATCATAATTCAACTATACTCAAAATTACCCGTATTAGTAAAATATACTAAAAATAGAAAATCTTAATTTAATTATATAGGATGATTTCTAGTATGATTAGAATCAATTACTAAGAAGACATCGAATTTAAAAACTCTAAAATGAAAAAGATATGTGCGGCCCATCGACAGCGTGTAGTTGAAGAAATTTTCAGTTTCAATAGGTCTATTTCATATAATATTTTTGGTACTTTTAGTTATTAGATTATTTTTATTATTTTTCTAGTAGTTCATCATCAAGTCTACTTTAGCCCTACAAAATTTCATTACATCATCAAGTCTACTTTAGCCCTACCAAATTTCTTCTGTACACGTGGACAACTTTGGCTCTCCGAAGGTGCCTTGTTGTCTCCCCTTTCTATGAATTGGGCTTCAAAATGGGCTTGGGCCAAAATGGGTTATGGGCTTGGTTTGATAAGGTGAGTTGGTTGGGTAGGCTATGCGGGCTGATTGGGTGAGTTGACTCAGTGGGTTGACTCGAGGGTTGACTTTGTAAGCTAGGTTTTTCCCAGGGTTTGGGTTTGGGACTAGGTTTAGGGTTCTGTCGGGTTACGGTAGTGGGTTAGCTGAATTTTAGGATGGGTTCTTAAGGTTTTAGGGTTTCTAAGGTTTGGATTTAAGGTTAAGGGTATGGATTGGGTTTTTGGGTTTGGAACAGGGTTAAGGGTATGGATCAGGGTTTGGACCAGGGTTAAGGGTATGGATTGAAGTTTGGACCAGAGTTAAGGGTATGGATTAGGATTTCTATTCAATTAAGCTTATTGGTCCAAGGTGGGGTGTCTGCAACACCACAATTGAACCGAAAGTTCATCACCATCAACCATTGCATTTGTCACATCATCAACCATGGTGCTTACAACTAACTTGTACAAAATTTCAACTTAGATGCATTTTATAAATATTTAAGCTCCTTTGGAGATCTTAAGAACACTATCTTGCCTAGTATATTTACAAGCATCTAAATCCAACTTGGAAAGTGAAATCAAGCTTCTCTTTAATTCTAGTAAAAGCCAAATATTTCCAAATGTCACAACCATTGCATCAAACATCCATAAATGCACCAAACCAACTCTAACCATCCTAATTGTTAAGCCATTACCCATGGATACAAACACCAAAACATGGTTTACATGTACAAAAGATCTACAGGGATGTATATGATAAGTAGTGTCATTATTAAGAATCTAATTTTGATGAAGTAACAGATTATATCTCACCATAAATACATCATAATTGTCAACTTCAAAGCCCACTCTACTTAATTTACTTTTATTTTTAGATTTAAAAACTTGCTTCTCTTTCATCAAATTGAATCTTTTTCAGAATCTATATCATATCCCCCCCCCTCCCCCACCCCCCCCCCCCCCCCCCCCCCCAAAAAAAAAAAAAACTCATTTGACAATTTTGCCATAATTTTAATATGCAATTGGTCATAATGCCCTTTTGACTTTGATTGGAAGCGAAACTTGGTTTGATATAGGCTTTTTATATTTGCCCACAAACCTACCATCATAGTTTCACCAATTATGTTTGACAAAACCCTATTCTTTGGACATAGTCGAATCATCGATAAAGCCTTCGGATCCATCCCCTTCCAAGCATCATTAATCATAGACTTTGATTCCTTTACCTTCTCTAGCAATGTCCTATGTGGCTCTTTTTGTACTAACAAACTTTGACTTCAACTTTAGGCTTTCAAAATTCAAAATTCTTTGGGTAATCCAATTTCTCCACTTAAAACAGACTATTAGCCATATTCTCCAAATTTATCACATAAAACCTTAAATACTTTATAATTCTAGTAGCGACCAATATTGCCACTCACAAACCAGTCATTGGTTCAAGCAAACCCACGAACACTTTGTGAGTGCAATAAAAAAAATTGTTGAGATGTGAAGCCACATCTGGACATTGCTGCTCGACCAGTCGAGTAGGCTGCTCGACTGGTTGGGTGGCCCACTTGACCAGTCGAGGGTTCGCTCGACTCAAAGTCCAGCGTGCAAAATTTATTTTTGGTCCGTGTTGCTCGACCGGTCGAGTGGCCCACTCAACAATTGAGGACCTCTCTCGACTAGTCGAGGTTACGCAGATTCTGTGAGGATTTGGTGCAGACTGAGTAAATTTGAGGCAATTTTTGCTAAGGTGCGGAATGAGAGTTGCCTAAACTATAAATAGGGGTCCTAGGGTTATTCTAGGGTATGAGAAAGGGCTTTCTAAGCTAGGCTAAGGGTTATCTCTGTGCATGAGAGAATCGAGAAGGTTAGTAGATTGATTGTAATCTCATTTTCTTCATAATGGAAGTTTGCACCCGTGTTTTTTTTACCCTTGTTGGGGGTTTTTCCACGTATAATCTGTCTTGTGGTTTGTTGGTATGCTTTGATTCTACTTCTAGATTATATTTCTTCTTGTTTATCATTTGTGGCTGAGACCGGAGATTGGATCTCGGTTCACAGCGTTGTTGGCGTGCTGCGCAACAAAAATGACCAACTCCACTAAGAATTTTGTGTAAAAACCAAAAAATGAATGGAACGAAAATGTGCACCAATACATAACAACAATATATATGAGAGAAGATCTATGGTTCATCATGATAGGCTACATTCCCCAATAAAATTGCAAGAAAATATATCAATTATCAAAAGGAGATTATAAGGGGTTGTTTGGCACCATGGATTCAGGGGTATTTTTAGCACCCTGTACTTTTTGGTACTCGGGTGTTACCATGTAATCTAATTTATCATAAATACAAGCCTAACATAAGTGAACATTCGCTTTCATCCTAGCCTAAATCCAGCCATTGAAAATAGTCCCAATCCATACATTAAGCTATCTAGCTTCACATCCAACCCCCAGATCACACCTAAACATTCCTTAGAATCCCAAGGCTTGTTGTCAACCCAATCATTGGATTGTTGAGTGCTCAGTAAACCGTGATTCGGAAATTTGACGTTCACGTGGTGTAATTCACTTTAATCCAAGGTGACCCTAATGATAAGGTAGGTAGCTACATAACGCACAACGAGTGGCGCCACATCCTACATATAGATATAATAAATAAATAAAGATAGATGAATAAATAAATGACAATGTATAGGTAATAATAATAATAATTAAATATTTAATAACATAAGGTCATGAGATGGAAAGTCCTAACCTACAGAGTGGGACCCATGACATGAATTAAAATTTCATGCGTGTGTGAAAAGTAATAATAATAATGATAATAATAAATAATATTATTAAAAGCATTATGACATGATATTTAGTGATATAAAAATATAGATCAAAATTTTAGATGTATTTTAATAATTTATCTGAAAACGTATTGTAATAAGGTGATATGTATATATTTAACGTATATGAAATATTATAAAAATAATATTGTATTAGATAGACATAATGAGTGATAATTTTACAATGTATAATTGAACTATAAATATTAATGTAGCATTAAATATCTTTTATGAATATGTATACAAAAGATTATTAGATATTTTAATAGAATTGTATATTATTTAACAATATTACCCAATCCAAATACGATTTTAATTAAACATGATATTTCAATCCATTTATACGTACGTTTATTTATAATGTAATATCATGAATTATGTATTATTAAATAGGTGATCAATAGTATGTATATAGTGGTACATTAATATTAAAATTATATTTATATATGTAGGAGATTTTAGTCATTATGACTATAAGTAATAAATAATAGTGATAAAATTTATATAAAAATAATAGTATTGGTTAGTAATACATGATAAGAGCCTTACAAATGGCCCATTAGGATCTTTTGACCGTTGACGTTCAATCTCGAGATGATCTGACCGCTAGATATTAACTCGTATGACTCACCTGGACCTTGAATATGTCCCACCTTTGGTAAAAGGCTATGGAAGGGCCCACCAATAGAATGGACGGTGTGGATTTATCACAAACACCATGACGGACCCCACTTAGTGGCACGCATGTGCACGGTGGTCGTGCACTCGAGGTGCACCTGGTCTGTCAACACGGTCAGCATGAGCTGACCCGTGTTCTTCCAAAAAAGGAGAGAAATCTTCTCTCTCTTCAGCTGCACCAACTGGCGGACGAACGTCCGTTTTCTTGATCCATGGCCCACCCATACTGTCCATCTGGACAATCCAAACCGTCCATCCAATCTAGCTGGTAGAGCTGACCAAAACCTAGTAGGCTTCACGTGTAGGGAAGATAGCATGTACACAGTTTACGGTGCAAACAGACCCTACAAAACTAACATTTTCAAAAATGGAAGCTGTCCTCTTTCTGCCAGCTTGGCAATCCGCGTGAGCTACTCTTTCCAATCCTGGCCGTTCATCTTAGGGCAATCCTAGCCCTGCAAACTAAGTCTTTTGTTTAAAAGAAAAGAGGAGGAGAGAGAACCGACCGTTTTTCTCTTTCTCTGAAACCCACCGAGCAAACCTCCATGAAGCTTCAAAAATCCAATACCCAAGATCCCAGGGACTGAAGTAAATCACTTGGAAGGGAGAAGATTGAGAACGGAAGCTCGGATCATGTTCTGCCGTTAATGGCGGATCGTCTTCCTCGGCCAAGCGCATCGAGTCTGTTCGAATTGACGCCACTGCTGGATGTTTCTAGCAGCAACGGGAGGAAAGAAGAAGAAAGAAAGAAGAAAAATGAAGAGAAGACAAAGAGAGGGAGATGGGTCGCGGGTCGAGTCTGCGTCGGGTCGGGTAAATCCCGACCCACTGATTCTTAGGGTCGGTTGGGCCCAGATAGTTGCTGGCTGCAACTAGCATGAGTGGGGAGAAAGGAAAGGAAGAAAGAAAATAGAAGGAGAAAAGAGAAGAGAGGAGAAGAAGTCAATGAGAGAGAAAGAGAGGGTGGGTTAGTGGCTGCTGCAACACGACCTAGCCGACTCGAGCTCAACTCAGGCTCAGGTCTGGCCCAGGTGTTGCTGGATGTTCCAGCATTTGAAAAAAAAGAAGAAAGAAAAGAAAAGAGAGCAAAGAAAGGAAGAAGGGAAGGAAAAAGAAAAAAAAGAGAGAGAAAAGAAAAGGGAAAGAAGAAAGAGAGAGAAGAAGGAAGAGAAAAAGAGAAGGGGTGTGCGGCTGTCCTAGCCAACCGAGTCAACTCGGTTCGGAACCGAATCAACATAGTTGAGGATTTTCACCTCTTTTCATTAATCGAATTTGTTAGCAGTTGCTTTTGTTATTAATAATATCTTTATTAATTCCTAACTGTATAACGATTAATGTTATTTTAATGCTATTGACTAGAAGGTTTAATAAATACTACAATGTATTAATTAGTGTGTTGTTATTATTATCACCAATTATAATTTTATTACTAATTATCTTCATAATGATTACTTTTAACATGTTGCGCTAATATTAGTTAAACTACCATTAATGATATTAGCGTAGTGTCCATCACTTAAGAATATTATCTTAAATAATAGGTTATACTATTTTATTACAATTTTTAATACTAATTATTACTATAGTCACAAATAATAGTTGTATCATTACCTTTAAAGGGTAACTAATCATATTATTACATTGTGTATAAACTACACATACATTATAGATCAACCCCTAGAACTAAAACCTAAGAACCCAAGTAATCCAAACCCTAGGTTAGAACCCTAATCCTAAAAATCTAGCCTAGACCTAAACTCTATGATGAAATCCTAGACCTAAATAATCTAAACTCTAGGTCAATGCCTTAAACATAGATAGCGTGCTAGGTTTGAGCTAAACTGTAGAACTTCATAATTCATGGTAGATCGTAGTATCTATTATCATGACTACATTCATTAGGGATAGATATTTATCATTTTCCTTATGGGATTAGTATAATACTCATAGTATAATTATTAGTATTAGTCCTCATTATATTATCATTAGTGAATTTTCTATTATTATTCCTGTATCACTTAAGAGATTATTAGTCATTATAATAATATTAGATAATGTCGGTACATCTAAATATGAACTTATGAACCATCATTACCAATATCGATAGATTGATACTCCTATTATGAGCATTATTTGACCCATTGTACAATAATAATACTAATAATAATTTAGGATTAAAATTCTAGAATCTAAGCATCAAACTAAACTTTAAGATAAGACCTTAACCCTAAAGATAAATAAGCCCTAACCATGACCTTAAACCTAGGTAGTGCATAGAATTTAGATTTAATTGCGCAAGTCATGATTTGTGGTAGGATTCAATTCTAAGGGTGCACGCACCTCCTTGCAATGACGTAGGCGGTTCAAGACATAAGGTGATGATTTCTTCCCCTTGAGCTTTCCATTTTCCCATTAGCTTAAGTTATAGTTTTACTTTAATTTATAAATAATAGCTCTATTCTGTAACTGCATGTGTTAATTGTTAGAATTGAGTTGCTACATCACATGCTTAATGTTTATCCTGTATATTTAATTTATGCTATTAGATTACTTGTGGATTGCTTTCGGGATTTAAACTGGTACATTAGTGGGAAACCCCCACTTATAAATGTACACCCATACTTGGGATGTAACTCGATTGATATTAATTGCAATGAACCTTCGATTTAGTGGTTATTGAGTGGTGGTTTAGATTGATCATCGATGCGGGCCTGCCATCCAGGGTTGTTGTGTCTAAGTGGTTTTCAAGGATGGTCTTTTATCGCATGGTTTTGATACTCGCCCTATGTGGCTTATTTTGATATTGTCTTATGTGGCTTGTTTTGATATCGCTCTATGCGGCTTTGTTTTGAGTATTTTTCCTATATGAGTTCAATGTTTTATACCATGAAACTATACGATGGTAAGCCCCATATACTATAATATGATTGGCCACTAGTCGACGGGTTTCCATTAAACATCCTAAGGTGGTAGTCTCATGAGCCGGGAATGGTGGTATGAGACTGTAACCTCCCGAACTTTTCAATACTCGAGTATTGAAAGTCCTCGAGTGTTACCATAAATTTAGCCTATTATGTACACATGTATGGTACCAATCTAGTCAACCTAACCCTACATCCATCCTCCAACATGAATCTGACCGATTATGAATGATATTCATCCATAAATCAAGTCATCCGACCATTGATCATGTAGTCTGATACATGTACCTTCCTCGACTAAATCGGTGAATAACTCTTTAACCATAATGATTTAGATGTAAGTTATTTTGTAAGAATTGTTTAGAAATGGACATAGAACCAAGTAGAACCATTAGATTTCACGAAACTCTTAGATCAACAATAATTATGAAAATGCCACTAACCTAAGCCCCTGAATCCTATACCACATGGTTCCCATTATCCGTTTAATGTGAAAATTTGTACCATGCTTATATATCATAAATTAACCATACAAGTCGAATTTCAGCCCTTAGATCATTATAAAAGCAACCTAATCGATAGATCTTCCCCTTAACCGTTGATCTTAGTGTTCATTGAGTGAATGAACCACATGGGTAGTTGTAGTTGGATATTTCCCTTCATAAGAATGACTTGGATTGTCCATCACATGGACCAAGGGTGAAGTATGAGGACCCTACCTTGGTAGGCCTTTTCTTAGGCGAGAAGTTATCCTTTCGAGCTTATCAACTCCCTATAAATCTAGATCTTCAGATCTAGCCATTTCTTGCCGTCCATCGGACCTCAAAATTTCACCACACCTTGGCCTCACATGACTACAACGTTGTACAAAGTTTGGACCTCGATCTATGATCTTATACCATTGAACGTTGAAGTCAGTTCCTTCCTTTTGACGCAAAAGGTGATATTTCAGATCTAGCCTTTTTCCACTATCGATCAACCACCAAGTTTCGTCCAACCATTCACCTATCTTGATTACACATTTTTCCCAAAATTGGGCCCCGATCATTGAACGTGGACCGTCAATTAAGACCAAGTCCATATTGGTGTCCGTTAGGAGAACTTTCAAGATGAGCTTCTGATCATCTCCATATTCACAACTATGCCCTAACGTGACCCTACAAAACCGATGGAGGGAATGGATTTTCCAATAGATCATCACAAGTGGACCTCACTTAATGCTACAGTAGGTCATGACTCTCCAAGCTAGCAACCCTTCCGTAATAAGTCTGTATTCAAATTCAAAACAAACTACCTCCGTTTCTTCCTCCTAAAACAAGCACATCCCAACTGGGATTAGCATCAATAGATCTCACCACTCCATATGGGATGATCCCTACCATTAGTGGACCCCGCTAACTCAAGAACAAACACTATGGTGGGTCATCTTTATCAATTTAAAATAGATGGTGGCCCTGATCGACGCACTAGTTAGATGAAAGACCCTAATTGCGAGAGTGGACCCCAGATCGCCATCGAATCGAGGATAATTGACCCCTAATGGCCATATTTCAGTTGATATGGCCCACCTAGGCCATGGATCTACCTCATTCCTTGGATCGGGTTCCAAAATGAGCTGGCAAAATGAATGAACAGCCCGGATCCATCAGAATATCACTGTGGGCCCCACATTTACCGCATGAGTACAATCAGCGAGCGTGTGCCCGTGGTGCACCGGACCGCCAGACCCGGTCAACCCGCTCTTACCCGACGCAACCTTAAAAAAGAGAGTTTTTCTCTCCCTTTTCTCCCACCCGCAGCAACATTTGAAAAGCGCCCTTGGTGGCGTCGATCATGGCCCACCAATGGGTGATCCAAACCATCCATATGGTAGGGGTTTTGAATCTGTCCAAACCCCCGAAGGTTCACTCGATTACTCGCACATGCAGCTGCACAAACACGGGCGTAAGGAGGCTGTGTGCAACCACTATTCCAAAAATGGAAAGGATTCCATCCTTTCTCCTCTTTCCACGCTGGCGATCCGTGTGAAACCTCTTCATGTGATCCCAGCCCTCCACCTCAGCAAATCCCAACCCTTCAAAGTAGGGTTTCCTCCACTTTTGCTTGTGCTTTAACTCGCTGCCGCTTTGAAGCTAAATCTTTGAAATATGTTAATCACCATCCCATTTAGTGGGTCCCACAAGTCTTTGGGGACCAATCTGATCCTTCCAGGAGCTCTAATAAAAACTACCATGGATGGGTCCATCATCTTCTCCGTCTGTTTGAAAAACCCACCACTTGTGTGTGGGTCTCACTTGCTGATCTAGACCATCCTTTAGGTAGGTCAGGGTCCCAAAAACTAATCCCTAAGATCTGATTGAAGCCTTGCAAGGGTTTCGTGGTGATCAACATCCAACGAACCTAACAAATCGAGTTTGCGAGCGGATTAGAACTCGTTTTGTAGCTAATCCAGAAATTTGTTACAACTGTTTTAGGGCAGAGAAAGGCTATAAATATCATCCTTTTAGGGCAGCCATCCGAAGAAGAAAAAAAAGAAGAGATAGAAGGAGTGAGTAAAAGTAAGAGGCGCTGCTGCTACACTGTTTCGCAGACTCGGCCAAGCTACGATCTGATCAGGATTTCTCCCCTGTCCAGATAGGAAAAAAAAGGAAGAAGAAGAGAGAAACAAGAAAGTGAAAAGAGAAGGAGACGTTGCCCTCCTTGCAGTTCATTGCCGCACTAGGCCACTGCTCGAGCTTGCACCGAGTTGCTGGTTGTCGCACTACACTGACCCAACCAAGTTCGGTTTGGGTTGATGTTCTTACTGACCAGAGTTGAAAGGAAAGAGGAAGAAACAAAAGAAAAAGAGGAGATAGAAAAGGAACGAGGATCACAGAGAGAATGAAAGAAAGAAAGAAAAAAAAATGAGAGGGAAGAAAGAGAGAGAGAGGTGAGTTGTGGGCTAGGCTGAGCCGTGTGAGTCAGGGCTGCTGTCCAGCAAGTTGGGCTGGTTCAGTCCAGCAATGCTACTGGACGTGTGGGCCTGAGTGGGTAGAAAAGAAAAAGGAAGAAGAAGAGAAGGTGAGTCGCTGAGTTGACTCAGGTTGGGGCCAAGTTAACTCGCTGTTGACTCATTTTACTTGAATCAGGGCAAGTTGTTGGCTAAGTTATGGGCCTAGTAACCTCGCTGGTCATGCCGTAGAAAGATGAGGAAAAAGAGAGAAAAGACAGAGGACCAAGAGAGAAGGTGAGGTGTTGGCAGTAGTGTTGAAACGAGCCAACTAGCCTCGAACCGAGTTGACGAGGTGAGAATCTTCATTTCCTTTCACCAATCAAATTCATCATTAGTTACTTGTTATTAATAATATCATTATTATTTTCTAGCTGTTGTAACAATTAATGTTATTTTGATGCTATTGGCTAGAAATCATAATTAATATTATGATGTATTATGGTAACTATTATCATCCTTATAATTCTATTATTAACTATCATCATCATTAGCGTTGCTATAATTACTACAATTATTAAATATGGTTAACCATTAGTAGGTTAATTTTACTAGTATTACAGATACTTAATATTAACAACTATCATTATTAATGCTATTTTTATTTTGTCATTAGTAGGATATTGATTATAAGATTAGTGTTGTTAATAGACAATTATTAATTATCTTTACCTCATTCTAATAGTATTATAAATTGAATTATATGAGTTAGGTTTCAAAACCTAAACCAAAGTCTAAGATTTGATTAATAGCTAAAACCCTAAACTTAGGTAATCCAAACCCTAGGCTAAGACCTTAACCATGAATAGTGTGTAAAGCTTGGATCTAACTGTATAACTTTACAATGTATGATAGGATTTGGTTCTAATGACACCTGCGTTTCCTAGCGACACTAATGGGCGACTCGACACGCAAGGTGAGGGCTCACCCTTTGAGCTTCCCACTTAATTTCATCAATCTGGATATAGATGATGGCATGATTCCTCTAATTGAATTACTTACCTTACTATTGAATAGGCTAAATTGTTGTGTTAGATTGTAGGCATCTCTCTTTAATTATAACATGCATAAATGATTTGATGATAACATGCTATCTTTAGTCGTACATTGTTAATTAACTGTATGTCTATCGTTTGTGATTGAGTGATGTAATGAATGAGACCTGTCATGAACTCACCATCTTGCGGTCCATATTTGACCTACGTGACTTGGATCACGCATATGCCTTACATGTCTTGGACCGCATATTTACCCTACGTGGCTTGGATCGTTTATTTGCCCTTCGTGACTTTGATGGGTCGTTGGTGCCCTTTTGTGGCTTGATGGTTATATTCGCATATCTTGTTGTTTCCTAGCCATCTTGCGGTGTTCGGTCGTATTGTGATTTTTGGGTGGAGCGGGTGTTCGCTTGCCGATTTCCTAGCCATCTTGCGATGTTCACATACGATACGATTTTTGGGTGGTCTAGAGTTTATATGTTGGTTTTCTAGCCATCTTGCGATGTTCAGTCGTACCATGATTTCCCGGTGGAATGGGTGTTCGCTTTGCGATTTCCTAGCCATCTTGCGGTGTTTACGTACGATTTGATTTTCGGGTGATCTAGAGTTTGTATGTTGCTTGTCTCTTCATCTTGTGGTGTTCAGTCGTACCATGATTTTCGGGTGGAGCAGGTGTTCGCTTAACAATTTCTTAGCCATCTTGCGGTGTTCACGTACAATATGAATTTCGGGTGAAGTAGATGTCGGTATGTTGTTCTCTCTTCATCTTGTGGTGTTCAGTCGTACTGTGATTTCCGGGTGGAGCGGGTGTTTGCTTAGCGATTTCCTAGTCATCTTGCGGTGTTCACGTACGATTTGATTTCTAGGTGAAGTAGAGGTTTATAGCTTGATTTTCTAACCATTTTATGGAGTTTGTAAGGTTGATTATTTGATTATCTGGACATATTCTCTCGCATTGTGATTGCTATTGTATTTTGCTTGTGATGAGATTATGTTGATTCACTAAGTTTTTGAGTATCTGCTCATGATTATGAAGTGCCATGTTTAATATATCTATCCTGACTTGCGATCTGTATTAGATTATGAATGATGGGTATGCAATCTTAGAGGGTGCTCCTCACTGCGATACCATTGACGCTATCATACTGTAACAGTTGATGTAGGTGTAGAGCGAGCCGATGCTGTTCACAGGGTGCTAGAGCAGATTGGGTAGTTAGGGAGCGAGACAGGGTCCATGCGGCCCATATAAAGCTCCATCATTAAATGATACATTTTTGTTCCTGTTTAATGAACTTTGTATTTGGAATTGTATAAGTCCTGTATGGGTGCTACATTTGGAATTTTTTAATGATCAGAATATTTTTATACAATGCATGGTTTAATCTAGCTTCGTTGCTGTTAACTCTGATTAATGATAAACGGTTCAAATTTACACTGAATTTTATAAGCTAACACTCGAATTTTTGGAAAACGGGTTATGTACTCGGGTCCTGAAAACACGGGGCATTACAGGGACCTATGCCCGAGCTGTCGGCCTACACTGGTGACGAGCCCCCATAGTGACCTTGAGCTTATTTAAATTGGCTGATTGTAACTGGACTAATAATGGTTTGGCTAATCATGCATTCATGACATATTGTGATGACAGATGGGTAATTCTGGATGCTGTAGCACGTGCCCTAGGATCATCGGGGTATCGTTTCGGTAGCTCCCAGACCACTGACTATCGATCTATTGTTTCCAATGGATGATTTTCCCAGGTCGACGATTGCATGGGTGACGAGCTCACTGTCCGCAGGATGAGCATCCCCAGAGCGATGATTGCATTTACGCATCCATGCATCTAATAAGACCTGCATCATGTATTATTTTGTATGATTTGCTTTATAACTATGCTTACCTAATGCGGTAGTGTGTAATCTTAAGGGGAATTCATACTGAGTTGGCCACTCATCCATCAAATATATAACCATATACATAGTACAAGTGGCTTAATTGAGTTTCAGGTTCAAACTGATGAGGAGCAGGGTGTCACTGTTGAAGATGCATGATTGTATTGTTAAGAGTTGTTACATAGTTTATAGTTCCAGATTTGTTATATTTTACTTCAGTTACATGTTACATCATTTCATTTGTAATTGTAAGTTTGGGACATTTGTTTGTATAAGTCATTATGGGCAACCTCTTGTACATTCTAAATAAAATACAAATTTTCCTTTATGCTGACTTGTCTATTCTACGCTTATCTGTTATTTGGCAGCATATAGTAACTGAGGGTTTCCAATCCCCTCAAATGGGGGGGGGGGGGGGGGGGGGGGGTGAAATCCAGGGTGAGAGTGTTTCGAACAAGAAACAAATACATTTTGATTTGGGAGATTATTATTCACTTAGTTATGAACAAAAGAAGATAATTACATCATTTATTGATTCCAAGTTCTTTTACATCTTTTTCTCCTTTGATTCCAAAATAGAATGAATTGTAATATAAAACATTATGCTGGAGGCCATTGTGCACTGGAAGCCTTTGCACGCTGAACACTGCTGTGCGCTGAGTGCACCAATAGTATTGTGTGTTGTCTCCTGTTGTGTGCCAACAGTATTGTGCGCCACACAACACCTGTTCCGCACAATGAATGCGGTCTCTACTTCTCTCTTCTTTCGCAGTCCTCTCCTCTTCCGTGATTGGGTACTAATGACCACTTTCTGAGGGGTCAGGGGGTATTTATAGCCCTTTCACACGTGTGAACATGCCATGACGACATTGCGCGGTATCCTTAGTGCACCGACTCCCCTCGGTGTGGTCTCTTCGGTGCGGACTTCATTGTGTGGATTCCTTTGTGCAGACCTCCTTGTGCGGACTCCAATGTGCGGAAGTCTGAATTATCTCCTTTTGGCGCACAGTGTTCCTCTGCGCATAGTGATCAATTGCGCACAACGATGATATGCACACAATACCTCTTTGCGCACAATGATCATTTGCTCACAATGATGATATGTGCACAATACCTCTCTGTGCACAATGGTTGCCTGCTCAATTGTTGTCCGTGCGCAATGGATTTTTGTTGTCTTTCTCTCTCTTTTTTTTTATGCCGTAATAGATGCCCCCTTGATCGTACATTTTTTGTTTTTTTAATCTACAAAATAAACAATGTAGGATCAATATTTCAATTTATTCTAACCAATTTTTCTTTCCTTTTCTCTGTTGTGCACTTCATTAAATTCTTTGGCGCACAACCATTTTCTCTGTTGTGCGCTCATTGAGTTGCGCACAACATCTTTCGCACAATGTCTCCTGCACAACATCTCCCGCAGAACGTCTCCCGCATAACGTCTTTCGCACAACGGGTAAGAGCTTGCCTATAAATACAGGACTTCTACTTTTTTCTTCCACTTCATTTTCCGCCCGCTTCACACTTTTTTCACATCAAGCCATTCTTCATGCCAACATCGTTGTGCGCCAACACGTTGTGCACCGTACAACACTTGCCCTGCACAACAGGATTTAACACACAACACTTCACTGTGCTCAATCAGAATTCAGCGTGCAAAGGACAGGTAGCGCACAACATCTTGTGCACATTATTTTATGCACAGCGTTTTGCGCACAATGACTTGCGCTTAAATGTAGTCTTGGACTTCAAATTTATTCGCCCCCTTTTTCTCAGCTAATCTTTCATACTTCTTCTTTAACTTAATTAACTTCCCTTCTTGATTTTAATTTGTTTACCAACTCCTGTATGGATTTCTGATGTCTAGCTCAAAAAGACCTCTTGCCTCCCCAAGTACTGCTGGGCCCTCTGACTCGCAATCAGCTGAGACCCGTAATCAGAAAAGACCTAGATCTGCTGAAGGTTACTTTTCCTTTTTCAAAGAGCCAGCTCCTGTCATTATCGACTTTGTTGATCGTATCCAACGCCTGTCTGAACACATCTGTATTTCTGTACTGATGAAGGAGGTAGAGGGACCCCTTACTGCAGGACAAGAATCCGATTGGGAAAATTGGTTGAAATCTACAACCAATTTTCGCACAGACGACACTCGTCCTTCTACTGCTGAAGCTTCTCCTGCTCCGGCGATTTCGAAGCGAACAAGAGAAAAGAGTAGAGATGAAACTTTTCAAGAAAAGATTCGAGAACACAATCAGAGGCGTTTCCAGCATGCCTGGGATTCAATCAAGTTGAGTGCCGAGGCGATCAAATTTTGCAACCTTATAAGACGAAACTATTACTATTCCTTTGCATCTTCAACGCCACTGGTCCATAATTCAAAGCGAGTCGACCGATTATATGACACAGAATAGGCTCCTTTATGTGTCAAATTGGGTGATCAAAGAGCCGCAAATCCTCGAAGGCTATCTCACAGAGAAAGGCTTAATCTAAAAGACCGGATAGATAAGATATATGCGCTTCCTCACACCATATTAGAATCCCTATTCCTTATACTTCACTCATTTCTTCGAAATGATTCAGCAGCGTTTTCATAATCCCGACTCCCTGTGGGGTAAGGAAGAATTTAAGACATGGGGTCTTTGGACTGATAGTCCGTATTACAGCGCAGGACCAAAGCGATCTTGAAGAAGTACGAAAATGTCCTTATTGTAGCAAAGATATACCATGCTATAGAAGCCACCTCAGAGTTTTTTCAAAAAGACATGATGATTTATAAGGGCTTTCTGAAGTACTAGTCTTCCACTACAAATTCTTTCCATCTTCCATTTGGAGAAGTAAGCATCACCTTGTGGGATCTATATAGGATGGCTGGCCTGCCTATCTCTGGATCTTTCCTTAATGAATACGATCTTATGAACGAGGAATTTGCCTATATTGCTCCCAACAGAACACTCAAGATTACAACATCAACAATCGAACTTTTCTGCGAAACGTCTTATTTTGCTGACGTTCATAAGATATCTCCTCTTCAATGGCTTGCACATTTTTCCCGATACTTTGTGTAAGTGTCCCAACATTTTTTAAAAACCTTTCAGACGACACTTGCCTATAGATATATAAATTGCTCCATTCTTCTCTTTTTTTAGGTTCCCTGGCAGCCATTGTGCTGAGTTAGAAGCCAATCGCAAAAAGATAAGGGTCCCGACTGAATTCACCACTGAAATTGAATTAACCACTTTCTTGGCTTATTGACTGAGCTTAGTCGTGCTTCCCAGCTCGAAAAGCTCAAACTCTATTCGACCAACTTTATTTGTGGTGGCAAGCATAATGGCGGAAGGTAGAAAAAGATATTATCTGGCCCCTCCTGTCTTATGCTCGTTATATAGAGCTTTCGGTCATGCTGCAGCGCACTGCAGAAGCCCGACACTAGGAGTTACATCTTCTTTTACTGCATGACACTATTTCTCCGGATGGCTTGGCATTTATTTCCCTTGGACTTACAATGACCCGAAGAAGGCTTATGTCCATCCTGATTATCTGCCCCTGTGGCACTTCTTGAAGCGAAAGATGATAAAGAAGGGGTATGAATGGATAATGGATAAAATTGACAACATGGAATTTATTGACTTCTTCCCTTTTTATTTGGACTACCAAGCTGAAGACAGAGATGTTGAGGATAACAATAACTTGGAACCTGTTGAGAGAACCTTCTTTCTTTGTATTCGTTCTATCAGTCTTCCCATGCGAGGAGTAGAATTCTGGCGAGAACCATACTATTCAAGTCGATTTACCAGACAATTTGGGTATGATCAAGCTATGCCCTAGGCAGGTGAGGAGGTCACACGGACAATGAGAAGCTATGGAGTCGGTTCCTACAATTGGGCTTTAATATGGAAGCAGCTCTTAACAAGAAATTTTGGCTCTCGATTTCTTCTTCTAGGGTATAATCATCGAGTGACAGCTTCATATTCCTAGATGCGGTGGTGGGTGCATCATTACTACTTGGTGCATAACTATTTTTCGGTGGATCGACCTATCTGGGTTCCTCCTCCACGCTTGAGGAATTATAGGTCGGAGCAAGGGATTGGATATTTTAACGAGAAAGATTAGGCCGCCATTCTGGGACAACTTCATCATAAAATTTCTGTAGAAGAGCCCATTAAGAAAATAAAGCCTCTGAATACTCTGGAGGGATGGATTGCTTTTGGTTCTCCTTTGGATTTGATAAAATAGGAAGAAAGATTAGCCACTCCTCGTAATGAATTTGAAACTGTAGGCGGTGTTCTGCCTTCCCCTACTCCTGAAGGAGGAGATCAACCTACACACTCTGCTCCCGTCATTCCTCCTACTATAGAGCTCACCACTTCTACAATTTCTCCTACTACTGAATATACAACCACCACAGTTATCCCTATCATGGACCTTGGAGTAACCACAAGTCGTGCTACAGCCATAACTTCTCCTGCCGTGCGTCGGATTGTTATTATTGCATCTCCTATGACTCGTTCGCGTGCTAAATCATTGTCTCCTGAAGTGTTGGCACAACAGGTCCCTTCTCCTACTCAAAGTATACGTCTTCTCCTAGTGAAGACTACTTATAAAGGAAAACAAACTATATCGGAGGAAGATAACTCATCAAAATATTCGGCGAACATTGCAAGCGATGATACATCTTCTCCTACGACCTTAACCGATGAGAGAGATGCTTTATTAAATGAAGACACTGATGCTGAGTTGGATATTGGAGAAGAAGGCGATGTTAGAGTTGAGTCTCCACTTCCTGATGCTCCAATCACTCGTCCAGATGCCTCTCATCTAATTCCGGTGACTTCCTTAGACGAGGAGCAACTCGATTATGGAGAATCTGGTTATTCTCCCGGTGCAAATATCTTTCTTTCCTTTGATGCCTCATATTCTCCATGTATTGTGGAAACTGCTGATGTGGTTGCTCGCGAAACATCAACATTAGGGGATATAGAGGCTCAATCATCCAAAATTCAAGAAATAATGGGAAATGTACTTCTTCTTCACAGTACAGACAAAACCTTGCTGATAGTTCCCACAACATCTGATGCCCCCATTCAGACTGATAAGTCCCCTACTGTGCGTCTTTCTCCTATCTAGCCAGTGACTCAAAGTTAGAAATTTTTTTCTGATCTGATTGACATCCTAACTCCGAATACTCTTAACTCGAATACTGTAGGGGCTCAGGAGCTTTCTTTCAATGTTGCTGTGACTACGGAAGCCCCCAGCTCTGCAGCACCCACAACCCATTCTGTTCAAGCTACTTCTACTGTTGCCCCCAGACCGAGTACATATTTTCTTTTCTTATTTTATATAATTATATTCACATGTATCTTCTTTTGAACTTATAATCTCTTCTTCTTTCTCTTTTAGCTTCGGTCGTGCCAACTCCATGCGGATCCAAAGGGTCTAACTCGGTAGCCGCAGTTTTTGATAAACTCTCATTGGAAAAGGTGCCTCCTCTTATACTGGGACTCTTTAAGAACGTAATTTCTGTTATCATCAGCGCTTTTAAAGATCCAGCGCAGTGGCCTTTTTTGGATAGTGCCCTAACAGTCCTCACCCATTTGGCTCGTCTGACACACATCAATGTTCAGCCTCTTCACGACTCCTTGTCACAGTTTTTTGATTCCACTAAAAACTTAGAAGCAGCACGAAATATAGTCATTGCTCCCAAAATTCTGAGTCGTCAGAAGGAATTGGCTCGACTTAAGGAGAAACTCTCTCATTCAGATGATGTCCTTGCTAATTGCAATGCTGTTAGTCAATTTCTTCATGAGAAGTTAAAAGTTTTGATAGAAATAAAGTGATCATTGACGATCAAATTGCTATACTTGAGAGAGAGATTCTATTACTCAAGAGTCAGAAAGAAGCAGAAGATTTAACTATTCATCAAATCAATGAGGAGCTTGAAACGAATACTTAAGTAATTGATACTAAACAAGCTGAACAAACAAAGAATAGGGAAGTTGTTGCTTCTTTGGAATCAGAACTGGTTGGCGTTCTTGATCAAGCCAGAATAGTTCTTGAGGCTGAACGCACGACTGCTGCGGCACAATTTCAATTAAAAGAAGAATTGCAATGTTACTTAACAATATTAAGCATAGCTGAAGATCTGTAGGCATTGTATGTAAATTCCTTTTAGTGTTGTGATACATAAACAACTTGTGGTGTTTTATTAAGAGCAAAATGCATTCTTGATAATACAACCATCGATTTTGGGATACATGTTGATGCAACACTTTCATACTTATGCTTTGTTATTTCTACTATTTATATTTATGCATTGTATGACGACCCTTTGTGATGTTTTATTTCAATGGGTGAAATTATTTCATTTCAAAGTTAGTTAATTAGCTTTGCACACAGTTTAAGCTCTTGAGAAGTGGAGCAATCACAGTTTTTTAGACTCATAAGTAGTTGGAGTAGGGTCTCACGTGATAGTCTATGTAACTCTCATGAGTTCACTGAACTTCTCACAGCTTGATGAGTTCACAAACCGCGATCCATCAGAGAGGCCCAGTGAAGCTGCCGGGGCCGTGAACTCGGTTGGATTTACGTACAGGGTTGGCTGCAGTAACTCTCTAGAGTTCACGGGGCGTACAAGGCGACCTTTGGGGTACCAAATCCAGGGCCTCTAGTCCGTCAATGAGTATATTTAAGCCCTTCCTCATGAGTTACTACTGAAATCAAGCCAAGGATCTGGGGTCTTATGCATGGTTGACCTATCTATGGATAATGACCAAAGAACATACACTGCAGCCCGCGTTTTCTTCGTCTGCAAGGTTGGACCCATTCACGGGAGGGCATTTTCATCTGTTCCTCGTGACACTGTCGGAAAGCTATACAGACGGCATGGGTGTTACGCGTGATTGGCCGTCGAGGACTTTTTGGCTCTTTAGGACTTTCAGTCACTGGCTCCATCCGCTGCCCGCATGGGTATGCGTACGATGACCTTCATGGGCTTTTTAGGGCTACTGGCTTCTCACCACTGCCCGAATGGCGATGGAGATAGGCTTTATGCGTAGTTGGCCATATAGGCTTAGCTAAGCTACCTTAAATGATAAGCTGTCATCGTTGTCGTAATAGTAATAGGTGTCTTGATCAATATATCACCACTGCTGATAATGTTGACAATATTCGCGCTATGCTCATAATAATATATCGGCCTAGTGATGATACAAATTTCGACGAGTTTTATTGAAGCTTATTCGATGACGACAACGATGGTTACTCTCTTTTAAGAAATCGCTGATATGTAATCTTTGACGATATATTTGGAATTCCTCTTTTATTCAATCATTTGACAAAGAACCTATGAACATGGTTTCACTGGTCTTTGCCCCCTTTTGAGATAGAAGCATTATGGTGATAATCTTCTGGATCAAAATCAGAACCATCTTTAGGGATGATACTTCTTGATGAAGTGTACATTGGCTGGTATACTGATACCCTGTCCATTTTGATCAACCACTCTATATGCTCCGTTTGAATAAATTTCTCTTACCACATACGACCCATCCCATTTAGGCTCAAACTTGCCCCCTGTTCTGTGGGTCACTACTATTGGTCTTTTCAACATTAACACCATGTCCCCTCTTTTGAAAGAGCGATATCTTACTCGCTTATCAAAGGCAGCCGATACTCTTGCTTGATACAACTGTAATCGTTGCTGGGCTGCTAGACGTTTCTCATCGAGTAGGTCTAGTTCTTTCAACCTTATCTTTACATTGTCATCATATGTAATCGACTGATGCACTGCTATTCTTTGCGATGTGACCTATGTTTCTATCGAAACGACCGTTTCTGCGTCGTAAACCAATGAATACGGTGTTGCGCTTGTTGCTGATCGGTGGGTAGTCCTGTACACCCATAATGCCTCTTGCAACCTTTCATCCCAATCGCGCTTATTTCCTGTCACCATCTTCTTCAGTATTTTCACAATCATTTTGTTAAATGCCTCTGCTAATCCATTTGCCGGTGGATAGTAAGGTGTTGAAAACGAATGGTGGATACCAAACTTTTAACACAGCTTCTCTATGCCTCTATTCTTAAAAGGGGTACCATTATTGGTAACAATCCTTTTCGGAATGCCATGACGATATATTATCGTATGTCGAATGAAATTGACAACATCTTTCTCTTTGACATTACGCAACGCAATCGCTTCTGTCCACTTAGAGAAGTAGTCTGTTGCTGCCAGAATATATTGTTTTCCTTTGGATGAAGGCGGGTTATGGGCCCGATAACATCGAGTCCCCAGGCGGCGAAAGGCCAAGAAGTGACCGTTTGATGGAGATCTTAAGGGGAAACATGCACGACATCTCCGTGGATCTGACATTCGTGGCACCTTTTTGCATATTCTATTACATCTTTGAACATTGTGGGCCAGTAATACCCCATTCGATGTATCCGATGAAATAAATTTCGTCCAACTTGGTGTGCCCCGCATTCCCAGAATAAGCTTCCCATAGCACCTGACTTGCTTCTTGTTCACCAAGACAACGTAGCAGCACCTCGTTGTAAGATTTTCTGTGGAGCACTTCACTGCAAATGATGAACTTGCTTGATCTCCGCCTGATTTGCTGCCTTTGTGCTGGATCTTCTGGTAAGATATCATATTTGAGATAATCTATGAACGGCTGTCTCCAATCATCTGTTGTCACTTTTAAACATGATCTAGGAAGCGCTTCAATGACTTCATTGACAATTTCGGGTGAAGGCAGGATTCTTCTTTCTTCTATAGTCACTTAGAGCGGACTTCGGTTTGAATAGGACAAGGCTGCTGCCAGACTAGTCAGGGCATCTGCCTTTATATTTTTAGATCGAGGTACATGCTTGATTTCAACATGGTAAAATTGCTCCAGTAACTGCTGAACTTTTCTATAGTATGGCAAGAGTTCTTGCTTTCTTATTTCAAACTCAGTCGTTAGCTGATTTATAATCAGCTTTGAATCTCCAAAAATCTGCAACATCTTTATTTTCATTTCTTGGGCAATTTCCATTCCGATGATGAGAGCTCGATATTCGGCTTCATTGTTTATGCAAGCGGTGCCCAATGTGAAAGAATAGGATAATAGATCACTCTGCGGAGTGATGAAAATGACTCCTGCCCCCACTCCTAACGCTCGAGAAGCACCATCGAAATACATCTGCCATTGTCCTTGTGACTCAATCATCATTACCTGCTCATCAGGAAAATCGTCACTAATTGTTTCACTTTCCGTTACAGGATGCGCTACCAAGAAATCTGCCACTTCTTGTCCTTTCACTGCTTTTGCCGTCTTATGGGTAATTGTGTATTCCGAAAGTAACAACATCCATTTGGCCAATCTTCCTGATAACATCGGCATTGTCATTAAAAACTTTATCAGATCTGCTCTTGAAATCAAAGTTATATCATGAGATAGGCAATAGTGTCTCAATATCTGTACTGCAAATATCAGTGCCAGACATTCTTTCTCGATCGAAGAGTAGTTACATTCCGTGCCTATCAGAGTTCAACTTAGAAATAAAGAGCAGTTTCTTTCCCATCTTCATTTACCTGTGCTAACAAGGCTCCTAACGAGTTGTCAGCCGCAAATATGTATAAGATAAGTGGTTTATCCTTTATAGGAGCTGTTAATACCGGAGGTTGTCTCAACAATTCTTTTATTGAATAGAACGCGTTCTAACAGGCTTTGTCCCACACGAATTCTGTTCCTTTCTTCATCAAATGGAAATCGGCTGACATCTCCTTGTCAGATTTGAAATAAAATGGCGAATATATGCCAGTTTCCCTTGCAAGCTCTTCAGTTCCTTCAATGTTTTCAGAGGCGGCATATCTTGGATAGCCTTAACTTTTCCTGGGTCAATTTTGATACCCCTGTGCCTAATGACGAAGCCGAGAAACTTTCCTGATAGTACTCAAAAAGAATATTTGGCCCAGTTCATCTTTAGCTGTTTCTTTCTGAGCCGACGGAAGATTGATACTAAATGCTCGTGATGTTCTTGATGATTACCTGATCTACCCACCAGATCGTCAAAATAACATTTAACATGTTTGTGCATCATATCCTGAAAGATATTCTGGATTGCTCTTTGGTATGTTGCCCTAGCATTCTGAAGACCGAACGACATAACTTTGTAACAGTAAATTTCCAATGAAGTTCTAAACGTTGTTGCTTCTTCATCTTCAGGTGACATTCTAATTTGGTTATAACCAGTACATGATGGCATATTGTGTTGTACTATCAATCAATAGTTTTGTTATTGGGAGGGGAAGGTCATCCTTTGGGCAAGCCTCATTCAGGTCCCTGAAATCTACGCACACCCTGATTTGTCCGTTTTTTTTTTTTATTTATATAATTGAGACAATATTCGATTTCCACTTGGGATATTCGACATCTCTGATAAATCCAACTTTGATCAGCTTGTTCACTTCTTCTCCTATCAGAGGGACCAAATCTGTATGAAATCACCTTTGGGCTTGCTTAATCGGTTTTTTGTCCTTAGAAATATTTAATTGATGTACTGCCACTGAAGGTTCCAAACCTGGCATTTCAGCATACGTCCAGGCGAAAACATCTTTATTTTCTTTCAGCAGTCGGATATATTCTTCGACTTGTTGTTCAGGAAGACCAATGCTTATGAATGTATTTCTCGGTTCTTCTTCTGTGCCCAAATTTACCTCTTGCAAACTATCGATTGTCGGCTGCCCCCCATCTTCTATCTGCTTCAAAGCTATCTCAGGATGTTTGACTATTTCGAGATCCGTCTCTGATAGCCGATCGATAGTGACCATATTCGCAGAAGATTCTGCCCCCAATCCTTGAAAATTTTCTCTCCTCTTCTGCCCTACTCAGATAGGGACCGGAATTCCTTTTCCATGATTTAAACCAGTCGGTTCTTCATCATCAAAACCCATCCATTTCATCATTTTTATACTCGCCGGACTGTATTTCTTGAGATCGCGAGATGTCAGCTTTCTGCGGTACACATTGTTCTCAGCTCTCGCTTCTATCTTCATTTCCGAAGGGGCGTAAAATTCAATTGGCTCCGGATATTTTACATTGACTTCAACATGAAATTTTCCTGGAACGGCTGGGAATGGCTTGTCTCTTTCAGTATATGGCAATGGTACTGCATAATTTGACTACAGGATTTTTAACTATTCAGGCGACAATAACGTTAGGGGCGGTTGTCCTGGCTGTCTCAGATGTTTTGGCACAAAATAGAATTTCTTCTTTTACTTCTGAAGTTTCGGACGACCCTATCTTCTCGGACTCCCATTTCATTGTTCTCACATGATCATTTTTTAGAGCTTTTTTTTCATCATTCTTTTTCTCCTTTAGCAAATTCATCGTAATAGTTGGCATCTGCAAAGAAGGCTTCAGCTTCTGTGTATGGTCTTGCATCGGCCGTTACTTTATACTGTATTCCATCCTTATAGTATTTGAAGCATTGATGAAGGGTAGAAGGTATAATACCGTACTGATGTATCCACAGTCTTCCCAAGAGGAGATTATACGTCGTGATCGCACTGATCACATGACAAACAACATCAGTAGTTAAGTCTCCTATTTCCAATGTCATCGTAATTTTGCCGAGTGCACGCTGCCCCATCTTGATTAAAGCCCTGTATCATCATTCCACTAGGGCGCAGATCAGAACGACGATAACCCAATTTATTTAACATTGTCAACGGTAACAGATTTATCGTAGATCCATTATCGAGCATAATCCTTTTTACTTCTTTGCCGCGAATATGGCCTATTATCATCAATGGCCTATTATGCCACTAGGGTGCAGATTGGAACGACGGTAACCCAATTTATTCAACATTGTCAACGGTAACAGATTTATCATAGATCCATTGTCGAGCATAATCCTTTTTACTTCTTTGCCACGAATATGGCCTATTATCATCAATGGCCTATTATGCCCTGTATCACAAGCTAAATCATCATCAGAGAAAGAGACTACTGACATACAGTCTTCTTGCTCTTTGTGTTCTTCATTTTCCATATCCACTAACAATGTTTCCCTGACATTGTCGCCAGATAACGCTTGAATTAGACTTTGCCTAAAATCTTCTGATAATTTTAACGCATCGTAAACGCTTAACTGAGCTGGTATACCCTTCAAATGATTCACGATGTCATAAGTCACTTTTACTGCTTCATTCTTCTCTTCTTTCTTGTCACTATCACGCTGGTCCTTGATGACCCTAGTTCTTGTCGTTCCGACTTTCTGCTTTGGGGGACTTGCCATTCTTTTTCCTGACCGTAACGTAATTACCGCGACTTTCCTTGTCATCTCACGACTTTCTTTCTATGCTCTTTCATGTGCATTTTCCCAAGCCGTCGATATGTTCACCGTCGCCTTTGCCTCCCTTTCTTTTTCTTTTTCGATCACTATTTTGCCCCTGTTTATCATTCTTTGTATTATACATTTTAATGTGTAGCAATTTTCTGTTCGATGCCCTACTAAATGATGATAGCGACAAAAATCTTTCCCTTGACCTTCCTGCATCTTCAGGGCGCTTGGATGCGGGTAATTCTATTGTACCGGCTTTCAACAACTGGTTCATCATAGGGATAACGTATTCTCTGTCGAATGCAAACCCTTCGTGAGAATTGAGCGATCTGGGTCTTTTTCCAGTGAACCTACTTCTAGGATGGCTTGATTCTTCCTTTTGCTCTGTTCTGTTCTCTCCTGAATCCCTTGTTTCCTAACTCCTTTTTTCATGGTCCACAGTATTTACAATTAACCTACTGGGTCCCTTTCTGGCCGTTTCATAATGAAACGCTGGCATTTTTTGGGTCATCAGCTCTAGGGCATGGACTTTGGTGGCCAAGTCACGAAAAGTCTTAATATCGGCGCTTGTGAGACTAAATGCAATTCTTATTTCCATGGAATTTAGGCAATCTTGACCTGTTCTTTTTCTTCCAGTAGTCTGCATGAGGCTCCCAATGTCTTCCATCTGTCTATAAACTTCTCCACTGGTTCCCCTTCTCTCTGCCGTATTGAAGCCAACTCTGTAATGCTGACATCGCGTTCTGAAGAGAAGAAGTTTGACATAAAGGCATCCTGCATCTGCTCCCATGTGCGTATCGATCCCAGGGCCAGACTAGAATACCATCGGAACACTTTACTTATCAGGGATGATCCGAATAGACGTAGGCAGTACTGTGGTATCGTGAAAAAATTTCTCATGCTGGTAATAAAATGCATCAGATGTTCTTCCGGCGACCCATCTCCGTTGAACCTTTGAAAATCTGGATGTTTGAAATTATTCGGGAACGAGATATCCTTGACTTCTTTTGGATATGGTGTCCGATACCTGAATCTTCCTGTACTCTCACGTTCCTTTTCTGATCTGATTGCTTCTTCGACGACCTGTCGTACCTTTTCTTGCGTTAATGCTCTCGTCATAGGGGTAGACCCGTGTGGCCCAGTTCGCGGCGGCTGTGACCCTTCAGGAAAGCTGTTCTCGTTCGTTTATGTTATCGGTCATTGGGGGTACCGCCACTCGTGCCACGTTATGTGCCAGAGTTGCGAAAGCTTCCCTGAGGCTCCTCATTCCTCTATTAATGCTTTTTGCGCTTCCGCCATCTCAGTGATGCGATCTTCTGTAGTTGGGGAAGATCCTTGGTTCATTCCGGCCATGTGAACGGCAGCCTCTCCATCCCTTGACGAGGCAGTAGTCGAGGCCGAATGGGAGTATATTGACATTATAGGAGTTGCAGAATGGGGAGACTCACACGAACTTTGTGTATTTTTGGAGTAGCCAGCCGATCGGGGAGACATAGAGATCGGTGATGTGGATCCCAGTGGGCTCGTTAGTAAAGCCTTCCGTTTCTGTTCTCTTGTCCACCGGGGGCTCTTAACAGGTAAAGCAGGAAAATCTTGTGCTGCCGAATGAATCATTGCTTACGTGGGGTAGATTGCTGGCGGAGCAAGTTCAAGATGCTTCCTGGCTGTATTTCGCATTATCGGCCCCCTAGCTCCTCCCAATGGTGAACCCGTTCCTGCTATAGGGACGTTCCGGATCCTTGTCCTTCTGCGAGTGACGACGATCCAATCATCCCTTTCTCCTTGTGCTATCGGCGAGGTAGTTACAACGGTGACAACTGTCTGTGATTCCATATGCTTGATTGACACTGCTTCCTTTTTACAACATCCAGTTTGTTTATCAACATACTCCACGACAAACCCTGTCATAGTGAAGTAGAAAGCTGTATTCCTCTGAACGATTGCCATTGATTGGTCAGTTGTAATATTCTTTCTCCTGAATCTCCTACATTTATAAAACGGTAAAAAAAAAGAGAAAAAGAATTAGTACTTAAACTAAGTCATATTCTATTTTGGAGATGAAAGGTAGGATGTTCCCATTGAGAGTCGCCATTTTGGCGCCTAATAGGCGCCAAACAGTTGTGACTATTTTCTGTACAATTCTTAAGTTAATATTAAGTGAATATGAGAAGTCCCCAGTAGAGTCGCCATTTTGTTTCGAACAAGAAACAAATGCATTTGATTTGAGAGATTATTATTCACTTAATTATGAACAAAAGAAGATAAAGAAGATAATCACATCATTTATTGATTCCAAGTTCTTTTACATCCTTTTTCTCCATTGATTCCAAAATAAAATGTTTATGAATTGTAATATAAAACATTATGCTGGAGGCCATTGTGCGCTGGAAGCCTTTGGGAGCTGAACACTGCCGTGCGCTGTGCGTTGTTGTGCGCTGGCAGTGCTATGCGCTGTCTCCTATTGTGCGCCAACAGTATTGTGCGCTCCATCTTATTGTGCGCTGTCTCCTGTTGTGCGCCAACAGTATTGTGCGCCGCACAACACCTGTTCCGCATAATGAATGCGGTCTCTACCACTCTCTTCTTTCATAGTCATCTCCTCTTCCGTGATTGGGTGCTAATGACCTCCTTCTGAGGGGTCGGGGGGTATTTATAGCCCTTTCACACGTGTGAACATGCCACGTCGACATTGGACGGTATCCTTTGTGCGCCGACTCCCCTCGGTGCGATCTCTGTAGTGCGGACTTCATTGTGCGGATTTTTTTGTGCGGACCTCCTTTTGCGGACTCCAATGTGCGGAACTCCTTGTGTAGACTCTAATGTGCGGAACTCCTTGTGCGGACTTCCTTGTGCGGAATTCTTTATGCGGATTCCTTTGTGTGGACTTCATTGTGTGAATTATCTCCTTTCGGCGCACAGTGTTCCTTTGCGCACAATGATCATTTGCGCACAACGATGATATGCGCACAATACCTCTCTGCGCACGATGATCATTTGCGCACAATGATGATATGCGCACAATACCTCTCTACGCACAATGATTGCCTGCTCAATAGTTGTCCACGCACAATGGATTTTTACTGTCTTTCTCTCTCTCTTTTTCTTTTTTATGTCGTAATAGAGAGCTGGGATTACATCTAAACTCCTTCCAAGAGATGCATGCGTAACATGTGTGTCAGCATACTATTATTTTATTGGACACATGGCCCACTAATGATATCCCAAAATAATTAGATTATCAATTACATCAGTATAATTACTTTAATATGATTATCAACACCGTTCAAACATTGTCAATGTAAATCAATGGTTAAAAATTGTTGGTTAGTCACTCAGACATGATCTTGTGCTTGTGGCCCATTTGGAACTTGGAATTTCATCATCTTTAGGCAAATCATATATTTCAGTGGGCTTATTACCACTAATTAGAGATATTAAAGTTGATTTAGTAATTAAATTCAATCCACTGTAAATATAACATGCATAGCTACTTTTGGATTAAAGTCCACTCCCAATCGGAGGTGCCAAACACAGTAGGAGGATTTCAAATCCAGGTGGTTGCGAATCCAGGTTCCAAATCCACACCCAAACAGGCCGTAGGAGTAACATGACCTACCACTTCTTCCCTACAACAAACCCTTTATAATTCTCACTTACCTTTTTTTTTTTTGTTTTTTTTTTTTAATTGGCTTTAGAGATCACCCTCCTGAGATTCAACCAAAAGGAAAAACCTTATCGCTATTTTCTCTCTCAGGCCCACTAAATTAGTTTTTCCGCCTTTAGCCCCGTATAACTTGCCCCATATGACAACAACGTATAATGTTTAAAATTCCCCCAATGCAACGTATTGCAATGCACCTTATTGCTGCGTCGCGATGTATCAAGTAATGCAACGTATTGCAATGCACCTTATATCTGCGTCGCGATGTATCAAGTAAACCTCTTCAAATATATAAAACCAAGAGGGTGCCATCGGTGTGGCTCTCAAAAGCAATTGTGACGAGCATCTGTTACTAATTAAAATTAAGCAGCTCCGATCTGTCCCATCTGAGCCGTCTATTGTCTCGCCAATCCATGATGGACCTGGATGGCAAACGGGTGATCGAGTCTGTTTACCTTCGGGCCACAACGTAAGTGTCACGTTAGCTGGATAATCTTATCCATCCATTTGCTGGCCTTCAAAGCGGCAGTGTGAGATAAGGGAGGGCCAATGACCCACGTTTAACTGGACCTCCCCAGTTGATGCTGGGACCCATTTTATGATAATCCGGATTACGGACCCTTTCCACCAAACCAAGGGATGTTTTGTTATTTTTTTTTCTTCTTCTTTCGTCTACTTTACCTCTTTTAAAGTCATGGCTAAAATAATGAAGCAAAGAACGAAAAGGATAGTTCATCTTTTTTCCTTTTTATTTTATTTTGAGAATTTTACAAAATACTTTTTATTAATATAATATTTATATTAATAAATATAAATATTATATTTATATCGCAGTATCTATTTAAATAAACTTTTCATTAAAAATTGTTAGCGGGGTCCTTCCATCAGTTTTCTGACTAAGCGGCCTTCTCTTTGTAAAACTGAAAAAAATGCCCCCCAACGTTGAGGATCGTGCTCACTGGCGTGATAGACAGACGCGGTTTGGCTGGTCACCCCCAACACCAGCAAGCTAGCTGCTGGGGATAGGAGCGTACACGGAGTTGAATCCAGTCGAGCTGGCCTCAGCTCGACGGACGCGGATTGCGTCCTACCCCCGCCCTGACGGTAATCCGTCCGGGCAGGGCTCTGTGGGGCCCACCGTTATGTAAGTGTTTTATCCACGCCGTTGAATGATTTTATCAGATAAATTTAACATGTCAACCAAAAAATGAGGCAAGTCCAAGGCTTAAGTGGACCACAAAGTGGGGATTGAACTTCCACCATTAAAAGCTTCTTGGGAGCCAAAGAAGTTTCGGATCAAGCTGATATTTGTGTTTTCAATTCATCCACGTCTGCATCACCTTATGAATAGGTTTTATGGTAAAAAAAAAACATCACGTGGGTCCTTAGAAATGTTTCAACGGTGGGTGTCATATCAGTGCAGGTTCCTTTGTTGTGGTCCACTAAGCCTTGGACTTGCCTCATTTTTTTGGTTGACATATTAAATTTATCTGATAAAATCGTTCAACGGCAAGGATAAAACACTTACATAACGGTGGGCCCCACAGAGCCTTGCCCGGACGGATTACCGTCCGGGCGGGGGTAGGACGCAATCCGCGTCCCAGCTCGACTCAGCTCAGCCACCCTAACTTGAACTTGGCTTGGCTCGGCTCGGTCCTCAGCCTGACTAGCCAGCTCGGCTCAGTTTGGTCAGCAGCTCGGGCTAGTTCGAGCTTAAAATCGAGCCTCGAGCCAAAATTGAGCGTCTGCGGCATTTTCACGGACACACACAGTGCACTTTCAATTTTTCACTGTATCTAAAATAGTAGTAGCTGTTTATAAGTATTTCATCAAACACCTTATAGCAACATCAAAATCAAGGAAAAATGGTATTTGTTTCATATATATACATTTCTTATCACTAGCCGTCACTTGGTGAGCAACATCAATATCAGAGTAACCGGGTCATCGAACTAGTTCGATCCGAGTTCGATTCGAGTTGGGATTATCTGAGTCGAGCCGAGCTCGAGCAAGCTCGAATTCGGTTTGAATTTTTTCGAGCTAAAAAAATCAGCTCAATTTGGCTCGAACTCAGCTTTGAACTGAGTTGAATCGAGCTTTTTCAAGTCAAGTCGAGCAAGCTAACTGAGCTAACTCGGTTCGTGTACACCCCTAGTTGGGGCCGATTGGGTACTCCCCCCCACCGGACCTAGCTAGAGACGGACAGTCCTGTATAGGAATGTGGGGCCCACCATGATATGTGTGTTTTATTCAATCCATCCATCCATTTTGAAAGATCATTTTAGGGCATGATCTTAAAAAGAAGGCAGATCCAAGGCTTGAGTGGACCTCACCATAGGAAGCAGTAGTGACAATGGCTCCCACCATTGAAACCTTCCTAAGGCCCATAGTGATGTTTATTTGCCATCCAACCTGTTACAAGGTCACATAGAACTTAGTGAAGGGAACATAAATATCAATTTGATCCAAAACTCCTGTGGCTACCAAAAGGTTTACAACTATGGTCAATTAATCTTCAATCTTTCCAGTGGTGTCACCTACCTGGGCATTTGATCAACCTCATTTTTAGGCTCATTATTTAAAAATATATATATATTTTTTCTCAAAATGGATGGAGGGAATGGATAAAACATATACATTAAGGTGGGCCTAGATAAACTTTGACAGGACCTGGGTCCTGGTGGGGTCAATACCTAATCCCCACCCCTAGCTGGTGTCTAAGTTCTATGGGGCCCATCGTGATGTATATTTTATGCACACTGTGGTCCGGATTAAGTGGGTCTGAACACCTCGTTTCAACACTGAGGTCTTGGTATCCATCCCTGGTGGGGGTGGCTAATAGTGAAGTGTGAATTGACATTGTTGTGTACTAACAAGCTAACAAGAAAAAGAAAAAAAAGGTGGGCCCAGATAAACTTTAGGTCCAAAGCTCAAGTGGACTACACTACCTCAAATGGTGGGGATTGAATGCATAACCTATCTGAAAACTCCTCGGGAGTCACAAAAGTTTTGGTCAAGCTGACATTTGTGGTCTCTCTTCATCTACGTCCATGTGACCTTAAGAACAGGTTCAATGACAAATAAATACCATTTAGTCTCACGATAATTTGTTTCCTGTGGTGTGGTCAATTGATCTTTGGAGCTGCCTCATTTTCGGGCTCATCTCACAACATGAACTTGAAAAATGGATGGTTTTTTTTTTTTTTTTTTCCCACAAAGCGTGACCCTCCTGATGAATGGAATATGATAACTTTCAATCTAGATGATCCACGGATGCAATTTGTGTACTCAGTAGTGGGACCCACCATGATGTATGTGTCTTATCTTCACTGTTCATTAGTTATTCCAGCTCATTTTAAGGCACAAGTCCAAATGGAAGCATATCCAAAGCTCAAGTGGACCACACCACAGGGAACAGTGGCAATCCAATGCCTACCAATGAAATTTTATTACGGCTGCAGAAGCTTTGGATCAGGTGGATATTTGTATGTTCCCTTCATCCATGCTTGTGAGGCCTTATGAAAAGGTTAAATCACAAATAAACATTACTAGAATCCCTAGGAAGGTTTAAATCATGTATGTCATTATCCCAACTTATTTCTATATTGTGGTCCACCTTAATCTTTAGACATGCTTTAATTTTGGGATCATGCCCTAAAATGAGTTGATAAAATGGATTGACGGCATGGATAAGACATATACATCATAGTGGGTTGCACGGTAGCATACTAAGTTACGCACTATCCAGTCTTCATCCATGATCTACCTGATTAATGGACCAAATATTTAAGACCAAATCATTTTATCAGAGAATATATGAGTTACCACTTCTTCTCTATAATAAATCATATGTTACTAGTGGAAGTTAGCTTTAGAGATCACTTTCCCATTGGGATTCAACTAGGAAGAAAAATCATTCTCACCTCACTATTTTCTCTCACGACAACAACGAGTAAAATATTTTAAATATCCTCCAAAAGTGTGTGCATGCATACGCTCTTGGTCAATGACCACGTTACAAGCTATAACCAAGGTTTTAAATGGGAGTTGGGGGTGTTATTTAATGTATCATTCATTACCAATATCATCATGTGATATTTGAATCTGCTTAATTTTTCTGACCACGTTCTAAAATGGGTTAAGAAAACGGATGGACGGCATGGATATAAGAAAAATTATCAAAGTTGGCCCCACGGAATGGTAATACCTGATAACAGCTAACCACTACCAATCCAAAGGGGCTCCATGCACCATATCGCAACGCGTCGCGATGTATCAAACATCCTAAAATATATAAAACCGAGAAAGTGCTGCCAGTGTGGCTCTCAAAAGTAATTACACCAAACTTCTGTTAATAATTAAAATTAAGCAGCTCTGGTCCGTCCCATGATCCGAACCGTCTATTATCTCGCCAATCCATGATGGGCCTGGATGGCACACGGGCGATTGAGGTAGTCCATCCAATTGCTGGCCTTAAACTGACAGTATGAGATGAGGGAAGGCCAAGAACCAACGTTTAACGGGATCTCCCCAATTGACGGTGGGACCCATCTCATGATAATCCGGATTATGGACCCTTTCAACAAACCAAGGGATATTTTGTTAGTATTTTTTTGTATTTTTTCTTTTGTGTGCCTTTCCTCCCTTAGAATCATGATTTAAATTGTCTAAAAAGAAGCAAAGCACGAAAAGAGCAGTCCATCTTTTTTGCTATTTATTTTATTTTGAGGATTTTATAAAATACTACTTCATTAATATAATATTTACATTGCAGTACCTATTTAAATTAATTTTTCATTAATTGTCAGATGGGTGCTTCCGTTAGTTTTCTATTAAGCATGATTTTTTTTTTCATATAGTGCCCACCAACATGGATGATGAGTAGCGTCCTCCCTGGTGTGAGATGGACATCCGCTACTCCGGAGCTGCCATGCCCACGTGTTCCACATGTTTAAGATCCAGGCCATTATCATGCAACTAACACTCTTTATATTCTAGACCAATAATTAGGCTGCTTTATTTTCTAAGGTACGCCCCACGCAGGTTGATCATCTTTCTAATTGTCCATTATTTCAATAAAAGTGTGACCGTCCTAGTGGGTAGAATAGGATAAGTTTCAACTTGATTAATGAACCAAATATTTAAGATATATTATTTACTATTCAATCAAACATGAGGCCACACGTGTTAACAATTGTTCGTATTTGGTAAAACATGTACAATTAAAATGATGCTAGAATGTCAAAGTCGTTCTTGACTCAAGTTTGATTGAACGCTTACAACTCCAAGTCCCGGGATAGATCGATTAAAACCGGATATGTGAAGATCTGTCATTTACCCGTCCATTGATTGTTGCAGTGATCAGGCAATTTAAAATGAGAGGGTTAGTCCTTCTAAATGAAAACCTTTTACCTTGTGGTAAAGACTTTTCTTTCAACAGTGATTGCAAGCATTGTGTTTCTCAACAATGCAATAATGGATGGAAAAGATTGAAAACAAAGGTTGAAATTACTGATTTTATTGATTTATAATGGAAGCTTAGTACAATTAGCGGATAAACAAGATGAGCAAAGAACTAAATAAAAGATAAATACCTACGATAGCCTATATTGACAAACAATCAAGGCAGATGGTCAACGGGATGTGACCGGTGGGGTGATCTTCGAAGTAAGGACTAGGTTGATCAGGGATCCAACGATGGTAGGTTGTGGATATTTATTCTACTCTTATGTGTACTGCAGCAACGACGTTAGACAATAGAGATATAAAATATCCTAAACTTTGGATGTTTTGCAGTAAGGCGAGACAGAAGTGGAGATATCTAAAATTAGATCAGATTGACAACATTGCGCTATGTAGAGAGATTGTATTTAGTATGGGCCCCGAGCTCTTCAACACGTGCTCCTTTTATAGCTTGAGAGGTGGCAACCCTTTCGGGTTTCCTAGCCAGCCCAGGATTCTGGACGATTACTGGATGAAATTATTTTCAAATCTTCTTTCTAAGATGACTGTAGAGATCCCTGAATGTTACGAGATCTGTCGCGCTAGACTCAGATTCCTCTCCATGTCCTTCGATTTCCTTCCGTTTTGAGAGGAATCAACTTCTCAAATCTTCATAATCAATGTGAAAGTATCGATCATCTCTGGGAAGTCTTCCCATTTGGGTAGGATTATGTGAGACAGCCTTTTCAAGAATATGCAAATTGTGATTGGATCCCTATCTCGACGAGTCTTTATAAGCTTGTTGAGCATGCTGCTTTGATCACACGTGCCACTCATGTAAAGGCCACGCATCGTTCGTCGCAATGTCTTATTTGTAGATGTGTGTATGACTATGTGTCGTTCTACTTTTGGTAGGTGATGTGTCCCTGAAGGATATGGAGCAAAAGATAACTTCAAGGTGAGTATGATTTTGTCCATCTTTATACTTAGTGCTGACACGTGGCGATATTTTACTGGTCCGCGTGGATCATTAGGATATATGTAAACAATGCCCCCACATCACTTTACATCCGAAGAATGTAATGGGACCTTTACATTTTGAATTTGGCAGTCGCTCCGATGCGTGACACGGGGTTAATGCTCGATCGTCATGCATAGTAATGTTATGTCATAAATCTCCTGTCTTAAATGTTAGGGCGGGAGCTTTGACAGTGATGATTATCTATAAATAAAGTTCATTACTATGATAACTTGTCGCCCAGTTCTTCCCCAGTTTTTCACCACGACACTCAATGCTCCTTCTTCGGCTGAAGTGGTTGTGACTGTCTGGAAAAACGACGCTCTCTATGCGCAACAGCCAAAGTTCAAGACTTGGACACTATTTTTTAGCAAGAAATGAAGGATTCAGCTTCATGAAGGACAATCAACCAGGGACCCTTTTATTTTATTTTTCTCTCCATTTTTTTTTTATTACATATGCATCTCCTAGTACGAGAGAACTTTTTATAATCAGTCTTTGTAATAGCAAATTAAGGATATATATATATATATATATATATATATATATATATATATATATATATATATATATAGCACATCGTCGGTCCTTATGTTCATTCTTCTTCCTTGTATTCTTTGTCCTTGATGCTCTGCTCAATGGGTAACACATCTTCTCTTTGCATGGACTCCCACAAGGTTGGGTAATACTTTTTTAAATAACGACCATTTATAAGATTCTTATTTACTTGGCCATTCATGTTTAGCAACAAGCACGCTCCTCGGTTCAACACTCATTTGATTACTGCAGACCCCTCCCATGTCGGAGATCATTTACTATACTTTCGATGCTTAGCGCCAATAGGAAGAATAGTCTTCCAAACCATTTCTCCTTCACCAAAAGCTTTTCCTTTTACCTTCTTATTATAGGCCTTATGTACCTTCAATGTGTCAAGAGCTTGCAATCTGATGTTGTTAAGCTCTTCAAGTTCCATGAGTATTGCTTCAATGAATTCCTAAGGAGTTAGCTTATTTTGGTAAACCACCATAAGTGAGGCAATATTTACCTTCATAAGTAGCACAACATCATGCCCATAAGTAAGGGCAAATGGAGTCCTTTCAGTGCTAGTCCTTTGAGAAGTCTGATAGGCCCATAACACCTCTGATAATGTCGTATGCCACAACCGAGGATGATCCTCTACCATCCTTTTAATGATATTCTTCAGGATTTTATTAGTTGACTCGGCTTACCCGTTGGCCTGAGTGTAGTACGTTATAAAATATGCGAACTTGAACTTAAAAGCATTCGCGACAACATGGATTTGAGTTCCTGAGAATGCGGTCCCTTTTCCACTGTAAAAGTTTCAGGAATGTCGAACTGATGTATGATGTGTTCCTTAATAAAAATCCATATCTTTCACCTGATCGACTTCTTACGGTGGTTGTGCTTCGACCCATTTAGTTAAATAATCAATTACGACAATGATAAAGCTATGTGGCTTTGAGGATGACGGGTAGATTTGGCCAATAATATCTATGGCCCATCTTCGAAATGGCCATGACTTTACAATAGGGTGTAATTTTGATGTTGGTACGTGTTGCAATGGCCTATGCTTTTGACAAGCTTGACATCATTTAGCATATTTCATGCAATCCTTCTAAATGGTCAACCAATAGTAATCATGCCTTCAGATTAGCTACCTCATCTTTTATCCTGCTTGGTGGGCTCTGCATATGCCTTCGTGCAATTCTCTCATGATAATTATGGCCTCGACTTTTCCTATATATTTGAGTTGAAGACAATCAACTCCCTTTTGTAATGGTCTTCATTAAATATTAAGTCACATGTCACAATCCTTTTGATGGTTTGATCAGTCCTGGAGCTTGGCATCATCACAGTCTAATAAGTAGATTTCTCCAGTCATTGTTTGTCATTTTCAACAAAGCTATCTCGAATGTCATGGCTCTTTGCTGCACGACCGAGAGAGAGCACTTCTAAAAAATGAGAAGCCTCTTAGATAGTCCCTCTAGCAATTTAAGGCTTGCTGCAATATGTGCCATCTCGTTGGCATTAGTGTTGAACTCTTGTGGGATGTACTTGAGCATGACATCATGAAAGTCGGCCATGAACTGGATGACCATCTTATAATACAACATCAATACTCAACTCAAGCATTTATATAACGCGGCCAATTGATTGATTATCAACTATGAATCACCAATAATTTCTACATTCTAAGCCCCTAGTTCCATCAAGATATCTCCCAATAATTATTACTTCATATTCGGCCTGATTATTCATGTACTCGAACTCGAGTTGGAATGCGTAGCTTCCCTTTTCTCGTTCGGAGAGATAATGATGATCCCAACTCCAGATGATCATTCCATCCTTGACCCATCGAATATAAGCCACTAGGGGGTGGAGATCTGATCATCATTCCTCATGGGGAAATTGACTAGAAAGTAAATTTTAATGAAGCTAGAATCCACTTACCAATTCACCCACGCAAGATTAGTCGTGTCAGCATGTACTTGATCAAGTCATCTGTTAAGATAACGTAGATCATTCTCGCCAACAAATAATAATGAAGCTTTGTTGCAGTGAAAAGCAACGACAAACACAACTTCTTAATGGCTAGATATGTCGTTCAACCTTGTATAGTGTTCGAGAAAGATAATAGATTGCTTGTTCCTTTCGGTCGTCGTTTTCTTATGTTAGAAGTGCCCCAACTGACTTGTCGGTCGCTAAAATGTAGAGTCAGAACGACTATTCCTTTTTGGGAGGAATCAACACCTAGGGCTTTATAAGATCATCTTATATTTGATTAGAATGGCCTGATACTTTTATTGCCAAATGAACTCCTGACTGCCCTTCAACTTTATCAGCAGCGAGAATGCGCTGATTTTTTTGGTTGAGCTTGAGATAAATCGACGCAAGAAGTTTATTTGGCTCATGAATCTTTGTAATTATTTCTTATTTTTAGGTGGCTTAACTTCCAAGATTGAACGTACCTTATTTTGGTCGACTTTAATGCCTCACTGATTAACCAGAAACTCTATGAAATTACTGGGTGAGACACCTAAGGAGCACTTTAGGGGATTCATCTTCAACATATGCCATCTCATATGGTTGAATGACCGTCTTAGGTTTGCAAAATGATCATTTAGGTCGAACGACTTTACGACCACATCATCGATGTAGACCTCTATGAACTTGTTAATCATGTTGTGAAATATGCATTCATGGCTCTTTGATATGTTGCTCAAGAAACAGAATGACATTCGACCCAACAGTAGGTTTCGATTCCTCCAGGACACTAGAAAGCTATTTTGGGGGTGTTTTCTTTGGTGATGTGATCTGATTATACCCGAAATGGCCATCCATAAACAACATTATTTTGTGTCCAATGACCTTGTCGACAAGCTAAGATGTAATTGGTGACAGATATTCGTCCCTCGGGGTTGCCAAATTTAGGTTTCTAAAATCTATGTAGATTCTTAGATTCTCATTCTTCTTGATGACTAGGATTATATTTGAGATTCAACATGCATATCTAATTGGCTAGATGAATTCGTCCTTCAGTAGTTGCTCAAACTTTTCTTTCATCTTGAGGGTGACCTTTGAGGTCATCCTTCTTGCGGGCTATTGAAGGGCTTGAATCCTTCTTTGACTGGAAGGCGATGCTCAACCAAGTCTCTATCCAAACTCAGCATCTCATGGTAATCCCAAGTAAACCATCAGAGTAATCTCTTAGGAGGGAGATCTATTAATACACTTATTTGTGCACCTTTGTCAATCACGTGGGTCTATTGTCAGTGAGTGTAATAACCTGAATTAATCTTGACTGTCCAATTTTAACCATTGATCGATGTACCAAAGTAATCTGATATGACCGTTGATCTACATGATCAACCTATCCAATCTCAACCGTTGATTTTAACATATCAGAATCCAACCCGTAACTAATAAATCCAACTATACATATTACCATCCATCCAATGATACACCCATCTAACTGTTCATATATTGATACATCTAAACTGACCTGTCCATCTTATTGACATTGTGGCCACCCACAATCCTACCCTTCTATTTGACCACATACCTAGTGTGGGGTCCATACTAAAGGTGTGCACATCACTTTTGTTGCACAACACGCCAACAACGCAGTGAACTGAGATCCAATCTCAAGTCTCACCCACAAAAGATAAACAAGAAGAAATATAAACTAGAAAAAGAATTAAAGCATTCCAAACAAACCATAAGACAAGATATACGTGGAAAAACCCCAACAAGGGTAAAAAACCACGGATGCAAACTTCCATTATGAAGAAAAATGAAGATTACAAGGCAATATACTAACCTCTCCCTTGGAAGAACATAGAAAAACCTTTGCCCACACTTATAATTATTTTTCATACCCTAGAAAAGCCCTAGGGACACCTATTTATAGTTTAGAAACTTCCCTTTCTCACCCTTGCAAAAACCGACTCAAATTTCTGCAGTCCACATCAAATCCGGAAATGAATCTGCGTAACCTCGACTGGTCGAGCAGATTGCTTGACCAGTCGAGCGGACCCCTTGACCAGTTGAGCATGGGCCACGACTGGTTGAGCACCTTGGAACCCAAAAACTGCTACTCGCTGGACTTTGAGTCGAGCCAGTCCACGACTGGTCGAGTGGGCCACTCGACCGGTCGAGCAGGGCACTCGACTGGTCGAGCGAGCCCCAGATGTGGCTCCATATCTCAACAATCTCCTACTTGGGGACACATCGCCATAAACCTTTGTCTTCTATATCCGAAGTGCACTACCTCCTCGTCTTCAAGCCTGAAGACCAATCAAAGCTGAACAGCGCTTCAACTTCTCCCGTGTGACCGCCTTGGTCAGCATATCCGCAGGATTCTCACTTGTATGAATCTTCTCCAGAGAAATCGATCCATCTTCCAGTAATGAACGTATGAAGTGATATCTGATGGCAATATGCTTGGTCCTTGAATGAAAAACTGAATTCTTAGCCAAGTGTATTGCACTCTGACTGCCACTATATAGTCTGCAATCTGCTTGCTTCTTATCTAACTCTTCCATGAAACCTTGCATCCACACCATCTCCTTGCACGCTTCTATAGCTGCAACATATTCTGCTTCTATCGTACTGATAGATACTATATTCAGTAACTGAGAGACTTAATTGACTGCAACACTACCCGGAGAAAAAACATAACCTGTAGTGCTTCTTTTGCTGTCGATATCTCCTACTAAATTTGAATCCACGTAGCCTTGTAACTTGATTTTTGATCCACTATAACATAGCCCTGCATCCTTAGTACCTACCAGGTATCTAAGGATCCACTTCACGGCTTCCCAATGTTCCTTCTTGGGGTTGTTCATGAACCTGCTAACAACTCCCACTGCTTGAGTAATGTCTGGCCTTGTGCTCACCATAGCATATATGAGACTCCCAATAGTTGACGCGTATGGAACTTTATTCATGTAGTCTCGTTCCTCTTGTGTCTTTGCCCTTTGCTCCTTAGATAGCTTGAAGTGGTTGACTAATGGAGTGCTAACCAGCTTAGCACCTCCCATATTGAAACGATCAAGTACCTTGGCTATGTACTTTGCCTGTGACAAAACCAGTTTCTTATTTTCCCTGTCACGCTTTTTCTTCATGCCTAGGATTTTCTTTGCAGCTCCTAAATCCTTCATGGCAAATTCTCTAAACAGTTATCTTTTGAGATCTAAGATGTCATTCATGCTTGAACCGGCCACATGCATATCATTAACGTATAGAAGAAGGATGATGTACGACGTATCAAACTTCTTCAAATAACAACAGTGGTCTGCATAATATCTCCTAAAACCGTTTCCCGACATAAACTGTTGAACTTCTTGTACCACTGCCTCGGGGCTTGCTTTAGGCCATATAGACTCTTCTTCAGTCTGCACACTTTGTTCTCCATTCCTGGTGCCACATAACCTGTCGGCTGATGCATATATATCTCTTCTTCAAAGTCCCCATGAAGAAAGACTGTCTTAACATCTAGCTGCTCTAAATGTAAGTCCTCTGTAGCCACTATACTCAAGACCATGTGAATCGTAGACATTTTCACCACAGGTAAAAATATTTCAGTGAAATCGATACCTGCCTTTTGTTGAAACCTTTCACAACCAATCTAGCCTTGTACCGTTTCGAACCATCGTGCTCCTCATTCAGTCTGTAAACCCACTTGTTATGAAGAGCTTTCTTACCCTTGGGTAGAGTGACTAGCTCCCATGTACGATTAGACTCGAGAGAGTCCATCTCATCATCCGTGGCCTGCTCCCACTTAACCCGTGTATCTGACTATAATGCCTCTTCAAAACACTCTGGTTCACCATTATCCGTCAGCAGTAGATAATGTAAGGAGGGTGAGTATCGGACCGTGGGTCTCCTCTCCCGAGTAGACCTCCTCACAACTGGTGTCTGTGGCTTTGCCTCATAATGCTCCTGTGCATGATCATCCTGTGGCGCTGTAACACTCGTGTCCGGTAACTCTTCTAACTATACGAATTCTTTCTCCTCGGCCTTATTTTCCTGTACACTATCCTTATGCATCACTTTTTCATTGAAGACTACGTCCTTGCTTCTGATGATTCTCCTGTTTTCTGCATTCCAAAACCTGTAGCCAAAATCATATTGCCCGTAGCCTATAAATGTGCACCTCCCGGACTTCGTATCCAGCTTGTTTCTGTGCTCTGCATCAATGTGAACGTATGAAGTGCAACCGAACACTCTGAGATGTGTTAGATTCACTTCTTTTCCAGTCCACGTTTTTTCTGGTAGCCTACCATCCAATGGTGCTGAGGGACTTCTATTGATGAGATATGCGGCAGTATTCACAACATTTGCCTAAAAGGTCTTGGACAACCCTGCATGTAACCTAATGCTCCTAACGTGCTCAAGGATGGTCCTGTTAATGCGCTCAGCTGCACCGTTCTGCTGTGGTGTCTCTGGAATTGTTTCTGATGTTTGATTCCATTTGATACACAATACTCCTCAAATCTCTTATCACAGTACTCTCCCACATTATCAGATCTGAGACATTTTACTATTTTACCTGTCTCATTTTCTACCATTACTTTCCACTTCTTAAATACATCAAACACATCAGATTTGTGCTTTAAGAAATAAGTCCATAGTTTTCTACTAGCATCATCAATAAAGGAAACAAAATAACGTGAACCACCAAGAGATGATACCTGTGCCGGTCCCTACACATCAGTGTGTACAAGCTCCAACAGAAGCGTCTTTGAAGCGCGTCCTGTCTTTTTGAAGCTTACTCTCCTCTGCTTGCCATACACGCAGTCCTCGCAAAATTTTAAGTCAATAGACTTTAGCCCTAGTAGCTTTCCTTTTGACAATAGCACTTTCATCCCCTTTTCACTCATATGTTCTAACCTTTGATGCCATTACTGCCCATTCACTCCAGTTGATGCGACTGCGAATGAACTATACGATCCTGAAGTCACATACAAAGTACCTTCCTTTTTACTTTGAGATATCACCAAGGCACCTTTTGTGATTCAGGAATCACTAGTGAATGTCGTCACATATCCGGTATCGGCCAACTGCCCCATTGAGATCAAGTTCCGTTTCAAACTTGGTACATGTCTGACATCCTTCAATTTCAAAACCGTTTCATCTTTCTGATTTATATGAACATCTCCCTTTCCAACAATACTGCACGACTCATCATCACCTAGGTAGACTTTCCCGAAGTCACCTGATACATAATTATGCAAAACATCCTTACATGAAGTGGCATAAAATGAAGCACCCGAGTCTATAACCCATGACTCATTCCTCGCATCAAGAGACAAGATCAACGCCTCTATGTCGCTCTCCTCAGATAGATTCACTGAATCCTTCCCGCCTTGAGAGCTTCCTTCTTGTTTCTTGAGCGCCCTGCAATCACGTTTCATGTGCTCCTTGCCGCAATGACAACACCCGTTTTTATCTTTCGGTTCCTTGGACTTCTTCCTCGACTTAGAATGTTAGTGTTTATTGCCTCCTTTGTTCAACGATCTTCCTCTTCCTTCAACATTTAGAGCATTCCTTGAATCTCTTGAAACTCTTAATGCCTTTCTTCTAGATTCTTCGCTGAGAATTATACCGGCCACATCATCAAATTTCAGCTTTGTCAACCCTGAGGAATTGCTCACAGTAATCACCAAACCATCATAACTATCTGGCAAATTGGATAAGATCAATAACGCCCTGACCTCATCCTAAAAAATATTGCTGACAGATTTTAACTGGCTCGTGACTGTATTGAACTCGTTTAGATGTTCAAGCACACTCCTCCCATCTGACATCTTCATGTTGAATAGTTGTTTCATAAGATGAACCTTATTGGATGTTGAGGGTTTCTCATACATGGTGGCTAGGGCTTCCATTAATTCTTTTGTAGTTTTCAACTTGGATATATTGAAGGCGATGCTCTTAGACAAAGAGAGTCGGATCATTCCTAAAGCCTTTCGATCCAATAAAAACCATTCATCATCTGTTATCTTTTCTAGTTTCTTCTATTTTCCGTTTCTTCTCTTTTCCTCTTAGAGGAATATAGAGGTCCTTCTAATACAGATAATCCTCCATCTGTATCTTCCAGAAGGCAAAGTTTGAACCATCAAACTTCTCAATTCTAGTCTTCTCTTCTTCCGTCATCGCTCTCAATAGAACTAAACTAATAGCTCTGATACCAGTTGTTGCGCAGCATGCCAAGAGATTCAATCTCAAGTCTCACCCACAAACGATAACAAGAAGAAATATAAACTAGAAAAAGAATTAAAGCATTCCAAACAAACCACAAGACAATATATATGTGGAAAAACCTCGACAAGGGTAAAAGACCACGGATGCAAACTTCCACTATGAAGAAAAATGAAGATTATAAGGCAATATACTAACCTCTCTCTTGGAAGTACATAGAAAACCCTTTGCCATGCCACACCTTAGAATTATTTCCCATACCCTAGAAAAGCCCTAGGGACACCTATTTATACTTTAGGCAACTTCCCTTTTGCACCCTTGCGAAAATCGACTAAAATTTCCGCAGTCCACATCAAATCTGGAAACGAATCTGCGTAACCTCGACTGGTCGAGCGGACCCCTCGACCGGTCGAGCATGGGTCACGACTGGTCGAGCACCTCGGAACCCAAAAACTGATGCTCTCTGAATTTTAAGTCGAGCCAGTCCACAACTGGTCGAGTGGGCCACTCGATCGGTCAAGCAGGGCACTCGACTGGTCGAGCGGGCCACAGATGTGGTTCCATATCTCAACATTTGTTAGGGGCCTTGCACCAAACCTTTTTACCAGCTGTCTTCCTCTCATACAACCCTTCAAATTTCAGCCATAGGCTAGCGGCTGAGGTCTCCGTAGACACATGGTGGAATAAGGAATCGTCCAACCATTGTCTAATAAACCCCACAGCCTTCCGGTCATCTTCTTCCATTCATCATCAGACATATCCTTGGATTTTGCTGATATGCCCAAAATTGGAGAATATAAGTCCTTGCAATAAAGCAAGTCCTCCATCTTAGCCTTCCATATGGTCCAATTAGAACCATTGAGGCTGATCATCCTTGATGAGCCACCTTCCATAATTCCAAACCGATCCTACCCGTTCAATGAACTTAGCTTTGACACCACTTTGTTGGGTTTTCCACGTAAAAATCTCTTGTGTGGTGTGGTTTATGCTTTGTTCTTCCAAAAATCATCATTCATCACCATTTCATTTAACCCACCTCATATTCTACCACTCCATCCCACCTTTTATCCATATGTACAACTTGGAGTTCAACCACCGATCACACACCAACCCATCTAACCATACATCTATCTATTTATACATCAATCCATCCATCCATCTACATCATCCATTTATGCACCATTGAATACATCACAACCATACACATGCACCAAACACATCACATACATACCTTTCATGCACACACAAGTGGCACATGCACGCGGCACACACATGGCATATGTGAAATGCATGGTGCATGTATGCACAAGATAACATGTGACTATAAAAGAAACAAAAAAACATGACAAAGAGAAAATGAAAATGGAAGCAATGAAGGTGAGAGTCGCTTCAATGCACGTGTATAAAAAAACGAACACTATAAAGAAGAAGGGTGGCTCTTCACCAAGGTGTGAACATGAGAAGTGAGTTGTTGTGGCATGAGGAGAGGGAGAGAGTGGGAGAGAGAATGTTTCTTGGCTTGTTGACTTGAGAAATAGGTAAAGAGAGAAGTAGAGAGAAAAAGGTAGAAAGAAAAGGAGAAAAGAGAAAAAAAGGAGGGAAGAGAAACAAAGGAAAAAAAAGGAAAAAAAAAAGAAGAGGAAATAGAAAAATGAAGAGAGAGAAGGGAAATAAAAGAAAAAAAAAGATTATTTCTTAATTTTTTTTCTCACTTAAGTTTTTATTTATTTATTTGTTTGTTTATTTATTTCTTATAATTAATTTTATTTGATTTCCTTTAAAATTCATTTTATTATTATATGAATGATTCAATATCTTTTTATTTATTTATTTACTCATCTTAGTTATTATCGATTTATATGTTTGATTTTTTAAAATTATTTTGTAACACCCCATACTTTACAGTACTTGGGTGTTACTATGAATACCTAGCTTATTAAACTGTTCACCTCACTTTATTCTGAATCCAACCATTAAGGGTAATCTTCATTCGTAGATCAAGCCATCCATCCGTCGATTTTCGAGATGGACCTTCATATCATCTAAGAAGCCTATTTTTAGGAGCTCGTTCTCCTTAATGGATAGAATCTAACCCTCCACCTTAGATTAAAAGCTGGGATCATGGGATACATCATTCCCTAGACACACGTAACTAAAATTTGAGCGATCCATCACTATAACACTATAATTTGAACCATCAGAATACAAAATGAACCACTATTAATCCACTAGAGGAGGCTAGGAACCGTAGATGTGCTGTTGATTTGATTTAAAAAGAATCTAAATGTCGGATCGATGGAAATTGATTCTTAAAGATAAAAAGATCATTGGTGTGGCCCACCTGAACTTTGAATCTGCCTGATCTTTGGCCAAGGGTCCTAATTGGACCCATGGGATTGGGTGGTCGGAGTGGATTGGTTGAACACATCTCTGTGGGTCCCACATATAGGGTGCATGTGCACGACCTATGCACACCCGCAGTACACCAGACTAAAAGTCGGGTCAAACCGGGTTTGACCTGACCTGAAGAGGTAAAAACCTCATTCTCTTTCTCTCGCCCTCGTTGTTTAAATGAACATCATTCATCACTCACGCTCATGGCCCACCATTTGAGATCGAATGGATGATCTAAACCGTCCATCCCGTTCGGAAGGAAATGCCGACCAAACCCCTAGCCTTTTCAACCATTGCTATTCACGTGTACATGCAAGAATGCGAGTGAAATTCGTGTGTCTGTGTGGTGCATTCTGAAAATAAAAAAAATTCATTTCTTCCTCCTTAGCTTGCATCTGCGTGCGTCCTCCTCTTTACATCCTAGCTCTTCACCTCAGCGGATCTCAACCTTACAGTCCAAGCTAACTTTAGGGTTCCCATCGCAACAAAAGAGTCGTCGTAACTCATAAACTCGGAACCCATCGAGATTTTGTGGATTGGTGTCCAAAATATGGACCCCACATTGATTACTGGTCCAATCCAAGCTGTCTATATGCCTCAGATCATGAGAGCAGCCATCCAATGGGATTTTGCCATGATCGACAACACCTTCTTCTCCAAACGACTAGAAAACCCATCTTCTTTGAGTGGGCCCCACTTCCAGATCTGAGTCGTCTATTTGCTGACCCACCTCGTCTGATGATTGTAGGTAAGGACCGATTTTAGCCATGCAATATGGGTTTTGATATGCATCCCAATCTCATCCCAAACATTACACAAACCACTTTATATTTATAACTAATCCGATGATTAGTTACACCGAAGAATCTAGAAGCGCATTAGGGACCTATGTAAACTTGATTTCCTTTTCTGGAAAGCATCCCAAAACCTTAGGATTAGAACAAGGGAATCAGGCTGATCAAATCAAGTTTACTTAAGGTGAGTTAAACTTGGTTGCTTTGTGAATCTTAATTTTACATCAATTTTTTATTAATCCAATTAGCCTTGATTTTCATGTAGGAGATCAAACCTCAATTTCCACCCTAAAGATTTCACTTCTTTCTAGTAGAATTAGATGAGAAGGTGAGGTAAGTTGACCTCTTGGAGAATTCTAGTTCAATTCAAGTCTTAAACTAATCTGATTTCATATTTGATATAAAACCCTAAGATCTAATCCTTTGTTCGAATATAATTAGAACAAATAATGTAATATGTTAATCTTAACCGTACCTTTTTGCTAATCTAAGCTAGGACTTATTTCTAGGGCTCGTATTTGCATTCTAGTCACTCAAGAGACCAATCTAAAATATAAGGTGAGGATCACCCTTTAAGCTTTTCTACATCATGATAGTTAGCTTAGTTCATTTATCTTATTCATTGCTTAATATATTATTCAGTAGAAATGATGATAAATGTAGTTTCTATTTGAGTAATTCTTCATAAATGATTGGATTTAAATTTAAGTATTTAAACACACTATAGATCTCTAATATCTCTATTTTGGTTTAAAAAGAGCATGTTATATGTGTAAGTGCCATCGATGTTGTGCATGGCTTGTTTTATCACTTGTGATTACTTAAGGTTAGTTTGGAAGTTCTCGAATTAGTTGCCAATTGTGTAATAGATTAAATAAAATTATGTTGTGGATTTACCACCTTATGGATCATTTGTGCCTTTAATGCTTTTGGGGATAATTTCCTTTTATTGCATCCTTGGATGGACTATTTGCCCTATGTGGCTTTGATGGACTATTTTCCCTGTGTGGCTTTGATGGATTATTTTGTACAACCTTACGATGGTAAGTTCCACTTGTTGAAGTATAATTGGGCACTAGTTGTAGAGGTTACCATAAATATCTTACCTGATGAAGTCTCATGAGTTGGACATGGTGGTATGGTACACTACGCTCGAGTTGTCGGCCTATGCTATGTGACGAGCCCCCTAGTGACCTTCTGTTTCCTTGAAATGATTGCTTATAAATTGGATTAATAATGGTTGGGCTAATCATGCATTTCATGGCATGTAGACCTTACCGGGTGGTTGATACAAGACAGGAGGTTTTCTTGGGTCACTATGGGTTGTACAGTAGAGTATTTTACTAGGTGATCCTAAGTTATCATCGCGTGCATTCAACTACTATGGTTGTCCTTTTAACATGGACTTTTTTAGGTGCCTAGTTCTCCTTGCGCGTATTGTAGAGTACGTTCTGGGAAACTAGTTCGCCTTGAGTGTCCTCATTGCATGGTCTTTTCCGGGTTGCTAGTTCTCATTGGGCATACCTTTGAATGTTTTTCCAGGTGGCTAGTTTCTCATTGGGTAACTTTTTGCTAACTGGACGAGCATCTCCAGGCCTGGGATCATGTGCATGCATTTATGCACTTAAACAAGAATATCATTGTGAACTTTATTTAACGTATGCGTATCTGATGAACTCTTTCTTATTACTATGATGGTCATTGTAAAATATTCATTATATACTATTCCTGACAACTATGCTTAATTATTATGGTGTTTTGATAAATCTTGAGGGTTATTATAACACCCCGAACTTTTCAATACCCGAGTATTAAAAGTTCTTGAGTACTACCATGAAATTTAACTTATTATGTACATGTGTACCATACCAATCTAGCCATCTTAACCTTACATCCATTCTCCAACTCGAATATGACCGTTGGGAAATCTCCATTCATATATCAAGCCATCTGACCATTGATTTTGAGATAGGATCATCATATACCCATATTTTCTCACTTGTCTATCATAACCAACTGTTCAGTCAACTATTCACTACTAGGTAAAGATATCTGACCGTCCACTTTGAGTTTGGACCACCTGATCATAGAAAACTAGCTACTTGATCTCAGCATCCACTCGTACACATATCAAAATCAGATTGTGATCTGTTCATCTTCTTTACCACCTATGAATATGCTTAACCCACCATCAAAACTACAATCCTATAAACTAACACATGTGAACAGGTTACTTGAATCTAGCAATATACATGTTCTACCTCTTGATCACTCCAAAAACTCACTTGTGATCATTCGTTTACAAAACTGATCATACACCCACTTACATACATGATCAGAGTACTAATCATCAAGTTTTTCTATTTTTAACATGTCATCTGACCATCCATTATGTTGGTTGATATATGTACATTTTCTTAATTAGTTTGGTAAATAATTCCTTATTCATAATGATTTAGATATAAATTCTTTTGTAAGAATTACTTAGAAATATATTTATAACCATATAGAACCATTAGATTTCCCAAAACTCTCATATCAGCAATAATTACGAAAATGCTATTAACCTAGACCCCTGAATTCTACATCACATGGTTCCCACGATCCAGTTGATGTGAAATTTTATACCATACCTATGTATCATAAATTAACCATACATGTCAAATTTTGGCCCTTAGATCATTGTAAAAGTGACCCAATTGACAAATCAACCCCTTAACCGTTGATTTTAGTGTCCATCAAGTGAAGAAACTTCTTGGGTAGTCGTAGTAGGATATTTCTATTCATATGAATGACTTAGATTGCCCATCATATGGACTAAATATGAAATATGAAGACCTCACTTTGGTAGACTTTTCCTTAGGCGCGAAGTTATCCTTTTGAAGCTTACTAACTCCTTATAAATCTAGATATTCCGATTTAACCATTTCTTGCTGTCCATTGCAACTCAAATTTGGACCAAACTTTGGTCTTATATGACTACGAGGTTGTACAAAATTTAGACCCCGATCTATGATCCCACACCGTTGAATGTTGACGTCAGTCCCTTCCTTTGGTACAAATGGTGAAATTTTAGATTTAGGCTTTTTCCACCATCGATCAACCACCAAAATTTTTTCAACCGTTTGTCTATCCTAACTACACATTTCTCCCTAAATTGGTCCCTGATCATTAAGTGTGGACCGTTAATTGAGATCAAGTTCGTTTTGGCACCCGTTAGGAAAATTTTTAAGATGAGCCAATTTAAATTTCGGATCACCAAGAAAATCATATACCCCAGCTTTATTTGACAACCGTGATACAATGAAAAAATTAGATTTAAAGAAAGATAGTCAGAAAAGGAAAAATTGGAGAAACCCAAGCCAAGTGGGATGTGAAACACACCCCTCTCACATGCCCACTCCTTTTAAAAAGGGGTGTGCGTCCCTTCTCCACTCATACGCCCAATCTTCCCAATGCCAGAGAGAGAGAGAGAGAGAGAGAGAGAGAGAGAGAGAGAGAGAGAGAGAGAACGAAAAAGCCTAGACACCATCATCTCGTTCCTTCTCCATATGTGTGGTGTCTCCCTCTTTCTCAAGCGATGTCGTGATTCATGTAGAAGCTTTCGTACATGGATATTTACTTAGGGTTTAGATCTAAGGCTAAGGTGAGAGATTCCTTTAAGCTTACACTAATTTGAGTTGATATGATTTATCTTATTTTTGTATACTTTCATATTACCGTGATTTTTCATGCAATTGATTGATTTACCATCATCAATTATTTATCATTTTGTGAATTATGGTTAAGGTATAATTTTAATTATGCATGATTTTTATTAATTTATATGGAGTGATGGATACAAGTCTTGCCTTTTTGCCAATTTTGAGAGCGACGTGTGCTTCCACTCTATATTGGATAGCCTTTTGTTCCTCTCCCCTTATTTTTGTTGAGTTAGCCTATTTTCTACTCTTCTCTTTTATTGAGTTAGCTTATTACTACTCTTCTCCTTTATTAGGTCAGCCTTGTGCTACATCCCTTTATGGCTTGGGCATATGTCTTGAAATTCTAAAAACCTCATAGTTTGATTGATTTCTTTATTAATATAAGTGATGTGTTATAGGCCTCATATATAGTGGTTCATATATATTAGCGTGAACGTAATGCATTTCGGGTAGTGGCCCTCTTGGTCGACACATAATCCTGTGGGTTGGTGAGTGGTGCACAATTGATGTAAGTACATCGACATGCGTGTTACACCACTTTTCGAGATTAGATGTTGCAAATAGTCGCTACATGAACACATCGTGTCATGTAAATTCTCCAATCGCGTTGTTGTGTCGCCTTGAGATGTTCGCATAAATTCACATTAACGTTGGACACGCCGGCGAATCCCTGTAGTGTGAGAATGCGGAGAGAGCCGGATTTTCTATGAATTATATTCGACATTGTGATAATCACTACGTATGATGGACCGTACACACTTTGTTAGGCATGCTGTAATGCCCTGAAATTCGGGGGTCGAGTATGAACTCAACTCCCGAGTTCCAACGCATCACTTATGCAACATAGATAATGATGGTTAAATGTTGTCTGAGTTAGAGCAATAAACATGAGTGAGATTATACCAAAACAGTAATTCATACTCTAGTTCAATTGTATAAAGGCAAGCGGAAGACTGAAATTGTATATATAAAGTATGTAAGGAAACAAAATCTTCATGAACTCCAGAGTATGAACACTAACTGAGTACCCATATACATGTATTGTTTCTGAGTCAAAAAGTAAAAAAAAATACAAATAGAAGGTGAATCCTGAAACCCCCGCGATGCAGTCGGCCTAAGCAAAGCCGTCAGAGTACTGCATGAATGAGAACTCGTCCTGGTCCTCATCGAAATCAGGCTCCGCCTCCCGAACCGACGTGCCATCTATACCTGCAACAGAGTCTGGTTGGGTGTTACAACACCGTCCCGTAACGTGGGAGTGAGTAGCTAACTCAGTGGAACAATAAGGCATAGGTTAACATGTTATCAATTCAGTCAAGCAGTAATGATAAGGCAGTACAAGCAAACAACCCTAACTACTCTTATTAAATGCAAGTATGAAATGACATGATGAATGCCCTTACCAAACCACCCTCATGCGACACCGTCTTACGTTCGCGAATGCGTTCATCCCTCAGTGCTCCACATCTACTAGGCACATGCAGTGCGATGATGAGCATGATTACCGAGTAATTATTAGTCCATTTCAAGCAGTAGTATTGGGAAACTAAGGTACCTCCCTTGTATCATTCCCAAACATGATCCATTCTAGGGTCATCAGTCCTAGTTAATCTCAGACGATGGTGCATTTTCTAGGTCACTGTAAAGGCTGTCAGGGCTGTTACGCACAAAGGTTACACCACTCCCCCATCACCTTTTTAACGGTTCATCACTATACAGATACAGGCCTAGTCCATACTCTATATACTGCGGCAAAACTCGTCGCCTCACCGCAAATTCAGAGTATGCTCGAGGTCACTACAAAGGGCTGCCAGGGCTGTTGCTCGTAATTGTTGCACCACTCCCCCATCACCTTATCAATGTAGGCCGACAGCATGAATATAGTGTCCCATACCACCATAATCGGCTCACGAGTCTGGTTGCTCACTGGTCACTACGGGGAGGCACGTGGCCCCAGCGTAGGCCGACAGCTCGACCACGGTGTCCCATACCACCATGTCCGACTCATGAGTCTTAGCGGATCGAGATACCATGGTTAACGGGATTCCCACTGGTAAGTTTGGTACCCTAGGTTCAAGCAGTAGCGACCAAACATGGTGAACATAATAAGACATAACGGGTTACTTGACGTGCTCGGCTAGCTCGAGCGCACAACAAGTTGAACGATATAAAGCGCAGAAGCACTATCGCCAACCGAAGTACGACTCGGGTTCGTCAAACACATCCTTCGTGGCAACATGAATCTCAGCCACGATCTCAAGTCTGGTACCGAATGTCTGGACTATAGACATAGTCCCAAACTCAATCAATCTTTACTCATAGCATGTGGTGTAAAGCATAATAAACAAAGCAACTCAAGCATGTTAACAAGCATGTCATAAAGCATGTTATAAAACATATTACAAAGCATGTTATAAAGCATATTATAGAGCACTATACAAATAGGGATACAAACACATATATTTCATAAGTGAGTGGTTAGAGTAAATAACCACAAGGAGGGAATCACACATGTCTTTAAGGTAGTTGAGAACTCCATCTCAGCACCTACCTAAGGCACTAACATCTAAGCACTTACTCTCACAAGTATTTTCACAAACACTTAGAGTACAATATTTCAACATACATGATGTATGTTAGTAAAATAGGCATTAGGGCTATTCTTTCGCCAAGTGAGTATTTTATCCATGTATATCATATTCATACAGCAAATAATCATGATAATTACATCTCCAAAATTTATACGTATACGGTATTTCCTAGAATACACAATTTCAACATACATAGTGTATATAAGCAAACATGTATTATGGCGATTCCTTTCGCTAAATAAGTATTTTATCCATATACCATATATTCATACAACAAATAATCATGGCAAACACATTTCCAAAATTCGTACGTATACGGTATTTCTACGTATATCCAAAGTATGTGAAATTCCATATTCTACATCTTTAATCGAAACAGAAAATAGAAAGCACTTTGTACATGTGCAATTACATGCAGATCATGAATCTATCATTATCTGACATTGAAAGCGTTGAAAACCGTAACCTATACACCAAAAGTCCTCACCTTACACCCTAGGATTGCAACGAATCAGCTAGGTACGTTAGGCTTCCGTATTCGGCACCTTAGTGGCCTAAAGAATGAAATAGGTTAGTTATTTCATAATGTACAACCTTCACACCCCAAAACAGATTTAGGGTTAGGGTTTCTTACCTTAAAACGGAGTCGGTATCGCCGGAAAAGCGGCAAGAAAGAGGTGGTGCAGCCCGTGTGGTGACTGGAAACAGTAGCAGGGAGATTCTCCCACAACTCTCTAGCTTTCTCTCTCTTTTTCTCTCTTCTTACTTAGGGCTTTTCCTAAATTCGTATGGCTGTGAGAGAGGGTGCTCTAAGGTCCTTATATAGCTTAAAAACTCTCTAAAATAGACTTAAGTTCAAGGTATACTTATGTTATAGCCAAAATGACATTGTTTCAGCTCAACGGAGGACTTCTGGCGGGCCTCCTTGAGCCAAAAATCGGACTTAAGCTCACCTATCCTGGATCTAGGTGAAGTTAAGTTTTCGTTCCAGTAGGGTTTCCAGATCACGCGTGGCGGACCAGTTTCAGTTCAACGGTCAACGGACTTCGATCAGAAATTCCAAGTACATGTAAATGTTTATGAAAATTTTCCTAATCTGAGGGTGTATTTGGGTCAGATTCTGATGGTCTGGTTGTTTATAAAATGTCCGCAAGCGACACGTGCCAGATTACTATTCCTGATATTTATTTTGTAAAGGAAACAAGGGTTTTCACACTCTCTCGCTCCGGACTCGAGCGAACAGCCGTGGGACACTGTCCGGACTTGATTTCCGAGATGGTTGTCAAGCCCAGCGAGGCGCTCCTAATTCCTTAACTCCATATTATTCGGACTCCCGATGTGCGGTCTAGACCTGATACGGAGTTTCAATTTGTTCCCGAGAGCAGTCGGGTAATGAGTTTGATCCTAGACTTTAGGGTAACCTACCGTCAATGATTCTACAAGTTTTGGGTCTTGCAGATCGTATTTAAAGCGATTCAAACGAATTTCATGGCTAATTTAGTTTAGCACTTAGTTAACTTTGTCAAATTCTAAAGGATTCAATCCTAAGTGATTTCTGGTCGAGGTGGTACTCGAGCCACAGTACGAAAATTTTCAAGTCGTTACACATGCATTCATATATATATATATATATATATATATATATATATATATATATATATATATATATATATCGGTTACGCATACTAATACCACTCGTAGTGGTGGCGTACAAGATGTATCAGAACCCTCACATTATTCCTATGAATCTCTTGAATTATGTTAATCTTAAAGGATAACCATCACTATGAGTAGGGCATTGACCCTCTCCAATCATACAGATATTGCAGGTGAATTAGAGGTTGATGATACAGCCGATAATCATTATATGAAAGATTTTTTTGAAAAGAAAAGAAGAAGGATAACACCACAAATTGTTTTATTTATTTTCCGCTGCAAACTTTGATAATGTAATATGCTCCAATTGAAAGGACATTAAATTAAAGAATTATTTGTACGCTTTTTATTTTAATGAAATAATAAATACAATTGATTTTATTATCATAAATGGTTACTTTCGTGAATGTAATTGGATGTGATTTATCTAACAAAAAAAAAAAAAAAAAAAACGAGGTGCGATTTTGAAGCATCCAATTTTTACATTATTAACACCCAGAATTCTCGGGCACGAGTATGCACTCGGGCTGCGAAAACTTGGGATGTTACAGTTATACCTCACTACGATAGCAATTGACACTATTAAAACATATTCAGTGGGTGCAGGATATGTGGATGATATACAGGTTGACTCTGGTGTGGAGCAGGAAGAGCTTGATGATCACGCAGCTATAAATTCTAGTTTCCTTTCATTATTTAGTTGTTTCAATTTTTAGTCTTGAGACATTAGTTTGTATAAGCCTTCGAGTAGCCACTTGAATATTTAGACTTTCCTTTATGCTTGATTTGTTTCTCTTTTGCTGAAATGCTTACTTTGTTGAAGAAAGAGAAAATAATATACGTAAAATTGGGCTATCTTTAACTGTTAACACTCGGGTTTTTAGAAAATTAGTATACTCGGCTTTCGAGAACCGGGGCCTTACATATTTATTGTGTTTATTTACCATATTTTTAATTATGTTATTTAGATTTTTATTATTTATTGTTTTAGTTGTCTTTATTTTTAGCATGCTTTAATTCAACTTTAAATTTGGATTATTGTTAACTATGCATTAATAATTCTTTTATTTTTATATTTCTAATATGATTAAAAATATCGGTATTTAGATTTTTCGATTAAAAATATTGTAGAAATTTTGAATTCATATAGAAATTTTCAAACTCTTAAATCTGATGGATTATGTTGCATTTTATTTTTCTACGTGGAATTTTGATTATGTTCGAACGGTTTAGAGTGATTAGAAATTTTGTTTTATTAATTATGTACACCACGTATTATAAATTTAATTTAAGAAAGTAATCATGAAAGATTTTTTGTTGGAATATTTGATCCATGAAAATATTAGAATCATGCACATCAAAATAGTTTTTGGAACACCATAAAATAGGTGGGGTGATCAATTCCTCTGGGTTGAAAATCCATAAAGCGTAAATAGGTAGGGCGATTAAGACCTTTGGGTTGGAAGTCTCATAAGCCCAATTGGTACCTCTTGGAACCTCTACCGCACCCTTTAAGTGGGTGAGCATGTCAGGATTAAAAATGGTTCCGCTATCAGGTTTGATAGGGTAGTAGTTTGACCAACTAACGTATAAATGAGTCCCTCAACAAGTGGCCTTTGGATGGGTGAGCATGTAATGCAAAAGGTTCCAATTATTAGGCTAGGTGTTGTATTGGCGTAAGTATTGTCCAATCGGTGTAAACTGACACTGATGTTTAAAAGAATAAACTGCACTTATTATTATGAATTATGCATATGTTGATTCCATTCATTTTAAAAAAAAAATTGCATTGAGAAATCTTGTTTATTAACATCTCCATCTGTTTGCTTTACATAAATAGTTATTGTATTTTTTAGTACCTTTTGTTCAAATTATATGAGGTTATTTTTAAAACATGTGTTGCGATTACTCGCTAGGCTTCGCAGCTTACCTTGTTGGAATTTTAAAATTTTAGGAATAGGATCTCGTAGAGGCGCTTAAAGATATTTATTTGCTTTTATATTTGTATTTTTTTTTTTTTTTTGTTTCTTTAACATTATTTGACTAAGTTGTAATGAACATTTAGTATAAGAGTATTATGACAATATGTGCTGAGACACTAGTTTGGTGATAATCTTCAATAGTCGGGACATGGATATTTTATTCTTCTTTAAATAAATGTTTATTTATTTAATTTTTAGTTGGTTATATCTTATGAATGAGAATCATTTTGTCAATATATGTGTGGATTATGAAATGTAACATGCAAAATATAAGTCATGCCTTCGTGTACGGAATTGGGGTTAGATATAACCAGGTGTTGGATTTTGGGGCATGACAGTGAGTTGGTTGAGCCTCCATTAGAAGACAAGGAACACTGAAGACATGAAGACAGGAAGCATTAAAGAATGAAGAAACATGTAAACAAGAAGTGCCTTGGTGTATATTAACCTTAGACCCATTTAGGTCCAAAACAACATACCTCTAGATGATCCATTTCTAATAGGAAAACCTTATTTAATAATCCAAATCTTTAAGAATTCATTTGAACATGTTCTATTAGGCTTTAGATAAATTTTAAGCAACTTTCGGTCCCATCGAAGCCCCCCTTCGGTTCCACCGAATGTGCTCAAAACATGACAACATGAAAAGCCATAAAATTCATGTAATTCGGTTCCAGCTGGAGAGTGTTTTGGTGCGACCGAAGCCAACTTTGGTCTGACGTAATCTTGAACCAACAATTTTCATAAATGACCCTGTCTTGACAGTTTCGGTCGAACTGACCCTGCCCTGCTAGTTTCGATCGGACCGACCCTATTTTTGGTCTGATCAAAGACTAGCCATTATAGATCCTTTGGAGCCTTTTTTCTACAAATCTCCGCAACCGAATTTTTGTGGATATGATATTTTTTTGGTAAGAAAAAGACCCCTAGAGTGTCCCAATACTTCCAAATCCTTCTAAGCTCTCGCCCATTGAGATCCATACCCTCTTCCAAGTGGTTCATCACTTTATGAGCATTCAAATGCTCTATTTATTGAAGAACTTGTCATCTCACATTATCTAGAGGTTATACTAAACCCAGTAAGTATATCCTTTGTTTAAACAATCTCTAAAATGGCCATCTATGTGAATCCCTACTAGGAACCAAATCCTATGATTAGTTGTAGGAGATTCACCTAGCTCCCATCACCTTGGTTACCTCAAAGGAGCATCGTATGTAAGGTGTTTGATCATGGATTTGAACCATTTACTTTAAATATCGGGGGAGCAATAAGAAGCTGATTCAAGGCACGGGAGAGCATTGAAGAAGCATCTTGAGAAAGTGCACCAAAAGGGTTTAAT
>JAJHSJ010000012.1:21874495-21936043 GCA_021015155.1 Magnolia officinalis | reverse complement strand
AATATCATTCATAGAAATTTCCTGTCACCCATTTCTCACTGTTAGAAGTTTTGCTTTGGTGTTTATTAGCCTTCTACAGTTTTCTAAAATGTCTTCTTGTTATGGAACATGACACAGTGGCGTGTAATTGTTTTTTATTTGTATGACATAGATGTTTTGAAAGGTTGTTTACTTCAATGCATGCACCACTGCCACTAGTTTGGATATACCCCATTTTCAGATTGGTAGATGGGGTGAAAGTAATCTAACCATGGCCTCTTCTTTTTATCCTTGCAGATTTTAAAAAATGCAGACACCTAGTTGAGAGTCTGCTTATTGCAAGATACAGGAGTGCATAGTTCTTGGTTTCCTACTTCATTAAATATTGTACTCTTGCCAGCTTTTCCATCTATACACTCTAAAATGAGATACAATCTAACTTAAGTTTAGATACTTTCATCCTTGGAATCTACATAATGAATAGATACATCCAAATCAATGAGAAATGTAGTGTTTGTGGATCCTGAGAAATCAGTTACTGTATGATTTTGAATCCTACTATTCAGACACATGTCATCATGGAATGTAAGTTGAAGATAAAGGCCTTTCTATCAGGTGGACCCAATCATGTATTACCCTGGCCTAAAAGTAAGCTGATTCAGCCACCAGGTGGGCCACACATGTATGATGAATGTGGAATAGTGCTTGAACCATCCATCTACTTATAGTCCCAATACATGTAGCCCCAAATACATTCTATTACATCGAGGGCTGTACACGAACCGGGCTAGCCCTGTTAACTCGCTCGACTCGGCCCGACCCAGAACTGAGTTTGGGTCGGGATGGGCCATTTTCTTCAGTCCGAAACTGAGTTCGAGCCAAGTTCGGATAGGTCTCAGTTCAGTCCGACCCAGCCCGAAACCCGACTCGGCCAAGTGGTGTGTGTGTGTGTATTCAAAACCCTACCCGTCCCTTTCCCCTTTACCCTTCTGGGATAGTTCACCGCCCATCTTTGAAGTGACAGTGACTCATCCACCTCATAGACATATAACTTGAACGGCCTATATTCATCCAAATACAAAAAGGAATTATAATGTCCTGACTAGTTAGATTTTTTGTAGAGTTTATAGTTCAACTATCTAAGCCATTGATCGAGGGCCTTGTAATGGGACGCAGATTACCTACCAAAGCCCTTCCCATGAACTTGTGTAAGGTTTGAAACTGGCCTGAACTTGACCGATTGCTGATCGGGCCGGGTTTGGGCTGGACATGTTGGCCTGGTGACTGGGCCGGGCCGGGTTCGGCTGGGTGTGGCTGGTGACCGAGCCGGGCCGGGTTAAGCCCAGTTCGACTCGGATCGACTCATGTACGCCCCTAGTTGCATCAGACTAATGGCCAAGATATCCCACTCACTTTCCACATTACCACACATCTCACATTCCACCACAAGTGACAACATGACGGATGTTTGGAGCACTCGAGCCATCCATTTGGACTGTATACCCATATACTGAGTCAAATGGATGTCCTGAATATCCAGTGTGATGATTGGACGACCCACAGGTCCAACAGAATTGCATGATACATCATTGATTACATGCAAATGATTTATTATGTTTTATATCTCAATCATAAAGCCGTGAATAAGCATTGGTTCAGAATTTTTAAGATTTTTGCAAATTCAGTGTGCTATTTTGTCATGCAATTACATAATTTCGTTATGTGACTGACGCTCTATAGCAACTACTTCTTGGTACATATATAACTGTACAACCGTAACTGTAACAGCCCATGCCCACACTGTATGATATTGTCCGCTCTGGGCACAGCCCGCACAGTTTTGTTCTTGGGATTGCCCCAAAAGGCCTCATACAGTATAGGGTGGCAACTCTACATATAACTACTACAACTTCAAATGGCACTTCCGATGTGGGACAAAGCTTCGCCTTCACTGTGTGCCCAGTAGCTTGTCAGCCATCTTGCGGCCCGCCCACATGTGTGCCCGCCCACGTGTGCCCGTCACATGTGACCACAGTGACGGGGTGTCACAATATCCCCCACCGAGGGCAAAGCCGTCCTCGGCTCTAATACCATTTGTAACAGCCCACGCCCACACTGTATGATATTGTCCGCTCTCGGCACAGCCCGCACGGTTTTGTTCTTGGGATCGCTCCAAAAGGCCTCATACAGTATAGGGTGGCAACTCTACATATAACCACCATAACTTCAGACGGCACTTCCGATATGGGACAAAGCTTCACCTTCACTGTGTGCACAGTAGTCTGCCAGCACAGTAGCCTGCCAGCCACACAGTAGCCTGTCAGCCATCTTGGGGCCTGCCCACATGTGTCCACAATGACGGGGTGTCACAAAATCCCCCACCCAGAGGGCAGAACCGTCCTCGGCTCTGATACCATTTGTAACAACCCACACCCACACTATATGATATTGTCCGCTTTGGGCACAGCCCGCACGGTTTTGTTCTTGGGATCGCCCCAAAAGGCCTCATACAGTATAGGGTGGCAACTCTACATATAACCACCACAACTTCAGACGGCACTTCCGATGTGGGACAAAGCTTCACCTTCACTGTGTGCATAGTATCCTGCCAGCACAGTAGCCTGCCAGCCATCTTGGGGCCGTCCACGTGTGCCCGCCCACATGTGACCACAGTGACGGGGCGTCACAGTAACAGTCCATATGGTTGTAAAGTTTAGCCAAAAATACTATTACTTGATTATAATGTGTATGACTGTTGCAAATGTTGGAATGGTTAGCTTGTTAGTACACACCCATGTCAGTACACACACTGCAAGTTAGCCACCCCCACTAGGAATCGATACCAAGACCTCAAGTGTTGAAACGAGCTATCTCCACTCAGTCTTTCTTCATAGTTATGGATCTGGGTGTACATCTTCGGATGCTATCTGGGCATTTGACGATGCATAGAACCACATACGAGACCCATAGCAATACGATAACAACACCCAATTAATTACTGATTGACTGATATGCTCTATAATTCTCCAAACCTATCTTAAAGATCCTTTCCACTTCCCATAATAAAAAGTGCTCAATTTATATATGATTTGATCCGGGTTTTTTTTTTTTTAACATTATGGTAGAATATTATATCAGATGTGTTGCATGTAGTTCAAACAGAAATGGGTTGTTCGAGATATTTAGAAAGACAGAAAGAAAAAAAAAAAAAAAAGCACTGAACTATACTGTTGAAATGCACCTACGAGATGATGTTTGGTTTATCTAATTTGAGTACAAACATGTATGACAAAAGAACTCATGTAAGGGATTTCCATGTCATATTTGAACTCCATTCAACAGATCTTCGGATCTGGTATTTAGTTTCCAACTGTTTGCTCTATGTTGTGAAGCTGCTTATCTTGATTGGCGAAACGTGTGGTCATGTATCAGCAAAAAAACAAAAAATCATTCATAGGTGGTTGAAAGACAAACATTAATTTATGTTCGTATTCATATGTAATCAAGGCCATCTGATTACGTGAAAAAGATATCCTTCTTTCAATTCTTTAAAATGTACTTTAGATGTGGTTCTCCATATATGATCTGAGATTTATTTGATTTGCTTATTTTTTGACCAAATGACAGGTCTTTATAGGAATTTGTTGCAGTGCAAATTATAGTCTGTGAACATCAGGTAACGTCCTGACAGTCTTCTTGCTACTAATTGATAACAGAGGATCTGTTGACATTGATAAACATAGGTTGGTTCATAGATGTTTAAGATCATCTGGTTGCTCTTTGGTAATAATTGCAATTCCATCCCATCATTTGGTGACGGGATTGGGATCCTCAAGTGAATCACAGCACAAAAGGCATTGGGATCGTACATGTACCAAAAGGCCACCGAAGAATTAAATAGATCTGATGCTCGATTGAATCATACCACAAAAGGCATTGGGAAACTACATTTACCAAGTTCAAACACCATAAGGCTCACACAAGGTTTGGAGCAATCTGATATTTATTTTTTCAATTCTACCTGATCTCATGGATAGGTTGGATGACATATAAACATGATGGGAAGGGTTACAATTACAAATACAAGATTTTTTAGAGAGAGAGAAATAAAGAGAGTGTGTTTTTGTCCATGGATGGCCTAAATATCATTATGTCGATCACAAATATATATTTTTTGTATCCTCAGGTATATTTTTGTATATTTGTATGTATATTTTTTTATATTTTGTGTGTTGTGTGTGTGTAATATATATATATATATATATATATATATATATATATATATATATATCTATATATATATATATATATATATATATATATATATGTATCTTCAAACATATTTTTGTACATTTGTATGTATATATATGTGTGTGTGTGTGCGCGCGCGTATCCTTAGATATTTGCGTTTTATATTTATGAGAAATTCGCACGTGAGAGTGTAGGTTATCAGCTGGCGATGGATTCTTCATATGACGAAGAGATTGAGAAGGTACTTGTCTTTCAAATGGTTGCAGCTTGTGTACAGACAGTGGGGGAATATTGTCGCTCGTACATGTTCAAATCGGATGGATCGACATACAACCGGCGCGTCATGGCGATGATGAGTGAGCGAGATTCATCAATTCTATAATTTGGGCTAGCGACGAAGATTGTGTAGATCAACTTAGGATGAATCGACATACATTCTTTGAACTATGTATGCTGCTACGCGAGAAGACACGGCTCCGTGATACTCGTAATGTTAGTCTTGAAGAATAAGTAGTTATTTTCCTTCATACATTGGGGTACAATGTTCGCAACCGGGTCATAGGTAACAGATTTATTCGATCGGGTGAGACCGTCAGTCGACACTTTCATCGTGTGTTAAAGGCAATTGTATCACTATACCCTGATTTAGTTATACCAGCGAGAATAGAGACGCCATCAGAGATTCAAAACAATATAAATTGGTCTGCTTACTTTCAGGTATTTTTCCCATAAGTATTTTTCCAAAGTGCAATTTTCACTTCCCCAATATGTGCGGTCCTCTTACAATAATTGGTTCTTCTAATTTAGGATTACATTGGTGCAATCGACGATACACACATTCCAGCGCATGTTCTGGCAGTTGATCAGGCAAGCTTTCGTAACCGCAAAGGGGTCCTTTTCCAAAATGTACTGGCAGCCTGTTCATTCGATATGAAATTTATATATGTACTGGCCGGTTAGGAGGGTTCTACTTCAGATGCGAGGGTATTACACAATGCATTGACTCGATCAGATGATCTCTTGTTTGTCCCAAACGGTACTGGTTATCTGTTAAAACATTATCGATCCAATTCCCTACTCGAAGCAACCATTCGTTTTTTCACTAAATAGAACTATGATTGAAATGTGTAGGAAAATATTATGTTGTCGACGCTGGATACCCTCATTCACCTAGTTTTATGGCTACATACCGAGGTGTTCGATATCATTTACAAGAGTATCGAACCGGGAGAGCGCCTACCAACTTGAAGGAGTTGTTTAATTACCGACATGCACAATTGCGCAATGCAATCAAGCGTTGTTTCAGTGTTTAGAAAGGCAGATTTCTCATCTTAAAGAGCACTACACAGTACGAATTTCATACATAAGTCCAGATCGTGATAGCCTGTTGTGTCCTACACAACTACATACGTACCGCGAACGTGTCTCCACAGGATAGCGATTTTGTTGATATATCTGCTACCGTTTTGGAGGGTATCCCAACGCCAAACGAGGTTTAAACTAATGATGACTGTCAATGGTTGCTTTGGGTAACTCAGGGTGAAAAATATGCTTGGAATCGATTGCGCAATGACATAGCGGTCAGAATGTGAGCAGATGCGCTGTAGAATAGTAGGAGTAGATAGTCAATACTTGCTTATTAATTTTCCTTTCATTACTTGGTGATACTATATATCAAGTTTATTTATATTCGATGCGACGGATTTATAATCACCTAGTTACACACTGGGTGGTATGTTGGTAAACTATAATGACCAATTGCTTTTTAATTGTGTTGTTTATGTTAATATTTATTTCATTTCACGATCATGGTCGACATTGGTAAAAAATCATTCACACTTCATATTCAGGTGAAATGAGAGACTCCGTCTTTAATGACACATCGACACTAACCCAATCACCAGTAAAAACACCACCGATGCCCACTTGATGTTCTCCACGTGCCAAAAAGGTGCAATTTCTAGCGGAGCCTTCATGCAGAGCCGCGAAGATCAAATGGACACCTGCTATGGATCAGTTTCTATTCGACACATTTATCAAACAATTCGCACTAGGACATAGAGCTGATAACGGTTTCAAGCGAGAGGTGTACCAGATTGCTGCCGAAGAAGTTACGAAGCATACTAACGTGGTCGTCAGGTGGCAAAACGTGTCGAATCGGTTGAGATTTTACAAGAGAGTACAATGCTGTGAAGGACATGCTGGGGGCGAGTGGCTTTGGTTGGAAAAATGAGAGAATGGTGCTCACTACTCCTGATGAAGTCTCGGATCAATATCTTAGGATAAGTTTTACTTCTTTTCGGTTACCAAATCATACATCTCTATGTATTTTTATTCCTTAAATGTCACGGTGTTATTCCTCTGACAGTCTCACCCACGTGCTAACAGGCTGCGCGGGAAATGCATCGAAAGAATGGATGACCTTGCAGTCATATGCGGATCCGACCAGGCCACGGGTCGCTACGTGCAAGGTAGTAAGAGTATGGCCACATCAACATCATCTTCTCATCTTCAACGAGACCTTAATGAAGCATGGAGAGAGGTTGAGGATGACATGGATGATATGATTGACTTATCAAAGGATTATGTAACAGACTCCACAGGGACCATTCCCTTACCATCGGACAATTCTGCGATGGGACATCACGACTCCCGTAGCACTCCCACTCGCACTCCTGATTCCGATGGTACCCGAGGAAGGACTCTAACAAGGAAACGATCACGCCCTCCTCGTCCCTGCGATGTACTTGGGACCTCTCTACAAACCGTTATGGACTCAATGATGAAATTTGGGATCGGCAAAGAGGTCGATCGCACTGGCAAGGTATTTGATGTGCTAGAAGGGGTGAAAGGACTGACCAACGCAGAATTTCTTGAAGTTGGTCAGATCCTGAGTAAGGACAAGTCGCTGGCGTCATTCTTTATCAGTCTCCGACCAGAGCGCCGAGTAGAGTGGTTAAAGAAAACACTCCGTGATCACTTCGGGGATGGAGGTGTTGGATCTTTCTAACAATGTGTGGTCACTGGTTGTCTTATGCTATTTTTTAAACTAGGCATGTAATAACTTTCTACTGTTGGTGTGTTTTTTTTAATTTATTTATTTTTTTTCATATTTTTGGACTTTGATGTGCTAATTTTCTGGGATCATCATTACCACTATGACTTTTATGATTATGACTATATCAGATTTTTTATTACATCTTCCATATATGTACTCACATGCTTGCATTACGCACGTTAAGCCGGAATGGACCACACACTTGATTTACTGGAGGAAAGGTACGTACAACAAACTTTTATATTCTTGTTCAGGATTAATAAGGGGTAGTTGGATTTCTTATGTTTCTTCGTAGCATCAAGTTGCCACCTTAACCGTTATTGATACATATCGTCCCTAACCCCCGCATGTCACTGCAAATGGGTAAAGAGAAGTACTATGTTGTCCTCATTGGACGTCATCCAGGAATATATGTCACATGGAACGATGCTCGAGTAGAAGTGGAGGGATTCAGTCGGGACAGACATAGAGCCTTCAAGAATTGGAAGGAGGCTGTGGCATGCTGGAAAAATTATTTTGGAAAGGCAAGGAACCGTCCAGACCTCTCACAGAGTCTCCATATCGTCAGGTTGTTGTTGTATTTGCTGAGGTGGACATCCATCACGCTATCACCTCCTCTATCCGACAGACGACACAACCAAGCATGATTGTGGTGGAGAGGGCAACGTCGACTGACGATCTTGGGCTATCAGACAGTGAGAGACTCGTGGCCCTTTTGGTTAGCGTGTTGGTTGTTTTTATTTCGTTGCTTATAATTTTCAAATTTTAGAAATTATTGGTGTTGTAATATTGAGGATCACAGTTTATGGATTTTTTGGGTTCTACTGGTTTAGACTGTTTAAGATTGTTTATGGTTTAACTCTGTTGAGGATCTGCTGAGGTGGACATCCATCACACTACCACCTCCTCTATCCGACAGACGAACAACCAAGCACGGTTTATGGTTAACTCTGTTTAGACTGTTTAAGAGATTTTTTTTCATCTTATTTTATAGATTGAAACCAGCAATTAGGCATACTGCTGGAATAATGATCTCCACCGCTGGAATAATGATCATGTGGACCATAACATAGTCCACTACACGGAATAAGGATCTCCACCGCTGAAACCATAATCAGGACTATTCTTATTTGTCTGGCAAATGTTGGTAGGATAAAATTACCTTGGATAAAGGAAAAAAATATATATCAAACTTAATCTGATACTTACACGGACCAGCACAAATTTTCAATGGTCCACGTTCATTTCCATTTCTTAACTAACGTCCTTATACGGTAATGGATTTTCCACAATTGACGGTTCACAAAACCCAAAATTATCCACTACAAAGGATGGACGGAGTGGATACAATGCATGCATCGTGGTGGACCCCACAGAGTTAATTCCGTACGTAATCCCCTTCCTGCAAAGACAAGGCAGGAGCCCAATCCCAACTCATGCACATTTGCCGCTTCCAAATAGGTATGATGAATGTGGAATGAATGCGATTGCATCGCAATCCCATGCCTCTCCCAACAGAATGGATGGTTGAAATCCCTGGGAGAAATTTAGGACTGTGGACCCCACCTTTTAGCCAGCTGTTTTTATGAAAGAAGACAAACCTTCTTTTGCAACTTAGACCTCCACGTGCGGACTGCAATTTCTGGATGAAAATACCCCTTCTTTTTGCTCTTTTCCACTCACTGCTGCTGCTTGTCAGCGTTGCTTTCACTCCCCTTGACGAAAAAAAACGAGCAGATGCTTCCCCTGCACCTCTTCCAACGAAGAACTGAAGTACGAAGGGTTTTTTTCTCATTTTCCTAACTGAAATCTCTGTGAAGCATTTAGATATCCATATAGATATCGTCATTCTACATTTTCCATATTTCATCTTGGCGTGGGTTACGTGAAATCCAACGAACTGGTTGCATCTCCTTGAAAAAATTCAAAATATTCCCTCACTCCAAAGCACCTCTCTTCAACCTACATTTGACCGGTACTGCGGAAATCAGAGGTATAAATCTTGAAAAAAAAAGCTACACTCGTACAATGGCATTGCATGCGAAGTTTGGTCAATTCTATGTGTTAGGCTTAGTCAGTTTCATGCATTAGGCTTAGTTAATTTTATGTGTTGATCGATTGAATCCATGTCAAACTCACTCAATTCTATGTTAGGGCTCACTTAATCTGATGCTAGGCTCACTGAATTCCATGTTTATCCTGCTCAATTTCATGCTAGGATCGCTCAATTTAATGTTTGCCCAATTTAATTTCATGGTAGATAAGGTCAATCCAATATTTTCGTCGATAAATATCATACTAGGATCGGTCAATTTAATGTTAGCCCAGCTTAATTTCATGGTAGATAAGGTCAATCTAATGTTTAACGCGATAAATTTCATGCTAGGATCACTCAATTTAATGCTTGTCCAGCTTAATTACATGGTAGATAAGGTCAATTTAATGTTTGCAGCGATAAATTTCATACTATGATTGCACAATTTAATGTTTGTCCAGCTTAATTTCATGGTAGATAAGGACAAGTTAATGTTTGCCGCGATGTTAAAAGTGATAAATTTCATGCTAGGATCGCTTAATTTAATGTTTGCCCAGCTTATTTCCATGGTACATAAGGTCAATTTAATGTTTCACTCGGATAAATATCATACTAGGATCGGTCAATTTAATGTTTGCCTAGCTTAATTTCATGGTAGATAAGGTCAATTTAATGTTTGCCGCGATAAATTTTATAATAGGATTGCTCAATTTAATGTTTGCCCAGATTAATTTCATGGTAGATAAGGACAATTTAATGTTTGCCGCGATAAATTTCATGCTAGGATCGCTCAATTTAATGTTTGCCCAGCTTAATTCTATGGTACATAATGTCAATTTAATGTTTGCCTCAATAAATATAATGTTGGGATTGCTCAATCTACTGTTTTCGTAGCTCAATATTATATTCACTGATAATGTGTCATTGTATTGGTTTTCAGATAATGGCTGTAAGAATCATGTGCTCTTATGGCGGGGAGTTAGAATTTGAAAACAAGCGATACTCGTACACAGGTGGAACATCAAAACAAATGACACTATGTCTCGAGACTATGTACGAGGAGCTTCGATCTAGAATTTACAAGATTATTAAGAGCAAACCAGAAGATTGTGATATTAGGATGAAAGTATTGAATCCTTGCAGTAATAAATCAATGCCTCCAATCGAAATCAAAGACGACGATGACGTCAAAGAGTTCTTGTCTTACCAGTTGAGCATTCGAAAAAATTCATCCCGTTAGTCATCGAAACAATCCAACACATCAATACCACAACATATGTGGACAGTGTAGCTGAGGAGTATGGCGTGAATTCAAACACAATCCTTCTCCATTACAAGTGGTAGCAATCAATGATCAATTACCCGAGCCGCCGTAAACAGTAAACTTCGTGACTAGGCAAGTCAGTGGTGCAGTTGACATTAACAGTAATTATGAATACAAGACACCGCTGTTAGCATCAATAACAGATTTGCCAATATCATCCACCATCCCATCTGTACGTGTAAGCGACATTCTGCTTCGAGACCTCCCTGAAACATCAAACCTCATGACTTGTCAAGTTCTCGCGCCATTTGATGATGATGCACTCACCAATGCAAAAATGCTGGAATATACTGATTTGTTATGTGAACCGACCGATATAGCTGAAGGGCAAACATTTAAGGACAAGAGTCGGTGTCAGTATGTTTTGAGTTAATTTCCAATTCGGAATAATTTCCAGTATAGAGTATTATACTCAAATTCGAGCAGATTTACCATTGTGTGCTTCGAAGATGCATATGAATGGAGGGTTTATGCATCTCGGGTGAATGATACGGGTATATTCAAAATACGGACTTATACATCAAAACACATGTGCGGCATGGCATGGATGAAGAGCGATCACCGGCAAGCCAGCAGTAAGCTAGCGTGTGATCTGGTTATTAGCCGCACTGAACAACGCCTAGGGTTGAGGCCACGTAACATTATCTTCACCATGCAAGAGAAATAATATTCGTATCAGTTATTGGAAGGCATGGAAAGCTAGGGAGCTTGCAATTAATCATGTGATGGGGTCTTACGAAGAATCCTACAATCAACTCTCTTTGTATTTGCATGAGTTGAGGAGGGCAAACCCAGGTACAGTAACTGTCGTTTCTGTAAACCAACAGACTTGGAGGTTCGAGAGATGTTTTCTAGCTCTCGGCCAATGTATTCGAAGTTTTCAGAAATCATTGCGGAGGGTATTGGCTATTGACGAGACACACTTAAAGGGCAAATATAAGGGTGTGTTATTCATCGCCACGACCTTAGATGGGGACAATCATATATTTCTACTTGCATTTGGCATAGGGAATCAGAGAACAGCAGTAGTTGGAATTGGTTCCTTACCCACCTTAATAATGTGTTAGGGTCTGTGGAGGGTCTTGTCATTATATCCGACCGACATAAAGGTCTAATGAAAGAGGTTCCCCAAGTCTTCCCGCGTGCAATCCATGGGTATTGTGCGTACCACATCTACAGAAACTTGGTGGACACTTTTAAGGACAAGTCGTTAGAGATGTATTACTGGATGGCTGTGAAGACTTACAGGAGGGCCGAATTTGAAAAACTAATGCATGATATCGAAATGGCCAATCCCCCAGTACATGCATGGCTGACAGAAATCGGGTACGAGAGATGGGCATCTTCGCACTTTTCAGGAAGAAGATTCAACTTGGTCACAACGAACATTTCTGAGTGCGTTCATGTCCTTTTCAAAGAAGCACGCGAATACCCCGTTACCAAATTGATAGAAGTTGTAATATTGAAGATACAGGAATTGTTTTACAAGAGACGAGAATTTGCGGCATCAATTGTAGGTCCATTGACACCATGGGCGGAGAAACAGTTAAAGGATATCGTACAGAAGGCGCGAGATGTTCGCTGCCATGCTATTTCTCGAGATGAGTACTACGTCATTGGAGATTATAACGATACAGTGAAGCTCAGTGAGTTTTCATGTACATGTCGTGAGTTTGGCGTAAAGGGGTACCCTTGCATGCATGTCCTGTCAGCCTGCATAAACTATAATCTGGATCACTACTTATACTGCTCCCCATTATACACGACGCATAATTACCTGGCCACGTATAGTGAATCGGTGTATCCAGTACACGACAATAGCGAGTGAGAAATTTCAGCGGGGATAGAGTATTGTGTGCAGATTAAACCCCCAATATAGAGGAGGTTAGTTAAGAGACCCAAAAAGTTTAAAATTTCATCGCGTGGAGAGGAATCGAAAACAGTAAAGTGTGGGCGATGCAAACAAACCGGGCATAATTGCCGGTCGTGCAAGTTTCCGATATCCGATGTATAGCATATCGTGTAATTTATGTAATTTTTGTACTTTGTATGATACATATTATTGAAAGTTATATATTGCTCCTAGTTGATCTTCATGTATAGCATATCATGTAAAAATGCACCAACTGTCAGCCTTATCTATACATGCATTCCAAAATGCCCCCTTGTATTGTAGAAAGAAATTATCCACCATATTACATGCATAATAAAGGTGACATCTGGATAATCAACACCGTGTGCAGATACATCAAAAGTCACAAGAATAAGACCTTTTGACTTGCAGAACTCATTTCCAACCCTGGTTCTATAGTTCTACAGCTTTCTAGAATGGATCTCCCGCACATTCAAGTTCAACTCGGAAAGAAGGTTAGCAACCAGTCCTGTGACCATTGTAGTAGTACAAAAGACAAGAACCTGTAATTAACTTCGACTGGTATAAACCAGAGGTTACGGATCGTGTTCGCTCTGGCCTCCATCAAAGGTATCAGGAGGCGTTTCGTCAATATCGTATGCAAAGAGGCTGACTGAGTTTGAACAAGAGGGCTAGTGAATTAACGGTGGCAGAAATGGAGAACCTCATGGTGATTGTTGCCAACCCCCGGCAGTTCAAAATTCCAGACTGGTTTTTAAACAGGAAGAAGGATTACAAGGATGGGAGGTATTCTCAGGTTGTCTCAAATGCACTGGATAAGAAGTTGAGAGATGATTTGGACCGACTGAAGAAGATCAGGAACCAGCGTGGTCTGAGGCACTACTGGGGTCTCCGTGTTAGTGGTTGTTCCTTCCTGTTTTTGTTTTACAGCCCAGTCTGAGCTGGGTTATAGTTTTTACAATATTTGGATCTTTTGACTGAATTGATATTTCCTTATGGGCCCAAGTTATTAGCGGATTATGATGGGTGAAAATCTAAAGTGAAAAAAAAGAAAAGTGAGTGATTAGTTTATTTTAAACTTCACCAAAGTCTCAAATATATATAAATGCCATCAGGGGTTGTTTCGCACCATGAAATTAGGGGGGTTTTGGGGATTTCAATTCTCCTAAATCTGTTTCGCACCATAAGGTAATTGGGAGGTTTCAAATCCAAGGGATTTGAAATCCAAGGTGAAAGCTTGGATTACATATAAAATCATTTCAAGAGTTGCATGTGTAATGTATGTGAAATTGGGCTAGTTATCTATTGGCCACATGGCTCTTCTTCTTAATACGGTGACTCCTCTTTGTTGCAGGATTTGAAATCCAAGGTGAAAGCTTGGATTACATATAAAATCATTTCAAAAGATACATGTGTATTGTATGTGTCAGTAGGCTTGTAATATATTGGTGCGAAGCCATAGAAAAATGCTTTTGTACAGAAGTTGCAGCGGATCCAACCAACATCTTGTAACTGACTCCATTCGGTTCGTGCCTAGTCAAACGAGATGTCAAGCATTGAGTTCCATGTGCATGATATTCAAGATCTAGAGCAATTGTCGAGCATTGAGTTCCATCTTGCAACTGATAAATTGCATGCTAGGATAGCTCAATTTAATGTTTGCCTAGCTCAATATCAAGCTATGCTCGCTCGATTAAATTTTTGCCCCGCTCAATATCATGCTATGCCCTCTTAATTTAATGCTCGCCTGATTTAATGCTTGTCCCGCTGATATTTTAGTTTGCCCTGGTGATTTTGTAGTTTGCCCCACTGATTTTGTAGTTTCCCCCGCTTATTTTTGTAGTTTGCCCCGCTTATTTTTGTAGTTTGCCCCGCTGATTTTTCAGTTTACCTCGCCGATTTTCCAGTTTGCCCCACCGATTTTTCCAGTTTGCCCCACTGATTTTTCAGGTTGCCCCACTGATTTTATAGTTTGCCCCGCTGATTTTGGTAGTTTCCCCCACTTATTTTGTAGTTTCCCCTGCAGATTTTCCAGTTTCTCCCGCTGAATTTCTAGTTTGCCCGCCGATTTTCTAGTTTGCCCCACTGATTTTCCAGTTTGCCCCGCTGATTTTGTAGTTCGCCCCGCTGATTTTCCAGTTTTCCCCGCTGATATTCTAGTTTGCCCCGCCGATTTTCCAATTTGCCCCGCCGATTTTCCAGTTTGCCTCGCTGAGTTTCTAGTCTGCCCCGCTAATCTTCTAGTTTGCCCCACTCAATTTCATGTTTGCCTCGCTCAATTTCTAGTTTGCCAGCGTCTAATCTGAACAGAGCCAATGTGATGCGGCATCTTGAGAAATCCGAAGGACCAATTTTTCCCATGACCTAAAACTCCGATGGGTCATAACAAAGAGAGATACAAGTCGAGGGAGGAAACTATTTTCTTTTTACATGGCCCATTAGATTTTTGGATCAAAGTAAAAGTTGGGCCTAGGATTTCATGGGGTGTTGCATCACGTGGATTGTTCAGATTTTGGACTCACATCCCATATGATGAGTTCTCATAAAGTTCGCATAAGTTCCGTGCGAATTGGTGCACAACTTTATATATATATATAGTCGAGTTCATCGAGCTGTGTGGGCCCCATCGTAATGTGTATCAAGCTATGTGGGAGCCAGTGTGATGTGTATATGAAGGCCTAATCCATATAAGCTCTAGTTGTTTACGTGAACATTTAATGCGTTGCTTAATCTTTATTTCCGTAATATCTGTATTATTATCATCTATAAGGGAAGGCGAGTTATCGGTCTTCTATTATTTAATTGATTTTGTCTTATGGCAAGCTTCCATTGTTTAACGATTTATTGATAATTTGTCATTGTATTGATTTCCAGATAATGGCTACGAGAATCATATGTTGCTATGGCGGGGAGTTAGAACGTGAAAACAAGCAATGGACGTACAATGGTGGAAGTACGAAAACTATGTCGCTAGATGTCGATACTACGTACGAGGAACTTCAGGTTCAACTCGAAAAGAAAGTTAGCAACCAGTCTTGTGACCATTGCAGTAGTACAAAAGACAAGAATGGGGAGCCCCATCAACAAGGCCTCCCGATCAGATCAATGGTCCCAATCAGCATACACGTTTGCGATGGGTGTGGTGGTGGAGCAACACCTAATAGAACTTCATGATTCACAACATAATAGCATCTCTCTATGCCACATTGCATCATTCAATACATAATCGTTATGCATATTATTACATCAAATGCACGATTAACATAAAGATTATCTGAAATTATTTGCTAATGTTGATGTATTTCATAATCAGGAAGGAACATATGACATGGCTTTAAAGAAAACGCCTTTGGATGGGAGCAAGATTGCCGTAACGTAATGCACACCAATGAAATCCATCAACATCAGACATGTAAATGAAATTGAGAACATGCAACATAACATGAAATGCATAAATAAATTTCAGCATAACACCACATACTGTAATCAAACTAAGATCCCCAAGTTTGGGCATAAAATCAACATCCCTTCATCAGTCAAAGTAAAATTCACCCTATGATCTAAAGAAACAGTTTGAAAATATGGATTCCTATAGGCTTGGCATACCAAAAAGATACCTGATGCACAAGCCAGCAGACCTAAGTAAATCCACTCTAGCTGGACGGACCGCCACCAGGTGGAGCGACATCATCACGCCGGCAAGTAATTATGGCAATAAGGTTATCAATTTTATGCTCGACCCAGTTGATACTATTCTGGATGGCCTCAAAAAACCGCTCCAGTCGTGACATTCATCTATCCTGCTCATCCATGTGCCTAACAATATATGCCCTGCGGTTACAGTACGGCATCCTTCGACTGGTACGACCATATGAGGGTCTTGGCTCCTCACGCTGCTCTCCCTCCGTGGGATATTCGGTGTCGGCTGCCTCTGTTTCAGTCGCGTCCGTCTCTGCAGCCTTTGTCTCCGCTGCCTCTTCTTCTGTCTCTACCATCAAAACTTCACTGCGCCTCACTGATGTCGATGCCCCTTTTGTCCCCAGTTTCATGCGTTTGATGTTGTTTTCTGTAAACATTCTCACGGGTCTGGGTCAGTCAGTGGTGAGCATCAGGCCTACATGACGGGAGAGTAAACATAGTAGGTGTGGGAATGGAATGGCATCCCTTCTCGTGGTCGCTATGTTGTCGGCGAATATTTGAGTAATGATTGTGGGCAGACACAAAGGAATACCATGAAAGATGCTGTATAGAATGTCTAACATATACGTAGTAATATCGACTTTGTTCGACTCCCTCAGATAAACATTTAAGCAAAAGATATTGTGTAGCACCTTATACTTGTCTTACAGGTGCGTTGCCCTCCGTGCATTACCCTTATTCCATGGAACATCCTGACCGTTACAAAAGTACTTCGTCATTGCTATCCGTACAGCTGGGTCATCGATGTTGTGATCAGTTAAGCCTCTAGCTGTGATAGGAATCCATAAAAGCTGTGCAACTACCCCAGTATCAATGGTGGCGGAGTTCTCTCTAATGGTCACCTGAAATGAAGGAGGATGCAATACCGGAGAGTGACAATATGATAGAAATATGATAACTTGCTCATTTCAAACCGTCCCTCCAAAATCTAAGATCCTACTCCACTCAGCATTTTCTAAAATCTGTGGAATCCCAAACCGCTGGATGCACGCTCGATCGACTTTTTTTTCATATACAATTTTTCGGGCGCGAAATTTGTCGTACTAGTTCGCAGGAGGAGGAGGAACCTGTTGGATCAGTTGGTCCGGTTGGATTGGTGGAGGGGGGTCCTGAATTGAAGCACTCGTCTGAGTATGAGCTCGCCTAGCTAGCGACTCGATTGGGGAGGTCCGTTCCTCTGACTGTTCCAATCTAGGTCTGGATCGGATTTTTTGACGACCTCCCCTGGATGACTCTCCGACTATAGGCTTTTTTCATTTATCCTTTGTCATTATCTGTAGTGATGATATTGTCTGTTTCAAACAAAAAAATGATAAAGTAAACTCGAAATTGAGAATATATATACCTGTCCATTTCATGATTTGTAATCGAATAGTGAACTAATGTATCTATATAAATCAGAGAAACGATTATCTAGAAGAACTCCACATGGGCAATTGTCACACAACTTGTGGTACCATACCATACTTTATACGATCATGCCACTTATATATCAAATCAGCTCCATTCACATCTATTCACAGAAGCATACAATGATTCTTAATATCTAGTTTGAAATTTATTAATGATGGAGCTGTTCGGATTTTTAAATTTCTATTTCCTTTAGAAATTGTATACAATGCCTTTGTTATCTCATGTGATCGGATTTCTAATTCTAACAATTAACTAGTAATGACCTGCAGGAATTACATCTATCTAAACAACTAAAAGAAATATAGAAATAAGTTCAAATGGAGATAAGTTCTAGTTTCTTTAGAAAGGGTCCAGCTTATGGTGTATCTCCAGTATCTGAATAACGAATATACATAGAAGTTGGCTTTGCCATATCTTTACAATCATTGCACTATCGATATATCGATTTGGTGTCCAGCTTATGGACACCATATGCTGGACAAGTTAGCTTGTGGGTGTTATTTGTTGGTGTTTTTTTTTCTTTTAGGGTGTGTTTGGTTGCATCTCTCTCTCTCTCTCTCTCTCTCTCTCTCTCTCTCTCTCCTCTCTCTCTCTCTCTTCTCGTGTGATCGGATTTCGTGTGTATGTTTTTCTTCTATGTTTTCGCCTTCAGTCTATATACATTTAAAATAAAATAAAAATTACAAGCACGTGAAAAAAAATAAATAAAAATGAAAAAAGAAGAAGAAGATAGTGTGTTAGACCAACACACGATCTGCACTCCCACTCTTTGTGCATACGCATTAAGATAAAAAATAAAAAGAAGAAGGAGAAGAAGAAAACAAATAGAGAGGAATAACTATAGAATGTAATGAACACAGACTTACCGAGATCGTATTAGGAGAAATCGCCCAAACATTAAGGGTGCTAATATGGAGAAATCCGCTGAAGATAAAGTGGTGGGAAGGTTAGAGAAGAAGGAGTGCAAATAAATGGCCGTTTACTGTAATAACTGCTGGTTGGTGAAACCAGTTGAGGCTGTTTTTTTTTAAAATCGATATCCGTCGATATATCGATAGTTTGTCGATATATCGACAAGTTCCATTTCGATATATCGACAAATTATCGATATATCGTCATCTTCCATTTTATAATATTTCATTTATGAACACTTAAAGCCCTAATTCGATATTCTCGACATATTGTCGATATATCGAAATGTTACGACCATCGATATATCGACAATATGTCGATATATCGTTAAAATATGAAAATGTCTCCTATGTTGCTGGACATTTGTCATCGACATTCGATATTATCGACAAATTGTCGATATTATCGATGACTTATGACAATAATACCGATTATATATCGATTAAATCGATAACTTACGTCGATGAGATCAATGATACGTCGATTCAATCGACGAATAATTTTATCGATATTCTGACGACAATATATCGATATATCAATATATTATACTATCGATATATCGAGATATTAGCGATATATCGATAAAATAGGAATATGAACCAACTCTTCCTAGACAATTGCAAACCAAATTCGATATTATCAACATGTTTTCGATATATCGATATGTATATATGATCGATATATCGATATAATGTCGATATATCGTTGAAATCATGAAATTCTGGTTGTGCTTGCTGGACAAATGGCGACCAAATTCGATATTATCAACAAGTTTTCGATATATCGATATGTATATATGATCGATATATCGATATGATGTCGATATATCAGTGAAATACGACATTTCTGCAGCTGCTTGCTGGACAAACGGCGACTAAATTCGATATTATCGACACATTTTCGATATATCGATATGTATATACGATCGATATATCGATATGATGTCGATATATCGTTAAAATATGAAAATGCCTCAAATGTTGTTGGACATTTGTCATCGACATTTGATATTATTGACAAACTATCGATATTATCGATGAGTTATGACAATAATATCGATTATATATCAATTAAATCGATAACTTACGTCGATGAGATCGATGATATGTCGATTCAATCGACGAATAATGTTTTTTTTATCGTTTCTTCTTGCTTGGATTTGTTTGTTGTACACACCCATGTCAATACACTCCCTCCATGTTAGTCATCCCCAATAGGGAACGAAACGAACATGATTATATTCCATCCTTATTGGAAGTATTTGAAATTTGCATTTGTATGAGAACATGGGATTGAATGACAACCCTACACCGTTGTCATGTGTCTATATCCTATAGCATGAGAACATGGAAGTATTTGAAATTTGCATTTGCATGTAGGAACCGACTCGATAAATTTTTTTTACCTCTTTCTTTTCATTTCTTTCTTTATTCAAATAACAAGAATACCTTCTAAACCAAAATTAGTTACTTGACGTATCATATATGATTTTAGGGATGAAGTGAAGCAAATTGACCATCAAATGCATGGAAATGAAGGGAATTGGCCGTGAAATGCGTGGAAATGACCATGAATCAACACGGAATCGCCGGGAATGACCGTGAAATGCATGGAAATGACCATGAAGTGAAGCCATTTGACCGTGAAATGCATGGAAATGTGGGTTAGCTTACTAGTAAACACTCATGTCAGTAGACACCCACCCTGCACCAGCCACCCCCACTGCGGATCAAAACCAAGACCTCAGTTGTTGAAACGAGGTTTCTCTACTCAGTCTGTCAGTTGGGCTATGGATTTGGGTGTAAACATCTTTTGTTTAGTGTATTGTAAGTGCTCGATTCAGTCTCGATATTTAGTTATGGTTTGAAGTTTCTTTCTGGTCACCATGGAACTATTTTGAGTAGTATCTGGTATGATTAGTGAGGGAGCTAGAGATGGATTTTGGTGTATGCTACTTCTGTTATTGCAAGAGCTAATTGTTTGAAGTATAAATGAGGGTTAGGACAGATGAATTGTCTTACCCATTGTACTGGTCCAGATTGTGTAAATACATGTTGTTGCATTCATTATTCTTCTCTTAATGGATTCTTCTCCTGTTTTGTCAGATCCTGTCTTAAATTCAAGTTCTGTTTGGATTCTGCTCCTGAAGTTCTTATTCTGAAAGTGTACATATGCATTCATCATGCCCTGACTGGTACCATTAAATCCGATAATTCAAACTGTATCTTCAAAGTAGTGTTCTTTCAACTATTGGACTGATTCAGATGAGATCAACAATGTAGACCCTATTATGGTGTTAGAAAGATCTCTCTTGGAAGCACTTAGTCGAATCCAGTCACTTAAGGTATGCCTTTACCATTGGGTTATATGTTTTGCGCAATGTGTTAGGCTTACAAGCTTGATGTGCATATTTGATTCCTATTTAAGAGTTTGATGAGATCAACAGTATAGACCATGTACATAGAGTTTGGGGCCCACCAAAATTCATGTACCTTGAGCTTGGGGCCCACTATATTTACAAGATAAACTTTTGAGAATTGAGGCATATGCATTCTGGTTGCTTCCAGGTTGTAATATGCATGAAAATCGGCAGGGCAAACTATCAAATTAGCGGGAGAAACTAGAAAATCGGCGGAAAAACTAGAAAATCGACGGGGCAAACTAGAAAAACAGCGGGGCAAACTAGAAAAACAGCGAGGCAAACTGAAATATCAGTGGGGGAAACTAGAAAAAAAGTAGGGCAAACTACATTACGAGTGGGGCAAACTAGAAAAACAGCGGGCCAAACTAGAAAATCAGCGAGGCAAACTGAATTATTAGCGGAGCACACTAGAAAAACAGCGGGGCACACTAGAAAAACAGCAGGGCAAACTAAGAAATCAACGAGGCAAACTGAATTATTAGCAGGGCACACTAGAAAAATAGCGGGGCAAACTAGAAAAACAGCGGGACAAACTAGAAAAACAGCGGGGGAAACTAGAAAATCGGCGGGGGAAATATGAAAATGAACGGGGAAAGGATGAAAATGAGCGCCCCCGTATAGTGGGACAAAGTATAAAGTTCATTTCATCATCCACCAAACATACAAAGTATGTTATACATCATAACTTACAATTCCGGCGAATATGTAAAAAATTTTCAAAGTATACCATCCACCAAAATTACAAAGTATGTTATACATCAAAACTTACAAAGTATGCTATCCATCATAACTTACAATGTATATTCAACGATGTATATAATACAATGTATACAACATCTTTCCAAATTCAACGGGGGGCACTGTCCAAATATCATCTACAAATTAGAGACAAACAATCATATGCTATTGACTTCCTCCAATCGGCCGTGAATTTTTGCATGTCTATTCCCGCCAAGGTGAGACCGCTACACAAAATGTCGATGTATTTCATTACGAATATACCACAGTCATAACCATTGTCCTGCTTCGGCGCAGATTTATCGATTCTGACGGTCCACTTCTGCCCTTCAAGCGCAGTGCTATCTCCAGTGGCATGGAAGAAAATGAGGAGTGCATCAGTCATCTTCTTCATCTTTTGCTTGTACTTTAGCAATAAATTTGTGCACAAGCTATCGACAACAACAATTTCTCTTGCTCTAGGGTAGATGACTAGCAGAAACCAATGTGAATTTTCGTGATTTATGGGCGCATAGACCTGTTCATGATTCACAAAATAATATATTAGTCAAACATGATAGAAGACATAACAGTAAGGGATGATGCTCTATGACAAATGCATTACCCGTTCATAACACCAAATTGCCTTGGCGTATGGTTTATCTCGGTGCTTGGCAATTGTATAGGCCGTACTCATCTGACCTAATAGCTCGGCCCGTTTTGAGGCCGATTTGGAGGCCCGGCATGCAATCAAAATAGGCAAACAACCCTCAAGGCTTTGCTGTTACAAACATGATGAAAGTTCAATACATGTAAGAAAATAAAATTTTCAAACATATTACGGATTAACGCAATAAACAATTACAATAAAAAACGTAGGACAGAACTTGCAATCCTGAGGATATGCTATTGAAAGGTCGTTATGCATTTTCTCAAGGAACTCGATGTATGTGCCCATAGCCTAATTAATAGGATAGTAGAATGTTAATCATAGATTAATATAACACATAATTATATGTCAATCAATGCATATAGAGAATAAATTAGTAATGCGGACCTCGCTATCAACCCACGTATCCGTCAGCCATATCGTACTAAACCATTTCCCCGCTGCCATGGCCTTGTTTGCTTCATACCAGTCCTTTACCTCTTTCACCTCCTGTGCGGATAGTATCCTGAAAGGATCCATCTGTGGAGGAAATGGTATCGGAAAAGTTGCAAAAGCTGTTACTAGCTCCGTTTCTGGAACCGGCCTAGGGGTTGTATCGATTGCAGACAAGGACAAGTACGGAGATATCTTGTAATATGACGGCTTCGGTATCCTTTTGGTTCTCCTTTTATAAACGGGATGAGAAGTGGATGCATACAATACATTACCTTTGGCATTACTATACGATTGCCCATCCAGATCCCCATGTCTAGATTCTATATGTTGGTCATCATTTACTTCCCATCTCTTCCTCAACTCCTCACCCTCCTCCTCCATCACAAAATATCCCTCTGTGTACGACTATCTTCCTTTTTCTTATTAAACTCCTCCCTCTCATTAGTTAACTTTTCCATATCCTCAAAAAATAATTCTTTCTCCATCCTCAATTGCTCTTTCTCTTTCAGTAACATATTTTCCTTCTCATCAATCATTGCTTCTTTCCGTCTCATCCCTTCCCTCTCTTTTCTCAATTCGTCCCTCTCCTTCTTCGATTCCTCTCTCTCCTTCTTCAACTCCTCCCTCTCAATCCGAAATTCTTCCATAAAAATAACATTCTTCATAACACCCCCCATTGGTATACCCTCCCTCGGTCCCTCTCTCTCCACGCCTTTCTCATTATTATCTTCCGACTCGCCATCCTCCCCATGATCAATCTCATTACCCTCCTCATCTTCTTGTGTTTGAGTGAGCTACAAAATATATAGATGGATATGTAAGAGTAAGGATAACTTTAGCCCCTATGAAAAAATATAGTTCATTTTTCATAACATCTCACCTGGAAACTGTCACGCACCGAACGAACGACATCCGTTTTCCATTCTCGTAGCATTGGTTCTAATTTCATCATTACCGATGTCTACAAAAAAACAATGAGTAATTTTAAAATAAAAATTGATAAGGTTGTCAAGTTAAGCAAAGTAAATTGTGGACATATATAAACTTACAGCTTTACTCTGGACAATAGCATGTATTCTTTTATACCTCCAACACTTCCAGCCTCGATATTGAATGAAGCGTGGAATTTGATGGGGAACATACGAAACAACACACTCTTGTAGGGCCGGTAATATCTCTACTGCCCATACCTATTAGAATGAAATTTCAACCATAAAAATTCAAAGATGACTATAGAGGGAAAATATATCGAAAATAAAAGGTGTTCTTACTTGTAGAGGAAGGACGCAACCACATACGGTGTACCGAGGGGAACTTGGTGCTGCAACGGCAGATTCGATTCCCTGCAACATTGTAATGTATCCCAAACTACCCCAAGGATACATATAGAAATCATCTAACGAGTCCACCAGGTGAATATAATCCATGTTGCATATGGTTTTCGGTTCGGTTCCCCTAAGAAAGCATTCCGCAACTAGAAGTAGGGCAACCTTTACTACGTCCTCATGCTTATTGGTGTCAACTAATCTCTCAAACACGCCCATTAGGTGCTTCTTTAATATTGGATGTTCTTTGAAGTATTTGACTCTTAGTGTACTCGTAGTGCAACGATTCTTGGGTACAATAAGATCTCCAGTCTTAAGACCGGTAATGAGGGCGAAATCCATCTCGGAAAACTGCAATCGCCTCCCCTTGATCTCAAATACTGAATCACTTTTGTATCTTACTAAAAGTAACTGAAATATAGCCCCTACAAAACTAAAGGATGTAACATGCAATAAAAACGCGAAAGGGGATTGCCTAAACAGATTTAGGCGACTATCGTGCTTCTCCACTCCACCCTTCACCTTGTCAAACCATCATGTCAGTGTACACTTACATGTTGGCTTGAAGATGACGGCAGAATTTTCATTGCCTACACCGATGGATTTAAAAACATATCAAACATAAAATTCACAAGATAAAACATCATCTATAAAAGAAGACGGGCATGCTACAAATTCAGCGGGACAAACTAGAATATCAGCGGGGCATGCTAGAAAGTTAGCAGGACAAACTAGAAAATTAGCAGGGCAAGTTAGAAAGTCAGCGGGGCAAACATGAAAATGAGCAGGGCAAACTAGGCAATCAACGGGGCAAACTTAACAATTAATTTCATGGCTTGAGCCGATTCCTATAAACGTATCCAATGTTCAAATGGAACACACCAAATGAAATTGGGAATTGAACTTCTAATGTTGATCATTTCATCTAGGCCACAGAAGTTTTGGATCAAGCTTATAATTTGTTATTCTATTGATCCATGTCTAAATGATCTTATGTCTAGGTTTGATAACAAACAAACATACATCACTGTTGGGCCCACTGATTGCCCCGCTGATTTCATGTTTGCCCCGCTAATTCTCATCAAGATATGATAATTTCTACATCACAGTATAGGCATACCTTGCCTCATGCCCTTAATTACATTCAAAGGAAAATACATTTGATTCTAAAGTACAGCTCAAGAAAGTTGTAATATGCATGATACACATGAGCCAAAGATATTAAAGAATCAATTAGCTTCAACCGGCTACAATAGGCTCGACGCTTAGGCAACTAGCATTGAGTAATGTTCGCAAGGATCACTCAATGAGGTGTTCATGAGTCATATATGACTTTCCTCGTTATTACAAGGATGCGTAGCTTAGTCAACGTAGCGCATTACAAGGTTGCGTAGTTTTGGATCAAGTTTATAATTCTCTTTAAAGTATTGATCCATGTCTGTATGATCTTATGAATAGGTTTGATAACAAACAAACATCACTGTTGGGCCTACTATGGTTTCAACGGTGAAAATCATTATGCCCCGCTGTTTCCCATGGTATGATCCAATTGATCTTTTGATATGCTTCAATTTCGGGCTAAACCGCTAAAATAAGTTGGAAAAACGGATGGACGGCGTGGATATACTACATATATTCAATGTGGGCCCAACTGAGTTTACTTAGTACAATGGTAGTACGCAATCCGATTACGCTTGCTACGCCCCACAATGATGTTTTATTTATAATGCATCATGTTCATCGGATTATGTAATACCCCTCCGTTTTCATCGAAATATGTACACACCAAAACCTCATATGTGGAAGGGAAGCTACAAATTGAGGGAGGGAATCTAGATATTCAGCGGGACAAACATGAAATTGAACAGGGCAAACATGAAATTCAAGGGAAAACATGAAATTCAGTGGGGAAAACATGAAATTGATCGGGGTAAACTTGATATTCAGCTAGGGAAACATGAGATTCAGCAGAGCAAATCATTAAATTCAGTGGGGCAAACTGGCAAATCAGCGGGGCAAACTGGCAAATCAGCGGGGCAAACTCGAAACTCAGCGGGGCTAACTGGAAAATCAGCGGAGCTAACTGGAAAATCAGCGGGGTAAACTGGAAAATCAGCAAGGCAAACTAGAAAATCAGCGGGGTAAACTAGAAAATCAGCGAGGCAAACTGAAAAATCAGCGGGGGAAACTAGAAAATCAGCGGGGCAAACTAGAAAATCAGCGGGGCAAGTATAAAATTGAGCGGGGCAAACTAGATAATCAGCGGGGCAAACTAGAAATTCAGTGGGGCAAATTGGAAAATCATTATGACCACTGTTTCCCGTGGTATGGTCCACTTGATCTTTTGATATGCTTTAATTTGAGGCTCAACGCCGTGTGTGTGTGTACACACACACGCGCGCGCGTGGGTATGCATGCACATGTGTCGTGTGTATATATACGTCTGTGTGGAAAAAGGTTCTATATGGTCGAGCTCATGTGAACTACCAATGAGGTCGAACTGTGTAGGCCCTATTATGAAGTATGTCAAACATCTACCCCATCAGTCAGATGCACCATTCCATGGTGGGCCTAGAGCTTAAAAATCAAGTTAATTCGTGACTTTTGTAAGCCACACCACGTACAAATCTTGAGAGGGGTTACCTTCATTAAAACATTCATATTTATTTTTTGGGCCCACCGAGATGTGTTTCACAAATCTAGCCCATCCATAATATGTCCTACTTGGATGAGGGGTAAGACCAAGTTTCAGACACATCCAAATTTCAAGTGGGCCCCACCAAGTAATTTTATATGTTTTAGGCATGTCTTCACATGAATTTAAATGGTATGGCCCACCTGAGTTCCGTATACAACTGATTTTTCTGCTATCCCATAATTTAAAGGAGACCCATCAAGTTCACGATGTTGATGTTCGACATACATCATGGTGGGGACCCACACAACTCGACCTCATCAGGAGTTCCCATGAGCTCGATCGTATACAACCTTATAAAGCTCTAAAATGATCTATAAAAATGGATGAACAGAAATGATGAAACACATTATGATTGGTGGGGCCCACAAAGCACCGACCACCAACTAAAGGGCTAGTGTGGGCCCAACTGAGTGTAAAATATACCTGTGGTGCACGATTTCTTCCCTGGACCGACCATTTTCAGAAGAAGACAAAATGCTGATAAGAGGAGCCCACAAAATAAATTTTGCTGGTCTTTATCGTGGAAGCGGAGTGAGGAAAAGGGATGAAAGCAACGGCAATGAAAGCATAAAAGAAAATGAAGATGAAAAGTAAAGTGAGAAGTGAGAGAAATGTCCGCGGTGAAAAGGAAGAGTATTTTCATCCTGAAAATGGGTATTCGCACATTGTCTAAGTCACAAAAGAAGGTTTGTCTTCTTTCATAAAAACAGCTGGCTAAAAGGTGGGGTCCGCAGTCCTAAATTTCTCAATCCTTGGACTACCCTGACCGTCCAAACACGCACCTACATTGAGCACTGGATCAAGGAAGTCGATGGGATTAGGGACAATCCACTGACCAGCCTTAAAGAGGCTTGGTCTGTGTGCAATCCATCCAAATCCATTTGAATCCCTTTCAATCCCCCGTCCAAACGGGCCTTAATTCCAAGAAAAATTAGATCTATGTTCAATATAAATACGACCTCATGTCGATTCTTCTTTGGTTTCAAGAAACATTCATTATGATATTCTTAAGATGTTAGTAGAGTTTGAATTCGTTGGTTGCTTACGAAGAGTGCCAAAGGAGAGCAGAAAGCAAGAAAAGGATTTACAACAGAGAGTAAAAGCTAGTTATAATTAAGTAAATATCAAGTTCGTTCAAATAACAAGTGCAGAGGATGCTATGTACAATATCATTCATCCCAATCATCAATCATCCCCACCCCAAAGACCTAAGAAGAGCGGCGAGGCTGTGCTATTATTCCAACTTATCCCTAAGAGCACCTCATACTACCTGTTCTTCTGGGGCCCAAAACAACAACACACCGTTTAAGCACTGTTCTTCTTGCCAACGGCACTTGAGTAAGCCCAGTAAGGTTTGGCAGGAGTCCGCTTCAGCATCTTCACTCCCAGCGGGTTGTTCTTGCTCTGTGGAAAGCAGAAACAAAACAAACAAACATCAGGAAAGCATACGAAATAACAACAATGACTAAGGAATGCTCCTACAATATCTTAGGAAGGCTACAATGTCTTGGGAAGGCTGCAAAATGCCAAAGGACCAGCTGTTTCTACCAGCTGGTCATGCAAATTCATTTCTAATCAGGTGGGACACCATGTGGATGGGCCAAAGGACAGAAATATTAGAATCTGAACAACCAAGATCATCCAGTTGCAAGTTTTGCCTGTTGAATATGGAACTTGCTCAGAGATGTATGGGGGATGGTCCACGAATAGACAGTCCCAACCACGCACATTCCTTTTGAAGTGTTCATGCTCAAGAATCATGATGACAAGGATGGCTTTCTTACAGTTAAGCAGGTCCCTGCGTCGAGGTTGCAAACGGGATAGTTGTGGGGGCAGCAGCTGTAGTGGTCATCACAGCACGTCGCAGACTCAAGCGGGCAGCAACCCCATGCAAAGCAGTAGCGGCCATACTCGTATACGCAGCAGCATGTGGTCTCTTCTGCGCAAGAGTAGTAATTGTCGCAGACAGTGGGTGGCTTCACAGGAGAGGGAGGGGACGGGCCCGGGTTGGGTGGGTTCTGGCCTTTCTTGATGGGGTATGATGCCTCCATGGCAATGCCACACTTGCCGGACTTGGCAGCGATGTTACGCTCCATCCTCAGGTATCCATCCTCTCCCCAGCTCTTGCCCCACGAGTTCTTGACAATCCAGTAGTCCACGCCATTCTCTGTGCCATAGCCGACAGCGGCCACACCATGATCCAGCTCTGTCCCGCACCGCCCAGTAAACACACCCTAAAAAACGGTAGGAACAGTGCAAAGGTAAGATTCTTCATGTTGAACTCAAGTGGGGAAACATAATGGGATTATGGCCTCATCAGCTTAAAGCTAATGAATGTAGGAAGTTGTAAATAATTTGAAAACAGAGAAATTGCAGAAGTCATTCATGCTAGGAGAGGTTGAAGAGATGAATTGCCGACATGTTGGTGGACTTGAATGTGCCTCTCCAATAAACTCGAGAATGTCCATTAATCAGGTGGGCCACACGTCTACATTGTGTATGGAACAGTGCTCACATTATCTCAATCATTCTTTTGTTTTTTTGGCATACGCGCTACCCACCAAGATGAGTGAACCAGCCTGATTTTTGGGAAGGGGCTCATTCACAGCATGCCTACCTGGCAAATGGTCCAGATTTCAGTTGTGCTGCCACAAAACAATCTTTCAAGAGCTGCTCATGTAAAGAAGTTGTATTCATTGAATGGGAAAATCTCACAAGCAGAAAGAACCAACCAAACCATATTCGATTTATTCTTAGGGGGCACCTGCAAAACATGATTTTTTTTCCAAAAACCAATCAAGGATTGATTTCAGCGAGTGAGCTATTCAGTGCCTATTTGACAAGTGGGGGATCAAACTGAAATTGGCAGAAGGTTTCCAAACAGGCCAACCATGCATACAAACAGGCCCTTCCCTTAGGTTGATGGAATGATTTGTCAGAACTCAGGAGGCAGAAGGGAGGATTGAGTTGGACACAACGAGTACAGTTTAACTCGAAAGTCAGCCAAGTATCTAATTGAGCTTTTATGTTGGTTTACAGTAGTCTGAATTTTTAGAACAAGATGGAGAATGAAATTTCGAAGCACTGTTAGAAGCTTTCGACAACTTAGATTTTGTTCTTGGGTTTTCGCAAACTTTCTGCTTTAGTTTATGCACACCCAAAACTTCAATGCCAAAACCAGGAGAGGAACCATATGATCCATGCATTTGGAATATGCACATGATTCTCAAGCCTTGAGGTTTTACAAGCATGGCCTGTGGCTTAGTGATTGAGATCACTGATCTCGTGAGCCCTGCAGTGAGAGAAGGATTACAAGCATTCAACAGGAGAAAGCTAATAAAACCTTAGAAAAAATCAGCTCCAATACACCGGAGTTTCAACATTAAGCTTAATGCACAAATCAATGTGTGCCCCTTCCTATTTCTCCTTGGCTTCCAAAATGCATGTCAATTCAGACCTCAGGTGGGCCAAACCATGGGTCCTTACTCTTACCCGGGTGGTAGACTCCCTGGAGTTTCAACACCAAGTCAAGGGTTCGAGTACCCACAGTGGTGAAATCCCACGTGTGCGTGTGTGGGGTGTAACAATCATCCATCAATGTTGTGCTGACCATCAGATCAATATTCTAGATCACAGAGCTGCAGGTCCCCCTTTTGTACAAACTAAAGGCTTGACACGATCACATATAATTCCTCCCCAAGTGAGAGATGCTAAGCTACTTCTCTTACAAATGGTCTGTATTTCCAAGAATTGGTAGCTGGAAATTTCTAAAACCTTTAACTTAAACCATTCGCCCCTTTGATCAGAGAAGAAAGAAATTTTAACAGACAAATGTTGAGTTAGAAACCAGCAGTTTTCTGAAATATGGATAGCTACGAAGATGGTTCTTTGAAATATCCAAGCATTACTGGATTCAAGACCTACAAAGCAATTGCATTAGAGGAACATAGCCTTACCGACTGGTACAGTTGGAAAGCCCTTCCGCCAGCCTCAATGGCGACACTGATCGGCTGGTTCACAACGGCCTTCTGGAGGGCCTTCTCATCATTCACTGGAACATCTTCATACCCGTCAATCGTGACAACATGGGCATTTTTCTGCAAGAAGCATCCAAAAGCAATAAAACAGTTTCCCATTTAGTTACATGGATAGTGCTACAAAAGCGAATTTTTGGTAATTTATTTCTCATATTAACTGACCCTGTTAGCGTCACAGCGACCATCATTTGCCTTGTATGGGTAATCTTCCTCAGTATCGATGCCCCCATTGTTGATGATGAATTGGAAAGCATAGTCCATGAGGCCTCCATTGCACCCTTGGTTGTAAGAGGTGTCGCAGTCAACCAGCTCTTGCTCCGAAAGTGAGATCAGATTGTCTGTAACAAGCTTGTTTATTCCTTCCACAGCAGCGATGGTCGAAAAAGCCCAACAACTCCCTTTTCATTCCAAAAAAAAAAAAAAAACACATAACAAAACAAAAATCAGTGCACAAGTATCAAGTAAGGTGTTCACTGTCATAAAGAGAATACCAGATGATGCATCTTCGCATGTTGTATTAGTTTCAAACTACTCAACGAGAAAAAATCGCATACAATTATGGTATGGTAAAAACATGGTTTGGCAGGGAGAAGACCATTGTACCAAACAAACGTTGTACATGATCATTTCTCTTATTCAATTGACCATCTTTAAACAAAAAGAAGATGAAAGAAATCCGCTATTCTATTTGGTGTTATTTGTGCATTCTATAACCATTTCAATAGTCCACAATTCCAACTATTGTTTTTGTGCATCTTGTATTTTGGTGTGTTGTAAAGGCCTTCACGACAAAGTAACAGTGGCAACTGTTACACGTTACAAGGTCATAAAGGCAGTAACGGCCGTTACAGAAAAAATGACCCGTAAAGGCCTGCTATGCCCCCATAAAGGCTGTAACAGTCCGTCAATACAAGTTCTTCAGATGACCGTAACGGCCATTACAAGAGCAATAATTGTTATAACCTGTATTATTAAGGTAATGGTGGTGTCCGTTATGGCCACCGTTTCTGTTACGAAATACCTTGGACCCACTGGATGGACAGTCTAGATCATGAGATCAATTTATCAATTTACCGCAAATGGCTTCTCTATTCATCTCATGGATGGATACTCTGCTCTACTTGGACCATGTTTCAGATAACTGGTGACCCATTACCATCCAAGTCATATCAGTTTCGGTCCAAAAGCAAACAAGTCACCGCAAACAGGACCGAGTCAGACCAGTTGACCAAGTCGGGATAACATCTCTATATGAATCACACTACAAAACTGCTACTTAAATTCATGACTTGGACTGCTGGACGCCTACATACAGGCACATGTGCCATTGTTTATCTGGAGCGAGAGATCCAATCCATTCATCAGGTTGTGGGCCCCATCATTTATATGCACAGACCAAAAATAGCAGCACTAATCAGTTGGGTCACACAAATGCCGGATGTGGGCTGCTGTTAGTTTTCACCCATCCATTCATTTTATATGCATGTGGCCCACCTGATGAGCCAGCTGAGTTTTTGGGCCCACTGTGAATGTCATCATGTGGACCCTACACACTTATGCCTGTAAGTTGAGAGGTAAGGTTAAAAGAGAATTAAGCAGACCTGAATTAAATAATACCATGTACAACGACTAGACGACAACTTAAATAAAGAAAGAATCAAAAGCAAACTTTCATTGAATCTAGACACCGTGCGATGAACCAAAAAAAGGCATCCATCCAAGATAGAATCCATGATATCAACGAAAGGAGAGGCCATGCTTTTTCGGAATCCAGGCCTCTTGTCCGTTGCACAATGACGTGGATGGACCATGCCCAGAAAGTTTTCTAAATAGGACAATCATAACCTTCTGATTCCTCGCATGCGAATAGAAGGCTGCGAAGAGATTCAGAAACCGTCCACATTCCATTAAAGGCTGTTAGGTGAGGCCCGGGCTGGCACCCAATCTGCTCCGTGCAAATATATATATATATATATGGGACAATCCCGACTGTCCACATACTGGCCATCAAAAAAGACCCAATACTGGAAAAAAAAAAATTTCTAATGCGATGAACAATTGTCTATTAATCTCGAAGGCAAGGCATGTCCAATTCGTCTAGTTTGTGGTAATGGTCCATCCAAAGTGGGTTCTACAATTTGGACGGTTTAATTTAAGGAATAGTGCATGCCATATGTACAGTGCCCGCCGGACTATCAATCTAAACGTACACCTCTTTGTAAAAAATATTAAGCTTTTACTATTTACACCCAATTTTTCAATAAATACACCATTATTTTCAACTTTTTGGTAATGAAACAGTACAAAGTTGTACGCACTGTCAGATTACAAGGGGTGTACCAAAAAACAGGGTGGTGCAAGTATCAAATTCATGTTAGCCAACCGAATATAAAACAAGCTTAAACAAATCAAAAGGAGAATAATAATTAACAAAACCCACCCACCCACTAACCCACGATTAGAAAATCAATCACCCACAAACCAAACCAACACCACTACCCCTACAAATCAGATGACCATTTAATCACAAAAATGCCCTTGAGCATCTATCCATGGGTATTTTGGTCATTCAACTGGTTTCTCAACTTGCCAAATCCCAACCAGTCAAAACACAGCAATAGAGAGACCAGAACCCAACAAAACACCTCAAAAACCCAACAAAACTAGAGCAGCATGTAATTACGAAAATACCCTTTTCAAAAGAAACATGGTAGCACCAATCCAAGGGTATAATGGTCAATCATCTGGTTTTAAAGCTTCCATCAACTTATCAAACAGAGTGAGAAGAGCGCTTCAGCCCAACAAAAGAATAACCAGCAAGCCATGACACCATCTAATTACGCAAATACCCTTTACAAAAGCGAACCATGAAAGCACCCATCCAAGGGTATTACGGACATCCAACTGGTTTCTACTCTTTTAACAAGCAAACACCTCAACCCCAAAAACCCAACAAAACCAAAACACCATATATTACGAAAATACCCTTTTCAAAATAAAAACATGGGAGCGCCAATCCAAGGGTATTATGGTCATTCAACAGGTCTTACCAGACCATCAAACCAACCAAATACACTTCAACCCAAAATCCCAACAACACCAAAATACGAAAATACCCTTTTCAAAATAAAAACATGGAAGCATAAATCCAAGGGCATCATGGTCATTCAAATGAGGTCTCGGAAGTTCTACCAGCCAATCAAACCAACCAAATCCCTCAACCCAAAAACCCAACAAAAACCAAAATCTCATCTAATTACAAAAATATCTTTTTCAAAAGAAAAAATAGAAGCATCAATCCAAGGGCATTATCGTCATTCAGGTATGTAACAGCATCTAATTACGAAAATACCCTTTTCAAAATAAAAACATCATAGTCATTCAACTGGTTTCTAAATTCACCAGAGATAGAGAGAGAGAGAGACTCACCACAACTCCCTTGATCTTTGACAGGAGCCACAGCCCCCTTCGTCCTCCAATCCACAGATTCCGGCAGCTTATCACCCTGCCTGTAAAGGTACCGGTCGCTTTTCGGCTTTGAAAAGCGCCGCTTCGAATCTGTCCTCGTCCCCAAATACATAGATCTGAACTCCTCATTAGTCAAATCTGCAAACCTATTCAACCCCAGCTTGAAAGTGGAATTCCCAGCGTTATGCTCATCCACATACTGCACATTATCTTTAAAAATCTCAAACCTCTTCTCCCTCTCATCCAAACCATTAGAAGCCTTTCCATGCATAGCCAACCACTTCTCATACATACCCCTCACCTCCTCTTCACTCCTTTTCGGCACGCTCATCCCATGCCCCTCATCATAACTTATGATGGACATGTCCATGGCACATGCCAATACAAACGTCCACAAAAACCACACAAAACCAACCATTATCAAACTCCTTGAAAAACCCATATCCCCAAATCAATGAAGAACCCCAAAAAAAAAAAAAATCAAAATACAAATGCCACAAGAACTTCTATTAAGCACACATGAGATGTATTTTCTTTCTTTCTTTTTTTTGGGTGTGTTTGTGATGTGTTGTATGTAAGGAAAGAGGTGGTGTTAGAGGTGTAAAGGAAGGGGATTGTTGGGGGGAGAAAAAGAGGTGGGGTTATAGGTGTAGGATGAAGATGATAGGTGGGAGAGAGAGGGGATGCTTGTTCTCTTATAATGAAGATGTTTGGATAGAGAGAGAAAAGGTAGGTGTCTGCGAGAGCAAGGAAACCGGAGAAATAGGGAAAGGGTTTCCACTCGTTTGTGGGGTCGTTGCCTCGTCATCCCAACGAATAAAAGCGGACTAACCCAACCTCTTTGACCGTGGTTACCTTTCCCTAACCCACATGTGGTTGTACAATGCTTTATTGGAGCACTTGAGTGCGTAAAATACCCCCAACTTTCTGGGTCCACCATATTTTATATTTGAAATCCACCCCGTTTATCAGATTTTATAATCTATTCTTAGTACTAAAGTACTAAAATCAGATATATTAACGACTCGACTAAGCTTCACCATAAGGAACGATGGAGATGGGATGCCAAAAGTAGGTTTGTGTTTGGGATCACCATGGTATTTATTATCCATCAAACCCATTAATCAGCTGTAGATAAACAGTATTAATATATTTTAGAACATTCAGCCTGATAGAAAACTGAAGTGGGCCATACTGTGTGAATTTATGGTTTTACGAGTAATTTAACATTTTTCCTTTTTCCGTGGGCCTTTCTTCTTTTCAATCAGTATTATATTCTGTATGTACGGTAAAAGTATGATTTCTCACCTCTTGGACGGTTTGGATCTAATGTATACAATATGATGGACCCAGAGATCCTGTTTTACGCGCTGTGTTACACGGGTTGGAGACGATTCCGGTCTTTGTTGGATATATCTTGGATTCTCTCTGTATGCCGACTTCCTCTATTCGCTCTCGCGTTGCTCATGCGCTTGCCATGTTAGGAGTTGGGACGCTTACGAAGTGTTATCGTGACCGTTCATCGCGTGGGGACGAGTGTTAATCTAGAGTATATTGTCTTTCGATGGGACATTGTGTATATATCATCTGGAAGGTTTGAAATCTTTCAATACACACCCATTATTTTGTAACCCTGTTAGTGTTTTCATTTTACCCAGGATGTACCTGACAATGGACCCACGTGATCAATGGGTTAGATCTCTCACACGTTGCAACATAGGGCACGTGAGCTGCGAATGGTTTCTTCAGTATTTCCACGCGCGAGTCGTTTTATTATTTACCACGAGGAATAAATAAAAAAAAAACAGGAGAAACGCTAGCGCGATTGGCACCGGGAGAGGTTAGGAGTGGGAGGCGAGGCGAGAAGCGGCATGAGAGGCAGCGGGGCACACGTGTGGGGTCTGGGCCACTCGATAGTCGTGTGGCTGCCGTGGCATAAAACGTAGGGACATCAGGTATCGGCGGTTGGACGTGGGATATAAAACATCGGTCTTTTTTCCTAATCGTCCATTTATATCGTGAATTGGTGGACCACCTGCTCAGTGGAACGGATTGATTTTCGGCAAATGCTTTTTCCATAGAGTTCTACATCTGATGAGTGGTCCTGATCTCGAGTATTTCTGTCTAGTGGCATGCACTCTGCTAATCATCAATTCAAGTTCTCCGCCCGCGAATCGCCCTAGAGTTGAAAGAATAACATTAATACTCTGGTAGAGTAATAGCTTTCCACGCTCATGCGCAGCTTATATGCACGTATCAGACATGTATCCTGATCAAAACCGTTCAAATCGTAGCTCAGCAATAGAGGAGTTAGCATCCATAAAAAGACACTAAAATAATATTGTATCGAATGGATTTCTGGCCATTAAATGGACGGTTGGAATGGAAATTGTCAACCGTCCAAATTCAACAGCAGGATTTCCACTAAAACAGGGGATAAGATCGTCCTATCTATCATAATCTGGGAGATGCCCCGCTTAAAGTGGGCCCCACAGATGGGCTGCCTCTGGCCAGAGTACAACTTGTACAGTGGCCATGTTCATGAACATGGATAGTTGCCCCCTGCTCACGATATTATTAAAAACTGCTCAGACGGGCCTATAATATATTTCCACGTGGCACAATATTAGTGGTGGCACCGAAGGTAGGGAGCTTTTCCCGGGATTCGGACTGTAGTGTAACACAAAGCACCGACCTCGGTACTTAGTGGTGATGGAAAAGTTCTGTGGGGCCAATATGATGTATATGTTTTATCCACGCCGTACATCTATTTTGCCGGCCCATTTTGGTTCATGAGCCGAAAAAAATAATGCAGATCGAAGTCTAAGGTCGACCACACCATAGAAAAAGTGGTGATGGGATAACCACCATTAAAATTTTCATGGGCCCTACAAAAGTTTTGGATCGAGTAATATTTTTGTTTCCTTTCATCGACGTCTGTGTCAACCAATCAACGGGTTGGATGGAGTTTTTACTTGGGGGCGTTCAATCACGACTGTTCATTGCAGTGTGGTCCACCTTACATTTGGATCTGCCTCATTTTTGGCGTGAAAATGGACAGACGGTATAGATAAAACTTATTTATCATGGTAGGCCCACGTACCTTTTTCAGCAGCACGCAGCACCGAGTCGGCGGTCTCTACGACGCAATCCGAGTAATTTTTTCCGAAAGGGAGCCGCCAAAGAAGACCGTTCAATCGTCTTTTTACATGTGCATGCATTATTTCAACCTATTTCATCATAAATATTTAATTTATCGCGGTTATCGTTCGTAATTTCCTGTTGATAATGGAAAGTGGAAGAGTGCAACCGAAGTAACCGAATTATTTTATTTTATATGACGTGAACCACTCATATGTTTTTTTCCTGGGACGTGTCAACCAATCCCAGCCGTCCATTAGTGGGCCAGTCTCCAATTTACATGGGAGAAGTACTAATGCGATTGGCGGTAGCGATTTAGTCGGGCCCATGGTTAATGTACCTTTCTGTTAAAAACTAGACCAGGCTGCCCAGCGAATGGCTCACCCATGCATGAATGAGAGAAGATGGCTAGAACAACTGGCCAAACAGTAGTTTAACATTGGTAGGGAGCAGATTCGCTGCGGCCCTTACTGTGGGACCCACTTAATGTATGTGAATTATATCTGCATCTGATTTTTTTTTGGACCATCTCAGTAAATAAGACTGAAAATGAAGGAGATCCAAAATCTCGTATACACTACACTGCCGAAACAATGGTGATTAACCATTACAAACTTTTTGTGGGACACAAAAGTTCTGGATGAAGCTGGTATTTGTTTTTCTTTTCATCCTGTTCTGGGTGACATTATCAACGAGTTGGATGTCAGATAGACATTTCGGTGAGCCCTAGGAAGTCTTTATGAGATTTTTATCTGCTTCATTTTTGGGATCATCACCTAAAATGAGCTCCAAAAACGGATGGACGGTGCGGATATGATATGCATACATTAAGGTGGGCCCCACGGTCAAGGCCGCACCGTGCTGGTAAGGCCGGGGCTGCACCTAACCCACTTCCCCAAATTATAATGTCAACCTCGTAAAAAAAACATGGGATTCGTGAACCTAGGCATGGATCCAGACCATCCAATTAGTGGACCACATCTTGAATGAGCTGTTGCATAAAAACTGATCTCGGACAGCCAGGAAAACTGTAAAGCAACGGTGGAGATCTGTGGATGGAATAGTTACGGCCAACTGCTTAAATTCTTTCACGATGGGCCCATCCGCGAAGTGGCTAATTGGTACTCTTTTCCCACACGTGGCTAATGTCGATCTGAACGTATGATTAGGTAGGCCCTGCCTCGAATGGACCACACCACGATGCGCACGTACATTGAGTTGCCATGGGTTCAAGCTGTGAGGGGCCACCGTGCCATCTAAACCATTCATCAGCTGCACCACCTCATGTGAGAGCTAGATTTAAAATATATATATATATATATATATATATATATATATATATATATATATATAAGACTAATCCAAAAACTCGGGTGGGCCACACCAAGGGTGAAACGGGGACGCCGATTGCGTACTAAGCATGCTGAGTAAACTCTATATTACGTACAGGGCCCACCAAGATGTATGTGTATTATCCACGCGGTTCATCTATTTTTCTAGATGATTTTACGTCATGAACCCAAAATTTAAGCATATATAAAGTCCAAAGTGGACCACACCACAGGAAACAGTGGAAATTGAATGCCTACCGTTGAAAACTTCCAGGGGGCCACGGAAGTTTTGGATCAAGCTGATATTTGGTTTTTCCCTTAATCGATGTATGTGTGTCCTTATGAACAGGTTGGATGACAAATAAACATCACTGTTAGCCCTAAAAAGTTTCAACCGTAGACATCATTATCCTCACTGTTTCTTGTGATGTGGTCCACTTAAGATTTTTATATGCTTCAATTTTGTAATCATGTGATAAAATGAGCTGAAAAAATGGATGGACGGATTGGATAAATCACATACATCACGGTGGACCCCACAGAGTTTACTAAGGACGCTATAGAGCATTGAGTTACTCACTACGCAGTCCGCTTCCGTGAAACGGGGAGAAGTGGGAGAAGCACGTCCACTAGAGAAACTTTCGATTTGGTCACCAGGTGGGACCTACCAAGGTGAGGGGACACCAAAAATTTTGGGATGTACGGTAAACATGAGGCGGCCTACCTGATACACGGTTTGGATTCCACACAAGCATCTCAGTTGGACCGCATGCATGCGAGATCTGAGCTTCTTGTCGAGTCGTCACTCAACCGAGTTACATTAAATCGGCTTGCCTCGGACTTGTTGCCAACGTCGTGGAAACTCAGACCTCGCAATCGCTTCCCGTGTTTGCACGTGTGCTTATGTGGGGATACAACTTACAAGGTATCCACACGTATGGAGTTAGCTAACCTAACACGTAAGAAGTCGTCTTACTTAATAAAATGGAAAACCGTGATGTGATATGAAAAGATATTAAAGAGACAAAGACCTTGGAACATGTGAACGTTTTATACGTCTTTTCCTCTTCTTTCGGAGGGCGGTGTGAGCCTTAAGTTTTCTGACGTATAGGCGCGTGTAGCTGTACCATCCACACCTAAGCACACCTTCCCATTACCGCCGCACCGATGTGCAAGATTCCAAAAATTCCCATTATATGGCCCCACCGTTTCGATTTCCCAGACTAATATCATCCGGATCATCTCAGCCTTAGTCGAGCCAGACAGGGAATTTTGTTTGTACTGTGATCTGTTGCCCACTTGAGGAGTGAAGAAGACCACACTTTGTGGCCATATCTATTGAATGGAAAGTTTAGTTCGTGCACACGTGTGCCAAATTGACATGTATGGTAGCGTGTTGATGGGCAATGCACCATGCGTGTAAGCTTTGCATGTACTTATTAGTGTTGTTTTGACAGGCCATGTGACTATCAGATTTGCTACTCTACAGCCCAGCGTATTCGAATACCGTAAATGGTGACATTAGCCTTTGAATTTGGCCATCTCCAGTGATCTGGACCGTTTATATGATGAGTCTCACTTTTTAATGTGGATGGATAACAAATAAAAGAACCAATTGGATTACTTTAACCCTTCGATAATCTGACTCTTTTGCTTTTAATATAGACGGTGATCATGAACTGTGCACAATCAAGGAGTTGAAATATTCAACGTCAAGATTTTTTTTTTTTTTGAAGGTATTCCTATTTAAGAGGAGCCCTATCACACAAACGGTCTGGATCATCGAAAAACATCTCAAATCCAGATAGCTAGATTCCAGTATGCCTTCTTCTAATAATGAGGATGCATTCAGCAAACCCTAATATGGCATTGGTGATGTAACATGTGACTACTGGAGACAGGGATGTAAAGGGCTTGCCTTAGCAATTGGTTAACAACGCCTTTTCAACATATTGTCGTGATATATGTGGGAAAGTTGATTCCATTATATGTGGCTCGAATTATTGTAATAAAAGAAAGAAAATTTTATTTTGCTAAATATTTAATTTTAAAATAAGTGGCAAAGTCTTATAAGCAATGAGATTCGAAAACAATATTTTATTCTTGTACTCTCTTGGAAGCCACATTTCTTAAGAAATATCATATCCTTTGTCAGATTGTTCTCATGGGATTTATTATAGATGGAGCATGGTACGAAGAATCACCTTGGATCATATTAACTAATGTTGGAATATTTAGTTGAATTAAATAAACTATTTAAATTTTTAAAAAAAAAAAATCAAATAAAATAGAAGATTTATAAAGTTGATTCGAGGCTTGAATTAAATTACTCGGCTTAAAATTGAATTTGCTTCCCATGGACAGCATCCCAAGTGCAAGAGTTTACAGAGCAATCGACCTTCAGGATATAACGACTATGACCCAGTCTAGTGGTGATGGGGTTTTTCTCCTCAGGTCAGAGGAGATGAGGTGCGGTTCAGATGCCACAAACAGTGGAATCACCGTGCTACTCGACCAGTCCTGCAGCCTGTTCGACCGGTCGAGTGAACAGTGCTCGATCAGTCCTGGGTTACTCGACTCAAAGTCCAGCGAGCTCTATGAACAGTGCTCGACCAGTCGAAGGTCGGCTCGACCAATCCTGCAGCCTGCTCAACCAGTCCTGGTTACGCAGATTTGAGTCCGATTTTGTGCGAGATGCGGAATTTTGAGGCGGCTTTCGCAAGGGTGCGAAAGAGAGTTTCCTAAACTATAAATAGGAGGTTCCTAGGGTTTTCTAGGGTATTCAAGAGGTAAGGTAAGAAGGTTTCCTAAAGCTTCGCAAGGGTTTGCTAAAGGATTTAGGGCTATCAAAGGTGAGAGAGAGAGAAAGAAAGAGATGAAGCTTGTGGAAGGGAGGCTATGGTCGTAGAGGTGATCTACCATATCTCAGCGCTTCCACGTCCTCATAATCGGTGAGATCTCTCCGTTTTCTTTGTTTCTCTTATTGTTTATCCACTCCTGCGTGAGTGAAGAAAGTTGTAACGTTTTACTTCATAGTCGATTGTTGATCTGGACGAGGTCCCGTGGTTTTTACCTCTTTGAGGGTTTTCCACGTAAAAATCTCTTGTGTTGTGTGGTTTATGCTTTAATTTATTTCATTGCATTATTATTCCATAATTCTGATTTGTTTTGGGAGGTTAGATCCTAAGGTTTTGTGCAAGGCCTCCAACAAAGTGGTATTAGAGCTAAGTTCATTGAACGGAGTAGGATGAGTTTGGAATTATAGAAGGTAGCTCGTCAGGGATGATCAACCTCAATAGTTCTAACTGGACCATATAGAAGGCTAAGATAGAGGACTTGCTTTATTGCAAGGACTTATATTCTCCAATTTTAGGCATATCGGCAAAATCCAATGATATGTCTGATGATAATTAGAAGAAGATGGACCGGTAGGCGGTGGGGTTTATTAGACAATAGTTGGACGATTACGTATTCCACCATGTGTCTATAGAGACCTCAGCCGCTAGCGTATGACTGAAATTACAAGGGTTGTATGAGAGGAAGATAGTCGGTAATAAAAATTTTCTGATAAGGAAACTTGTGAATCTCAAGTTCAAGGATGGTGGTTCTGTGGCCGAGCACATGAATGAGGTCAGCAATATAGTGAACCAGCTCTCCGCTATGAAGATGGTCTTGGATGATGAATTGCAGGCTTTATTATTGCTTAGTTCGTTGCCTGATAGTTGGGAGACATTAGTGGTGTCTCTAAGTAACTCCGTATTAGACGCAAAGATATCCATGGAATAGGTAACTAGTTGTCTCTTCAATGAGAAGACAAGGAGGAAGTCTCAGGGGTCTACTCAGCAAGAGGCCCTTGTGACACAGGAACAGGGGAGAGGAAAGAACAGAAAGGGCGGGAAGACTCGAGATAAATTAAGAGGCAAGTCGAGTAAAAGAATGGATGTTGAATGCTGTAATTATGGCAAGAAGGGTGTAAGGCCCGTATCTTATCCCGTACTGTTCCGTAGGCTTTCGCGGTCCTCCCAGTCGAATTCCGGCAGTCCGTAATCTGTTATCGGCATTTGCGTGCGACCCTGAGACGTATCCCATATTTCAGAGTCGGCTCGACCCGAGACTCGTACCCTAGCGACCGCGCCATCGCCCCGGTTCCAATGCCGCGCCGAGGCGATACCCAGGCCAGGAGATGTAGACCGCGTTCAGTTCGAGGAAAACGCCGCGCATTTGCAATCCTAAGAGAATCTCTACAACATGTCCCATAAATCAAGTATACATCAATCACATCTCATGTCAAGTACACATCACCTCACACCCCATCGCCAAGCAACCCCAAAGTCAAACTCTCTCTCTTACAATCCATACATGTCAATACACCCATCACCCATCCCTCTCTCTCTCTCTTTACATCCCATCCTCTTTCTCTCTTATTTCTCCATTTTTCTCAAGCAAGCAATCCAACGTCTAAGCTCCTCCAATCTCCATGAGAGAGCTTGACATGGCTCACCTTCCTACCACTCAATCCCACCATCCAAAGTCCATCTCAACCGTTAAAAATGTTTCCTTGGAGCTCTAAAGGCTATAGACAGAAGAAGGAAGAGGAGATCAAAAGTGAGTGATTTTATTATTTAATTTAATGATTTGAGGGCCCACTTGTGATGGGACCCATCTTGATGTATGCTCTGTATTGAGGGGCCCATAGTGGCGGGGCCTCTCCTCCACCCGATCTCTCTCTCTCTCTCTCTCTCTCTCTCTCTCTCTCTCTCTCTCTCTCTCTCTCTCTCTCTCTCCCATGTATTGTAGACCCCACTGTGATGCATGATCCACGCCATCCCATCCGTGAGGCCCACGTCGCTGACGTCCAGTGGATAGTCCACTGCTTGTCCGCCCGGATAGATTTGGATGAGGGAAAATACAAATGTTTGCTTGATGCGAAATGTGGGCCCACTTTGATGGCACGTGTGGCCCACACATACGTGGGACCCACCTGCCATGGGGACGTGCAGCTGTATAGCTACTGCAATCTAGACCGTTCGTTAAAGGACGTCCAAAGCTGCACGTTGATGTATATATATATATATGGTGGGCCACGTGGAACTCACCAATGCTCGGTTTTTGTCCACCGTCCATCCTTTCTTTTTGCTGTGAGGACCACCGTAATGTATGGTGCAGATCCCCATCGTCCAGACTTCTGGACGGTGGGCTGATCATGAGGTGTGCGTTATACCCAACCGTCTGTCCATTTGTGGCCCCACTCGCTGCACGTGTGCAACATCCATACCGTTCATTGTTGTGTAGGCCCTGTCGTGATGTATTTGTAGCCACACCGTCCATCGGGTGGGACGTGCGGAACCCACCTTTGATGTACGTGATACATCCCTGCCGTCCAGAGGTTTGGGACGGTGGGCCTGATGTATGTGTTGTATACACATCGTCCATCCATGGGACCACTATGATATGTGTTTCATCCTCACCATCCAGTGAGGGACGGTGGTGCCTTGACTTGATGTATGGTGTTGATCCACACCGTTCAGTCCAGCGTGGACAGTGGGCCCCATCATAATGCATGCGTTGTATATTCACGTCGTCTGTCCAGCTAGGGCCCACACGTGATGCATGTCTTACATCTACACGGTCCATACATGTGGACCCCATAGCATGACCCACCGTGATTTTTGTATTATATCCACACCGTCCAACTTGCTGGACGGTGGGCCTTGTCATGATGCATGTGTTCATCCATGCTCTCCGCTGTCCAGATATGGATGGTGGGACCCTTATGATGTATGTGTTTTAATCAAGCCATCCGTTCAGGGCCTGATGTGAGGCCATCACGATGTATGTGTTCTATATTATCCGCTTAGTCCGTTTGTTGGACGAGTGGGGCCCACCTTGTAGTATGTGTTATATATTTGCACCATCCGTCCAGACGGGCTGGACATAACCCACCATGCTGTATGTGTTTCATCTATGTCGTCTACTTGTGCGGCCCATTGTGACATATTTGTGACCCATTAGTGAAGCTCATTGTGACACATTTGTGACCCATTTGACAAGGCTCGATATGATGTAATTGTAGCCCAGGATGAGGCCCGATATGATGTATTTGGCCCAATGTGATGTTTATATGGCCCATGTGAGGAGGCCCATTGTGATGTATTTGAGGCCCATGTGATGCGGCCCATCGTGATGCATAGTAAGCCCATGTGATGCGGCCTATTGTGATGTATGTGGCCCACCGTGATGTGGCCCATTGTGATTGTATGAGGCCCATTGGGATTGTATGCGGCCCATTGTATTGTGATAAGGCCTTTGTGTGAGGCCGTGGGCCCGCTATATGTTTGACCCTATGTGGGCCACTCCTTGGGAGCAATGTTGGTTGAATGTCCACATTGATGGGTAATGATGGTTGGATGTCCACATTATGACCTTCCCTTAGGCCTAGTTAGGCCCATTCTCACCGATTGTCGATTCCAATTGTCGAGGCCGATTCCGATTGTCGAGGTCGAGTCCGATTGATGAGGCCGATTCCATTAGTCGAGGTCGATTGTCAATTCCGATTGTCGAGGCCGAGTCCGATTGACGAGGCTAATTCCGTTAGTCGAGGCTGATTGACGAGGACAATTCTGTATGTCGAGGCCCATTCCAATGGTCGAGGTCGAGTCCAATTGACGAGGCTTATTCCGTTAGTCGAGGCTGATTGACGAGGCTGATTCCGTATGTCGAGGCCGAGTCCAATTGATGAGGCCGATTCCGTTAGTCGGGGACGATTATCGAGGCCGATTCCGATTGTCGATTCCGATTATCGAGGCCGAGGCCGATTCCATTAGTCGAGGCCGATTCCGTTAGTCGAGGCCGATTGTCGAGGTCGAGTCCGATTGACGATACCAATTCCGTTAGTCGAAGCCGATTGTCGAGGCCGAGTCCGGTTGTCGAGGCCGATTGTCGAGGTTGATTCCGATTGTCACTTCTGATTGTCGATTCCAATTGTCGATTCCGATTCTCGAGGCCGAGTTCGATTGACGAGGCCGATTCCGTTAGTAAAGGCCGATTGTCGCAGCCGAGTCCGATTCACGAGGCTGATTCTGTTAGTTGAGGCCGATTGTCGAGGCCGATTTTGATTATCGAGGCCGAGTCTGATTGACGATATCGATTCCATTAGTCGAGGCCAATTCTGACTGTCGATTCCAATGGTCGAGGCCAAGTCTGATTGACGAGGCTGATTCTGTATATCGAGGCCGATTTCGATTGTCGATTCCGAGTATCGAGGCCGATTCTGATTGTCGAGGTCGATTCCGAGTATCGAGGCTGATTCTGATTATCTAGGCCGATTCCGAGTATCGAGGCCGATTCTGATTATCGAGACCGATTCTGATTGTTGAGGTCGATTTCGATAGTTGTGGCTTATTCCGATTTGTCGAGGCCGATTCCGAGTATCGAGGCCGATTCTCATTATCGAGACCGATTCCGATTGTCGAGGCCGATTCCGAGTATCGAGGCCGATTTTGAGTACGTGATTGTATAGCATCATGATACATGTGTAAGTGCTATAGTTTATATCCCTGTCTGTTGTCAAATTTATGGTGCCAAAATCACTGTTATATAACTTACATAAGTGAAGCTCTCTCAAAGATCAACATTCATGAACAAGCAAAGCTCACAATAAGCAAAGCTCACAAGTACAAGGATCAACCTTGACTGCAAGAACTGCTCACAAGACATGACTCAAGAATACAAGACTTCAAGCAGAGTACAAGGCAGTTCGTAAAGAACTCAAGACACTTTCAAGATTGAACTACATCAAGATTTCAAGATTGAACTACATCAAGACTTCAAAGCTTAAACTTCAAGGTCACTTGTTCCTAATGTTTCAATGTCCTTACTTCATGTTTGAGGTTTGACTGACCTTAGGTTGACCTTAGGAGTAGGTTACTTTGGATACATAAGTCGGATGTTTATTTTACATGAGTTTGGTCTGTTCTTCGACTAGTCCTAGGCCTTCTTCGACTAGTCTTAGCTTTGCTTCGACCAGTCTAAGAAATTCCTAGATTAGTCGTGAGTTTGTTACAAATTTCGGATATTTTTTGTTAGGCTTCGACTAGTCCAGGAATCTGTTCGACCAGTCGAAGGAACAGTGTCGACTGTATCTTCGACTAGTCGAAAGTCTTCGACTCAAAGTCCAGCGATGAAAATCAGGTTCTTCGACCAGTCGAAGGGGACCTTCGACCAGTCGTAAAACGGTCAAAGCTTATCGCGCCCGATTTTTCAAATATCTGTTAATTCTTCGACTAGTCGAAGAGCTCCCTAGACCAGTCGAAGACACGATCTGCTCACCTATAAATAGAGCACGAATCTCACAAGAATTCATCGAATTAATTAATCCATTCAAGCCAATCTTCGTCGAACTTCTAAGAGATAATTCTGTGCTCCATCTAAGCTAAGTGTGCTTATTTAATATTCTCTTTCTTTAGCTTTATTTAATTGATTTTTTTTCTGCTATTCCAATCTAATTTGATAAGAGGAATTGTTATTCCCTTTCTTTGGAATCAAAATCAATTAAGGCAAGCCCTATTTGGTTTAATTTAAAATCTATTAGAACTAGAACCATTGTAATTGAGTATTGGACATTGAACTTGGACATTCAATCATCTACTCTGACTTGGTTCTACCGGGCTGCTACAACGAAGGAGATAATCAGGTATTTTACATTTAATTGTAAATTTCTTTCTGTTTTGGTTTCTTTCAAGATTTGCCAGAAAAATCTTGTTGTATTGGTTATCTGAGGAGAGCCAGGAAAACTCAGAAATGGGGTTTTTTTAATTGTGTAAGCCCACAGACAAAGACACAATTGTAAAGGTTTTGGGTGAACCTGTGAAAACCTATTTTGTTAGTGAACGCTAATATCCCCTGTGTGAGGATATTAGGAGTGGAGTAGCATTCTGTGTGGCTGTTGTTTAACAGTTGGTGAACACACAGGCGAACCACTATAATCCCTTGTGTTGTGGTTGAATGATTTATACTTCTAATCTTTAATTATTCATTTGTGGGATGTATGTATGGTGGTGAATGTTGTAATCATTTAATTCAAGCATTGTGAGAATTTTGTAATAGTTTAGAATTTATTTTCTGCTATTCCTTTATCAGCTTGATATTTAATTTCCTTTAAAGTTGTTCCAGCAAGGTTACCCTGCCATTTTTATAGTGTATGGCTGTCCCTAGAACAATACATTTGTGATTACAATTTATTTCAGTTCAGTTTATGTTTATTTCTGTATTCCTCTTTGGTTTGAGATTTGATACAAAGATCTTTCTAGAAATAAGGTTGTCCTACCATAAACTCTGGTTTTTGGTGTAAGGTTGTCCTTAGAACAACATTTGTATCAACCTCTCAAGATCTGAATCTTGAGGTTGTTTTACTTTCCTGCATTGTGATTTATTTTGACTATCATATTCTTTTTAATTCCGCTGTTATAAGTTTTATTTGGCATAGTCCTATTCACCCCCCCTCTAGGACATATAGCTAGGCCTTTTCAAGTGGTATTAGAGCCTAATAGCTCTTTTTAATTCTTGGATTTAATTCCTGAGCTAACGATTTAAGCTATTTAAGATGTCAAATTTTGATAGCCTTTCAGTCACTAGGCCTCCACCCTTTGATGGCTCCAACTATGCCTATTGGAAAACCAGAATGAGGATCTTCCTCAAATCAATGGATGAAAGTGTGTGGCAAGCCACAATGACTGAATGGAAACCTCCTATCATGAAAGTTATTGGGGTTGACGGTTCAAAATCTATGAAAGTCAGACCATATTACCAATGGACCACACTTCAGAAAAGTGAGAGTAGTGCAAATGCTAAAGCACTAAATGCAATCACTTGCGCACTATCACCGGATGAGTTCAAAAGAATCATTTCCTGTGATACTGCAAAGCAAGCTTGGGATATATTAGAAATGACACACGAGGGTACTACAATTGTAAAAAAATCTAAAGTCCAGCTCCTTACAACCAGATTTGAAGAAATTCATATGAAGGAAAATGAAATGTTTATGAACTTTTACTCTAGATTGAATGACATTGTAAACTCAATGTGGGGTCTTGGTGATAAAATCCCAGAAAGTAAAGTGTGTGCAAAAATATTACGCTCACTTTCTGAACAGTTCAATTCTAAAGTAACCGCGATCCAGGAACTTCGTGATACGGATAATATGAGGGTAGAAGAACTAGTTGGTTCTCTACAAACCTACGAGTTAAACTTTAAAGCTCCTAAAGGTAAATCTATCGCACTAAAATCTTCTAAATGTAATTTAGAAGAAAATTCTGATTTAGAAGATGATATGGCTCTTTTAGCTAAGAAATTTTACAAGATTTTCAAAAGCAAGAAAATGGTTGATTTTCAAAAATCGAATGATAAAAAGAAGTTTAGACTCAAATCTCAAAAATCTTTGAAAGATAGTCAATGTTACAACTGTCAAGAATATGGGCACTTAGCAAATAGATGTCCTAAAAAGGACAAACCCAAGAAGAAGGGTATGTTGGCTACATGGGATGAATCATCTGATTCTGAAGCTTCTTCTGAATCAGAAGATTCTGAAAGTGAGTCGGGCAATGAAGTTAAAGCTCTTATGACTCTATCCAAATTCACATTTTCAGATAATGACTCAAGAAGTGAAGAAAATCTGAATAGTGAATGTGAAAATGAAGATGATCTTCAAGACGCTTACAATGCCCTATATAAGGAAAGTTGTAAAATTGTTGTCAAACTTAAACTTTAAAAAGAAAAGTTTTCTAAACTCAAAGAATGTTTTGAATCACTTGTCTTAGAAAAATCACAAATTTCATATTGTTTTGAAAAATCAAAATGCGATTTGGAATTCAAAAACTCCCTAATTATTGATTTGAAATCTGAAATTGAGAAACTCAAAACTAAAGTATCTTCTCTTTTGAGTCTAAAGGACACATGGAAATATGCCCAAGGTGATCCAAAGTTAGAAAAACTTTTATCCGGATCAAGAAAATGTGGCGATCTATCCGTGTTGGGCTATGATAAAAATTTATCTCCTAAACAAAAGTATACTCCTCCTATGTTTGTTAAAGGAGAATCCTCAAACTCAAAAGGGAAAAGTACTTATCAAGATTTTTCTAGAAATTCAAAAACTTTTCAAAAACCTAGAAGCAGCCATGCCAACTTTAATCAGAAACGAAATCCACTAGCTAAAAAGATAGTTGATTTACTCAAGGTGCTCTTAAAATCTAACTCTATAGGTCATTCTTACAACTATAAACAAAAGAAGACCAACTATGTTCCTAAACCCAAAACAGTTATGAAATGGGTTCCTAAAGTTGCCTGCTTGGTTTCTCACACTGCTTTCAAAGCAACAAGTCATTCAAAGTCGTACCTAGACAGTGGATGCTCCAGGCATATGACAGGTGACAAAGCTTTATTCATGGATCTAAAAGATATGACTGATGGTTCAGTCACATTTGGTGATGGTAGCAACTGCAAGATTATAGGCCAAGGTACGGTTCAACTTTTTAATCTTCCTGTGTTTAAAAACGTTTTATATGTTGAAGGCTTAAAACATAACTTGCTTAGTATATCTCAAATATGTGATAATAACCATAGTGTTCGGTTTTCTAATCAAAGCTGTGAGATACTAAACAATAAGGGTTCTGTAATATTAACTGGACATAGAACGTCTGAAAATTGCTATATTATTAGCGAATCCAGCTCATCTAATCAAACATGTTACATGGTCCATACAGACGAGACTGATTTATGGCACAAACGTCTTGGACATGTACATTATCGAAATTTATATAGATTGAGCAAACGAGAACTTATAAGAGGTTTACCCAAACTTCAGAAATTAGATAAAATATGTGGTGAGTGCCAGATAGGCAAACAAACAAGGAACTCACACAAAAAGGTGAATTCAAATACCACATCAAGACCACTCGAACTCCTCCACATGGATCTAATAGGACCTACCAGAACGGAAAGTCGTGGTGGGAAAAAGTATATCCTGGTAATAGTTGATGACTTTACCAGATTTACATGGGTAGTCTTCTTAAGGGATAAATCTGAAACCCTTGAAGAAGTAAGAAAAGTTCTCAAAGGATTCAAACTGAAAAATATTCTCAAATCAGTAAGATTCGTAGTGATCATGGATCTGATTTGAGAATAGCAGTTTTGAGAAGTTCTGTACCGACCAAGGAATATTACATGAATTCTCAGCTCCAAAACTCCACAACAAAATGGAATTGTGGAAAGAAAGAATAGGGTGCTTCAAGAAATGGCTAATGTCATGTCGAATAGCATGAAACTCTCTAAAAATCTTTGGGCTGAAGCAGTCAACACAGCTTGCTATATTATTAACCGGGTCTACACTAGCAAAGATAATAATAAAACAGCTTACGAATTGTGGTTCAATAAAAAGCCTACTGTCAAATACTTTCGAGTTTTTGGCAGCAAGTGCTATATTTTACGAGATCGTGAAAATTTGAAAAAATTCGATACGAAGAGTGATGAAGGGATTTTTCTAGGATATTCCTTAAACAGTCGAGCTTATAGGGTTCTGAACAAAAGAATTGGTGTGATTCAAGAGTCCATTAATGTTGTCATTGATGATCACTTAAACACGCCAATCCCTAATTCAGATAATGATGAAGTTCTAATCATTGATAAACCCGATACTTCATCAAATCAGACTGATTCTGAGTTGAGGACTGTTAAAGATCATCCAACCACACAAATTCTTGGAAACCCTCTCACCGGTGTTCGCACCCGTACACAACTTGAGGATATATGTAATTATGTATGTTTTACATCCCAAATAGAGCCATCTAATGTAAAAGAAGCTCTTGCTGATGAAAACTGGATTGTTGCGATGCAAGAAGAACTCAACCAATTCGTAAGAAATGATGTTTGGTATCTCGTACCAAGACCTAAAGATAAACACATCATTGGAACAAAATGGATTTTCAAAAATAAGTCTGACGAGTGTGGGAATATAATTAGAAACAAGGCTAGACTAGTGGTACAAGGTTATACTCAAATTGAGGAATTGATTTTGATGAAACTTTTGCACCAGTAGCACGTCTTGAATCTATCAGACTATTTATATCCATTGCATGTTTTAGAAAGATAAAATCTATCAAATGGATGTGAAAAGTGCTTTTCTAAATGGCGATTTACATGAAGAAGTCTATGTTGAACAGCCAATGGGTTTTGAAGATCCCAAAAATACTGATCATGTGTATCGGCTTAAAAAGACACTTTATGGATTAAAACAAGCACCTAGGGCATGGTATGAGAAACTAACAAAATTTCTTTTAAGTCATAATTTTCAAATGGGATCTATTGATAAAACTCTGTTTGTTAAAAAACATAATGATCATATCTTAATGATACAGATTTATGTTGATGATATCATTTATGGATCAACTTGTACTGACTTAACTACTGAGTTTGCAGATTTGATGAAATTACAGTTCAAAATGAGCATGGTTGGGGAATTGACTTGTTTCCTTGGATTGCAAGTAAAGCAACAACCTGAAGGAATATTCATTTCTCAATCTAAGTATGCTTTGAATCTAATCAAGAGATTTGGATTTGAGAATAGCAAGAATTTGAATACTCCTATGAGTACTACCATGAAACTCTCAAAAGACTCTAATGGTAAAAATGTTGACTCAAAACTTTATCGGAGTATGATTGGTAGTTTGTTATATTTAACTGCTAGTAGACCTGATATTTCTCTAAGTGTTTGTATTTGCGCAAGATATCAATCTGATCCAAAAGAATCTCACTTGATTGCTGTCAAGAGGATTATTAGATATGTCGCAAGTACTGTAAATCTCAGTCTCTGGTATCCTCATGAGACTAGTGTCCAATTAGCTGGATACTCGGATGCTGTCTGGGCTGGTAATCTAGATGATAGAAAATCAACCAGTGGTGGTTGCTTTTACATTGGAAATTGTCTAGTTTCCTGGTTTAGTAAGAAACAAAATTCTATATCACTTTCAACAGCTGAAGCTGAGTATATCGCAGCTGGTAATGCATGTACACAGCTTGTTTGGATGCAACGAATGCTAAGTGATTACGGAATTAAACAGGATTCTATGTTATTACATTGTGATAATTCCAGTGCGATAAATATTTCAAAAAATCCTATTCAGCATTCTCGTACTAAGCACATTGACATTAGATTTCATTATATTCGGGAATTAGTAGAAGAAAAAGTTATATCTCTGGAATATATTCCTACCGAAGATCAACGAGCTGACATTTTCACAAAACCTCTCGATAAAAGCAGGTTCAAAAAGATGAAATTTGATCTTGGCATGTGCATTTTAAAATGATTATTTATGCCTACTTGTATCATAGTGTATATATTTGCTAGGTTGAATTCTAATTTTTGAATAATTTGCAAGAAATATGAATTTTTAGACATTCTTCGACCAGTCATGAGTATACTCGACCAGTCGAACTTCGACCGGTCGTAGATATCCACGACCAGTCGTAGATCTCAAGAATCACTTAAAATTTGGGGATTTTGCTTTCTTCCTCATTATGTTTTTTCTCTCTAAGGAACCGAGCTTCGACTTGTCGAACCCACTGTTCATGTTCTTCAAGGTTAGTGTTCCATATACGTTTTTCTTGCAGATTTGTGTCTAGATTGTTTCCTTTTCTAACTTGAAGCTTTCTATTTTGGATTTCATTGAGATTTGGGGTTTGAATTTTGAAAAAACTGTTTTGAGTAAACCTACTTCTCAATCCTTTGCAACTTCTTATTTCCTTGTTATCTTTGTTGCAAATGGCTTCTAGAGGTAAAAAATCTACGACCCGTGGTCCTTCTTCTTCCTCCAGATCGACCATTATCTCTAAGCGTCATCTTCTTGTTCCCAATGACGATCCATCTTATGTTAGGGATATTAGATTACGTAATATTATTGTTGAACATCTTGTTGATGTTAATCATATTGCACCTTTTGACATCCTTCCTATGCTTGAAGCTGTAGGTTGGGTTGACTTATTACATTGGGGTGGGCCAGCATACCGGTCCATTGCCTAATCCATGTTTACATGTATTAGTGCTTTCTCACAGGATAATTTAATTTTTAAAATATCTACTAGAGAAGGGTCTTTTGACATTGATCGTCATTTAATTTCAGCCCTTATGGACATTCCTGTGAATGATAAGGGTATTCCTATCCATAACCTAACTGATAAATCCTCAATTTCTGAAAAACGCATGCTCACTAGAGATTTTTGCAACATGGATGTTCAATGGACACGAAAAGGGAATGCGCTTCCCACAAGGTATTTGTTACCCAAGTACACAATTCTCCACAAAATCTTTGTGTCTAATCTGTATCCTCGTTCGGGTAATAAAACTAACTTGACCTCGTTTATGGTTCGTGTTATCCATGCTATTTCCAGTGGTACTCAGATTTGTTTACCATCCTTAATCTGTCATTTCATTCTTCAGTTTAGACTCATCCTGGTCATAGTGACATCCTTTTGCCTATTTAATGACTGTATTGGCTACACATATGTTAGTCGATATGCCGGTTGATGAGGCACCTATCCATCATCTGATTTTCAACAATACTAATATCAATAAGATGAAGTTGGAATTACTTCCTGAACAAGGTGGTGGTGGTGGTGGTGGTCATGAAGAAGCTGGTGATGACATTAATATGGATGACATTTTTGAGGAACTGGATTCTGACTCAATAAATGATCTAGATTTTGAACCATCTGATGTTGATGCTCGTCTGAGTGCATTAGAGGATAAAGTTGAGAATATAAATGTAAAGATGGAAAACATGTCTGTTGCTCATGATTTACAATTTAAGTACATGAGCAAATATCTTAGGCGATTGAACAAAGGCATGCACCAACTTGATCCTTCTATTCCTACTCCGTCATCTGGTTTTGGTTCTGATTAGTTTATATGAAATTTCTGGTCTGTAATAACTTTATAACTTAGCACTTGGTTGACTGATTTTGAGTTGGATACTATCTCTGTTTATGCTGGGTATTTGTTCTATGTGAAACTATGCTGAGTATCTCTATCTCTGGTTTTTTCAATAATCTCATAACTCCTCATGTTTACTCTCATATATCCCTTTATTTAGTTCTCCTTTATTGTTGTTTCCTTTGTCATATTGTGACAAAAAGGGGGAGAATGGTTTGTTCTTAACGATGTGATTGTGAGAGGAGTAACATTGGTTATGTTACTCAGGGGGAGTATGTTTGAACTAGTTGAATGAACTGGTCGTTTGTTGAATGTTGAATATTGAATATTGATTTGCAGGTAAGCCAGTTGATATTAACTGGTTCATGATTCTTTAACCAATTGTTTTACTTTATGTTTATCTTGGTTATGTGTTTTGTCACTAATTTGACAAAGGGGGAGATTGTAAGTGCTATAGTTTATATCCCTGTCTGTTGTCAAATTTGTGGTGCCAAAATCACTGTTATATAACTTGCATAAGTGAAGCTCTCTCAAAGATCAACATTCATGAACAAGTAAAGCTCACAAGTACAAAGATCAACCTTGACTGCAAGAACTTCTCACAAGACATGACTCAAGAATACAAGACTTCAAGAAGAGTACAAGGCAGTTCGTAAAAAACTCAAGACACTTTCAAGATTGAATTACATCAAGATTTCAAGATTGAACTACATCAAGACTTCAAAGCTTAAACTTCAAGGTCACTTGTTCCTAATGTTTCAATGTCCTTACTTCATGTTTGAGGTTTGACTGACCTTAAGTTGACCTTAGGAGTAGGTCACTTTGGATACATAAGTCGGATGTTTATTTTACATGAGTTTGGTCTGTTCTTCGACTAGTCCTAGGCCTTCTTCGACTAGTCTTAGCTTTGCTTCGACCAGTCTAAGAAATTCCTCGATCAGTCGTGAGTTTGTTACAAAATTTAGATATTTTCTGTTAGGCTTCGACTAGTTCAGGAATCTGTTCGACCAGTCGAAGGAACAGTGTCGACTGCATCTTCGACCAGTCGAAAGTCTTCGACTCAAAGTCCAGCGATGAAATTCAGGTTCTTCGACCAGTCGAAGGAGACCTTCGACTAGTCGAAGGTGACCTACGACCAGTTGAAGGAGACCTTCGACCAGTCGTAAAATGGTCAAAGCTTATCGCGCCTGATTTTTCAAATATCTGTTAATTCTTCGACTAGTCGAAGAGCTCCCTAGACCAGTTGAAGACGCGATCTGCTCACCTATAAATAGAGCACGAATCTCACAAGAATTCATCGAATTAATTAATCCATTCAAGCCAATCTTCGTCGAACTTCTGAGAGATAATTCTGTGCTCCATCTAAGCTAAGTGTGCTTATTTAATATTCTCTTTCTTTATCTTTATTTAATTGATTTTGTTTCTGCTATTCCAATCTAATTTAATAAGAGGAATTGTTATTCCCTTTCTTTGGAATCAAAATCAATTAAGGCAAGCCCTATTTGGTTTAATTTAAAATCTATTAGAACTAGAACCATTGTAATTGAGTACTGGACATTGAACTTGGACATTCAATCATCTACTCTGACTTGGTTCTACCGGGCTGCTATAACGAAGGAGATAATCAGGTATTTTACATTTAATTGTAAATTCCTTTCTGTTTTGGTTTCTTCAAGATTTGCCAAAAAATCTTGTTGTATTGGTTATCTGAGGAGAGCCAGGAAACTCAGAAGTGGGTTTTTTTTAATTGTGTAAGCCCACAGACAAAGACACAATTGTAAAGGTTTTGGGTGAACCTGTGAAAACCTATTTTGTTAGTGAACGCTAATATCCCCTGTGTGAGGATATTGTAGGAGTGAGCAGTTGTCTGTTAGTTTGTCTGTTTTGTTGTCAAGCTAGGCGAACCACTATAATCCCTTGTGTGTTGTGTTGTGGATTGATGATTTATACTTCTAATCTTTATATTCATTTGTGGGATGTATGTATGGTGGTGAATGTTGTAATCATTTAATTCAAGCATGTGGGAGAATTTTGTAATAGTTTAGAATTTATTTTCTGCTATTCCTTTATCAGCTTGATATTTAATTTCCTTTAAAGTTGTTCCAGCAAGGTTGCCCTGCCATTTTTATGGTGTATGGCTGTCCCTAGAACAATACATTTATGATTACAATTTATTTCAGTTCGGTTTGTGTTTATTTCTGCATTCCTCTTTGGTTTGAGATTTGATACAACGATCTTTCTAGAAATAAGGTTGTCCTACCATAAACTCTGGTTTTTGGTGTAAGGTTGTCCTTAGAACAACATTTGTATCAACCTCTCAAGATCTGAATCTTGAGGTTGTTTTACTTTCCTGCATTGTGATTTATTTTGGCTGTCATATTCTTTTTAATTCCGCTGTTATAAGTTTTATTTGGCATAGTCCTATTCACCCCCCCTCTTGGACATATAGCTAGGCCTTTTCAACATGCCCATACGCATCATCTGCATGTTGATTATGAGATATGGTTGGCCATTGCATATGGCAGGTTGTTCATGGGACTCCCTGATAGGTGGAGTTGCCCCACATGAGCGCATGGTATGCGCATGATTGATGCATGATTAGACTGTGTGATTCATGCATCTTGCATTGTGTGTTGTGATTACTATATGCCCTAGCGACATCAGGGTCATATCCTCCACAGACATATTGTGGATGGCCAGATGGGACACCGAAAATTTATTCTACATGGGGTGCTATAGATATCCCTGGGTGAAAGTCCCTAAACCCTCTTGGTTCCAGAGGTTGCTCGAACGTCTAGACAGAGTGGATGCATGAGCGCATAAGGGCCGTATACCATTAGGCCGTGTCTCCCACTGTGTCGTGGTCGGTTAGAAGGGGATGCGGCCTTACCTGCCCGAGAAGAGGGGGCAAAGCTAGGCTGAGTTTAACCAGCTCGAGGAATGGGTCTGCTATCGACGAGTCGGGCCCGATATTGGTAAGCAAATAGTGAGATCTATTCTACTCACCTTGTTACACGCTATGAGTCAGGACACCAACTGGGTGATAGACTCATGAGCTTCTTTTCATGCGACTCTACGCATGAACTTCTTCACAAGCTATAAGTCAGGTGACTATGGGACCGTGAAGATAAAAAATTCTGGCGTATCGAAGATCATAGGGGTCGGTGATATTTGTGTAAAGACTGATGTGAGCAGCACATTGGTTCTCAGGGATGCAAGGCATATCTCAGATCTTTGCCTCAACTTGATGTCGACGGGAAGGCTGGATGATGATGGCTATGAAAGCCGGTTTGCTGGTGGGCACTAAAAGCTTATCAAGGGTTCGTTGACCGCAGCTAGAGGAAAGAAGTGTTGCACCCTTTACAAGGCAAGTGTTAGTGTGTGTAAGGGTGGGTTAAACGCAATGGAAGATTCAGCTATTGACATGTGGCACAGGCGTCTAGGCCACATGAGTGAAAAAAGACTTTAGTTACTAGCAAGGAAGCAGTTCCTTCCAGACGTGACAGGTATACCTCTCAAAACCTGTATTGATTGTTTATCAGGGAAACAACATAGAGTTTCATTTGTTAAAATTGCTTCTCATGTTAATAAAGTGCATGCATTAGATTTGGTTTATTCTGATGTTTGTGGTCCTATGAGGACAAAAACCTTGGGTGGAGCATTGTATTTTGTCACTTTTATAAATGATGCATCTAGGAGGGTTTGGGTTTATGCTTTGAAATCTAAGGACGAGGTCTTTGGTGTGTTTAAATTATTTCATGCTATGATCGAGAGAGAGACAGGTAGATCATTGAAGTGCATTGCACTGACAATGGTGGTGAATACATTGGTGACTTTCATGAGTATTGTAAGTCCCTAGGTATACGACATGAATAGACAGTTCCCAAAACCTCCCAGTATAATGGTGTGGTTGAGCGAATGAATCGCACCATTGTAGAGAGAATCAGATGCATGTTATCCCATGCGAAGTTGCCCAAGACGTTCTGGGGAGAAGCAATGCACACGGCGGTGTATTTAATGAACAGGTCTCCATCAGCCTTGTTGAATGGAGAAGTACCTGAGAAGGTGTGGACTAGACAAGATCCATCGTACAGTCATCTCAGGGTGATTGGATGCAGGGCATCCGTTCACGTACTAAAGGACGAGAGGTCCAAGCTCGATATGAAGATCAGGTAGTGTGTGTCCTTGGGGTACGATGATGAAAAGTTCAGTTACAGATTATGGGATCCGACAGAGAAGAAGCTCATCAAAAGCAGAGATGTGGTTTTCTTTGAAGATCAGTGTATAGAAGACATTGGTAAGCCAGAGAAGAACCAACTTAGTTCAGGTGAGCTAGAGGAGATGGATCCGATTATTCCTCCCGTAGTGCTTGATGACGGGGGAGTACAACAAGGTGCAGAGGACGAGGGAGTTCCTTCAGAAGATGGACCAGGGGAGCAGCCCCCACTCGATCCACCTGTTGAGCCACAGGTAAGGAGGTCATCAAGGGATAGACAGTCGTTCAAGAGGTACTCACTGCATGAGTACATTATGCTGACTGATGGGGGAGAGCCAGAAGATTATTCTGAGGCCCTAGCTGATGAGCATAAGGGGTTGAAAGCTATGCCAGAGGAGATGGAATCCTTGTATAAGAACCACACCTATGATATGGTGAAATTGTCTAAGGGCAAGAAAGCATTGAGCAACAAGTGGGTGTTCAGAAAGAAGGTTGAGCATAAGAATTCACAGACGAGGTTCAAGGCCAGACTTGTGGTGAAATGGTTTGGTCAGAGAAAATGTATAAACTTCGAGGAGATATTATCACCAGTGGTGAAGATGACATCCATACGGGTGTTGCTTGGGTTGGCGGCTAGCATGGATCTGGAGATAGAGCAGTTAGATGTGAAAACTACCTTTCTCCATGGTAACCTGTAAGAAGAGATCTACATACACCAACCAGAGGGGTTCGAAGTCAAGAGCAAAGAGCATATGGTGTGTAGGCTGAGGAAGAGCTTGTATGGGCTGAAACAAGCTCCATGGCAATAGTATAAGAAGTTCGACTCGTTTATGTTGAAACATGGGTATGACAGAACGGAGTCGGACCATTGTGTGTTCACGCCCAAGTTTTCATATGGTGATTTCTTAGTTATGCTGTTATATAGTGATGACATGCTCATCATGGGAAAAGATATCAAGAAGATCGATAGGCTGAAACAGGAGTTAGGTAAGTCGTTTGTGATGAAAGACTTGGGCCTAACTTAACAGATCCTAGGAATGGAAATAACCCGTGACAGAAGCAGCAGGAAGCTTTGGCTGTCACAAGAGCGGTATATTATGAAAGTCCTAGAGCGGTTCAATATGAATTCAGCGAAGCCGGTCAGTACTTCACTGGATGGTCACTTCAAATTGAGCGACAGCTAGTGTCCCAAGACGAAGGCAGATGTGAAAGAGATGCAGAAGATACCTTACACATCAGTTGTAGGAAGTTTGATGTATGCTATGGTGTGTACATGCCTAGACATAACACATGCGTTGGTGTTGTCAGCCGGTATCTTGCCAATCCTGGCAAAAAACATTGGGCAGCAGTGAAGTAGATACTGCGGTATCTAAGAGGCTCACCAGGTTGAGCCTATGCTATGGTAACAGTAAACCTGTGTTAGAAGGCTACACAGATGCAGATATGACAAGCGACACAGACTCCAGGAAGTCTACATCGGGGTTCATGTTTACGTTTGCAGGAGAAGCGATTTCTTGGCAGAGCAAGCTAGAGAAGGTCGTAGCATTATCAACGACAAAGGCCGAGTACATTGCAGTCACAGAGGCATGTAAAGAGATGCTTTGGATGAAAAAGTTCTTACAGGAACTTATCTTGAAGCAGGAGCAACACGTGGTCTATTGCGATAGTCAAAGTGCTATACACTTGAGCAAGAATCCAAGTCAGCACTCCAAGTCGAAGCACATAGAGATTTGGTATCACTGGATCAGGGATACTTTGGAACAGAAAGTGTTATAGCTTGAGAAGGTCCACACGGATGATAATAGGTCAGATATGATGACCAAGGCTTTGCTCAAGGGCAAGTTTGAGGTTTATAGAAACTTGATTGGCTTGAAGAAGGTGAATTCCTCCCGAGTCGGAAAGGGAGAGATTTGATGGGATTTTCCTCCTCAGGTCAGAGGAAATGAGGTACGGTTCGGATGCCACAAACATTGAAATCACCGCGTTGCTCGACCAGTCCTACAGCCAGCTCGACCGGTTGAGTGAACAGTGCTCAACCAGTCGTGGGTCACTCGACTCAAAGTTCAGCGAGCTCTGTGAATAATACTCGACCAGTCGAGTGAACAGTGCTCGACTAGTCCTACAGCCTGCTCGACCAGTCCTGGTTACGCAGATTTGAGTCCAATTTTGTGCGGGATGTGAAATTTTGAGGCGGCTTTCGCAAGGGTACGAAAGAGAGTTTCCTAAACTATAAATAGGAGGTCCCTAGGATTTTCTAGGGTATTCAAGAGGTAAGGCAAGAGGGTTTCCTAAAGCTTTGCAAGGGTTTGCTAAAGGGTTTACCAAAGGTGTGTGTGTGTGAGAGAGAGAGAGAGAGAGAGAGAGAGAAAGAGAGAGAGGAAGCTTGTGAAGGGAGGCTATGCTCGTAGAGGTGATCTACCATATCTAAGCGCTTCCATGTCCTCGTAATCGGTGAGATCTCTCCATTTTTTTGTTGCTCTTATTATTTATCCACTCCTTCGTGAGTGAAGAAGGTTGTACATTCTACTTCATAGTGGATTATTGATCTGGACGAGGTCCCGTCGTTTT
>JAJHSJ010000012.1:21695770-21874395 GCA_021015155.1 Magnolia officinalis | reverse complement strand
CCTAAAACGATATGAAAAAAAAGGATGGACGGTGTGGATGTAGAATACACACATCAAGGTGGGCCCCATGTAAGGGCCCCACTATCTTTGGTGAGGCCAGGGCGCGCCTAATTTGCTCCCCACAATCCTCGTACACGGATTTCCTACCAAAAGCCTTTCATAGGAAATTCCTGTGCAGGGATGTTAGGTAGGGCCCACCGTGATATTTGTGAGAAATTCACTATGTCCATCCCTTTTTGAGAGCTCATTTTAGGACATTTGACCAAATATGGTGTGGATCCAAAATTCAAGTGGATCACATGGGAGGGAACAATGGAGATTCAGTGACCACCATTGAAACATTTGTATGGCCACAAAAGTTTTTTATTACGCTAAGTTTTTAATGTTTTCACATCATCCCAGTGGGAATTTCCTAATAAACGGTTTAGATGACATATAAACATCAAGATGGAGCCCAGGGAGGTTTTAACGGTAGGCATTTTTTTCCCCACCACTCCCTCTCGTGTGGCCCATTTACGTTTTAGATCCTCCTCATTTTTTTTGTCAAAGGTCCTAAAATGAGCTCTCAAAACGGATGGATGGAGTGGATTTCTTACAAACATCACGGCGAGCCCCACCTAGGATCCCTGCGTAGGAACTTCTTGTGAAAGCCTTTTGGCAGGAAATTCGAGTCTGCAATCCAGTAGCCACCTCGGTGTTGACGTGGTAAAGTTCTATGAGGCCCCACTATGATGTATGTGTTAGATCCATACTGCCTATCCATTTTTTCAGATCATTTTAGGTCATGAGCCCAAAAAATGAGGTAGATCCAAAGCTCAAGTGGACCACACAACATAAACAAGTTGAGATTGAACGCCTACAATTGAAACTTCTTGGGGGCCATGGAAGTTTTGGATCAAGCTGATATGTTTTCCTGTCATCTAGGTGTGTGTGACCTTAGGAATAGGTTGGATGGCCAAAAAACATCATGGTGGGTCCTAGGAAGGTTTCAATGATGAGCGTCATTGTTTGCACAACTTTTTATGGTGTGGTCCACTTGAGCTTTGGGTTTTCCTCCTCTTTTTTATTTTTATTTTTTGGCTCATGTGCTGAATTGATGTGTCAAAATGGATGGATGGGATGGATATAACACATACATCATGATAAGGTCCAATGAACTTTGTCATGTCCACAACCCACACAACATCAACATAATTAGCTCTAAAAGCTTTACAAGAAGTTACTTTGAATGGGCAAAGTTGTCATTTTAGAATTTTTTTTTTAATGCAAAGCCACTTGCTGCATTCCAAACTCACCACTCATCGCATTTAGCGCATACACCACCCCCAAATTGAATCCGTGATTAATTTCCAAAGGACTGTTTTTAAGTGTGCTAAACAAACACCCAAAATAGCTTGTTAAATTTCTGAAATCTGATTTTCATATTTTAGGGGCATATTAAGTGGTAAAGAAACAATCCCTTATTGAGGACGGGTGATGCACATGGTGTGCTGTAAAGGCCGTTACGTAAAGGTAACGGTGGCAACCGTTACACGTTACGGGGTCGTAATGGCTGTAACAGCCGTTATGGAAAAAAATGACCAGTAATTGCTGTTAACGGCACGTTACATCCCCTATAAAGACCATAATAGCCTCGCAATGGTCTATTACGGGACATATATAGGTTTTTCATACTTTTTAATCAACATTACGGGGCAGATACATGTTTTTCAGGGGGTTTTTCAATTAAAAAAAAGAAAAAGGAGAGACTGTAACGGCCGTTACGAGGCCGTAACAGCCGTTATGCCCCGTATCGTAAAGGTAACAGTGATGGCCGTTACAGCCACTATTACCGTTACAGAACACATGCAAGACATGGAAACTAAATATGATATGTAAGATTTGAGACTTTAGATCATACTAATTTAGAAACATTCACAAAAATTCCACATCCTACATAAAGTCAAGCATTCAACAAGGGGGATCTACAAGGGTCCAAGCCTACACATGCTAGGGCTGGATGAATTAAAATTATAGACCAAACAATGATCAAAGGAGAGTAGATTCATCCACACATGCAAAGGATTATTTCCCCAATCCAAGGGATTCATATGTTTCAATTCGGGAAACCCTAGGGTTGTAAAAGGGGAATAAAACTTGGGATTTAGGATAATCTAGGGTTAGGGTTAGGGAAATAGGGTGAGAAATGAGTGAATAGACGAACTCGAGGTGATCCACACGTGTGGACATCGGCTGGGCCCAGACGCGTGTGCGCGGGATTCTGGCCGCAGGTGTGTGGGGCCCACGAATCTGAAATCGGCCAACTTGGGTCTGGTCGGCCAGAGGAAGTCCACCTTCACGCTAAATTTCGGGACAATTGGATGTCGGTTTGTGCATGGTGCTCTGCCGAAGTTTCAACCCTCCTGTAGGGCTTAATTCTGCAAATCTGCTGTAGAAGAAGGATTAGCTGCAAAAAAGGGATGAGTTTGGAGATGAGATGGCTGTTGAGAGATGATGAATATTGAGGGTAGGAGGTGGGGGCGATTTGAGATGGATGTGGCTTCGCACCACGGTAGTTAGCCCTTCGAAGAAGGGAGGGTTTCGCACCCAATTAGATTTCCACAACTCAAAGAATTAGAAAAGCGGAAAAATGCAGAATTTTATTCATAATCTTCAATAAAAAAAAAAAAAACCTACAAAGGGGTTGCCTATTTATAAGAAAAACCTATACCCTAAAAGCCCCACCATGTGATCACCCTATTACTTAGAAACGAAGTAACGAAAATAACAATTAATTAAAGTAATCTAAACCGTCCATGATATTCCTAATATCAATAATAAACAAAATTCAAAGTACTAGATCATCTAGAGTAGTGGGCTACGATCATGAGATCCAATGGTGGGATCCACATGACGATCGGGTCCACTCAAAGGAACCAAAACACAGTCCTCTAACTAGAGGCCCTCCTTGGATGTCGTCATCGATTCAAATTGATGGTGGGGCCCTCCTCCTCCTTGTGTACGTGCGTAGGGGGGACGCGCATGTGCGCGAGATGTCCTCATCAATGGGGCCTTCAAATATGATTGATTGGTGAACTGGGATTGGTAAAGTGAATGCCAAATAGCTAGGACAATGCGATGGTGATGATGGCACTGGTCCTGCGTCCTGACTTCTTAGAGAAATGTGGATATCATTTACGAACAACTAAATTAGCTATGGTTTTCATAAACATGAGCTATTTTATTAGGGTTGTGTTTGATTGCACCAAGTATCATTAAATTTCATGATATTTGGTGCCAAATTCATCAAATGCCATCCTATGTATTTTTCTCTCTGCCTAGCTACAGAATTCTGCACCTCACTTTTAATTATTTTTTTTAAAAAAAACAGTTTATGCCAATATGAATGTATTTACATACTTTCTCCATTCCTCACTGTGAAGACTTTATATATTATTTTTGTAATATAACACAATTTATCTTGCAGGTTCTAACATGGGCAACTTCGTGGTGCATGCTGGATGATTGGTACTGCTAGCTGCTTACTGTTATTGAGACGTTTGGAATCTGGGTAGCGGGATGGCTTCGGAACCAGCTGATACATCCTCTTCACCGCCTGTTACAGCTCCTAATGTTCATGACTCTGTTGCTCCTAAACAAGAGACTTCTGCACGCGATGCCCCATCAATATTATCTGCTTCTGGCATATCCTCATGGGCCAGAAGTCTCAAGATTCCACAACCCTCCGAACAAGATGAATCTCAGTCTGGAAATTCAGGGAAGTCCACATTTGCACGTTTCACCAGTGGCTTTGGGTTACGTTTATCTCCAAAATCAACTACACAAGATGAGAGTGCTGCTACTGAGAGTACTTCGACTGCTGCACAATCTGGTGTTCTGGGATCACTTACAAAAGGATTCGTGACTCGTCTAGAAGTGCAGTGAAGGCTGTGCAGGTCAAGGCTCGGCACATTGTCTCTCAGAACAAGCGAAGATACCAGGTTGCTTACTGAAGTTGCTATTCCTATGAATCTTTTCTTTTGTCATCTCCATAATCATGCAATTTTTTGCTGAGCTGATGCCTTTTTTTTAAAGGTTAGGTATCATGAATGATTAGGGAATAGTACATGTGTATGTTATCGGTAGGTTCTCATTTTTCTGTTTTGGTGTTTTATCCAATAGCTTATCAAACTTCACTCCTAATGCTAGTTGGACCAGAAACACATTTTGGATTTAGCCACTATATTAGGACCTTATGTTACTATATTATTAACTCAATGTTGTTTTGAGATCATTATCATCTCCAAATAAGAACACTCGTCTCCTAACATATTTCCTATTAGAGAGTTTGGATGAAGAGTACTCACACATGTGATCATCATCATCTAAGCCTTGTACCAATTTACTGGGGTCGGCTACATGAATCCTATTCTGCATTCCACTCTGTCAACGACCATACCTTCGGTTAAACCATAGGTCATGAAGTCTTTTCTTACTACCTCCATCCATGTCCTTTTAGGCCTTCCCCTTGCCCTTTTACAGTCTTCAACTTGAACCAACTCATGCCTTCTGACTGGCGTGGTTCATGGTCTCTGCTGCACATTACTAAACCATTTGAGTCTACTATCCCCCATCTGATTACTTATTGGTGCTACTCCTAAGTTATCTCAGATGCATTCATTTATAATTCTATTCTTCCTCGTCTTGCCAATCATCTATCTCAACAACCTCATGTTAGCTACAGTCATCTTATGAACATGTCGTTCCTTAACTGCCCAACATTTTGTTCCATGAAGCATGGTTGGTCTTATAGCTATCCTATCAAAATTTCCTTTTAGTTTGAGTATTAAACGACGATCACATAAAACTCTATAGGTACATCTCCATTTCCTGCTTGAATTCTATGGGCAACATCCTTCTTAATCTCCCTGCTCTTATGAATTATCAACCCAAGATATCGAAAGAGGTCATTTTGGGAAACATCATAGTCAGCAATCTTAAATAATTTACTCACATTATTACTAAAATTGCACTCCATATACTCCGGTTTAGTCCAACTAATTTTAAATCCTTTAAATTTTAAAGCACCCCTCCATAAATCTAGCTTTGTGTTTACACCCTCTGCCCTTCCTTTGTCTTGTCAATCAAAACTATGTCATTCGCAGGCAACATACACCATGGGATCTCTTCCAGCAAATGCCTCGTTAAATTGTTCACAACCAATGCAAAAAGGTATGGGCTCAATGCTGACCCCTGGTTCAAGCTTATAGTATTAGGAACTCACTTGTCTCTCCTCTAGTGTTCCTCACATTTGTTACTACTGCCTATGTTGTCAAATGGCATATGCGATCGCATGTGCCTGATTGCTTATGTGATCACGCACATTTAAAAAAAAATAAGAAAAGGGGAAAAAATAAGAAAATTTTGAAAAAGTCTACAAAAATAAGATAAACTTTATGAATTAGTGATACAAAATGTTGTTTTCATCTTTTTCATTATAAATTTGTAATTTGTTATTTGTGTAATTAGTCCCTAAGCTAGTAAGGTATAATACTAAAAAAGTCACACTTATGACTTAACACAAACTCACTAAGTCATCTTTTAAGTTCTAATTCATTAACAATTAACAAGTAATAACTAACAAATAACAACAAGTCAACAACTTGATAAAAAATTAAATTTATTATATTGAGGAATGAATATGATATCTTGATAACTTACAAATTACAATTTATATACTTAATAACTTATTCTAATAAAGTAATAATACTACTATTACTATATACATTTGATCCCTCTCCCATTGTGGCAACATCATCACCGTCATCATCAACGTTGGAGTCATCTCTTCTTCAACGTATACTTCATCTTCTTCCATTTCTTCATTACCGGTTCGCACAAGTTGCTCATCCACATCAAATGGTCGATAATCTTTTTCTTGTACATCTTTAGTCTCATTCTTATCTTCTTGGCCTTGACTGCTACTAGCAAGGTGTCCCGTATCGGTATCGGTTGGCGTAACGGTGCCCTCCGAAACCGATACAGATACGGGGGCGTAACGCGATACGGGGGCGTAACGGCGCAAAAATTTTTTTTCACCAAAAAAATATGAAAAATTGGATAAATCCGGAATATTCTAAGCATTCCAAATATGCATTCATTTATAAATTGGAACATGTTTATGGTGGTGTAACGGTCCACTCTTTGGTGAGAAGTTGTATCGGACTGTCTGATGAATTTATGAACCAGATAACCTAAATTTGACTACAAAATTCATATATTTATTTTTCTAACTTACTATCAATGATAGATATATTAGAATGAATGTAATATGAAAATATCTTACATTTAGGTGTTTGCAATTATTTTTGAGGGCCAAAATTCATGCGTAAATAGAAAAAAAAAAAAAAAATATATATATAAAATGACACCCCAAATATGTAAAATGCACATTAACATGTTCTACTATGATTAACACATCATATGACATTATTAAAACAGCAAAAGAATCATTAAGAAATGATTTTTCGAATTTTCAAAAAAAGGCCAAAAATAAATGCGTAAATAGAAAAAAATATAAAATGGCACTCCAAATATGTAAAATGCACATTAACGTGTTCTACTATGATTAACACATCATATGACATCATTAAAACAGCAAAAGAATCATTAAAAATGATTTTTCAAAATTTCAAAAAAAGGGCCAAAATTCATGCATAAATAGAAAAAAATTTAAAAAATATAAAATGGCACCCCAAATCTGTAAGATGCACATTAACGTGTTCTACTATGATTAACACATCATATGGCATGATTAACAACAAAATAACTATTAAAAATTGATTTTTCGAATTTTCAAAAAAGGGGCCAAAATTCATGCGTAATAGAAAAAATATTAAAAAAATATAAAATGGCACCCAAAATCTGTAAAATGCACATTAACATGTTCTACTATGATTAACACATCATATGGCATCATTAAAACAGCAAAAGAATCATTAAAAAATGATTTTTCGAAATTTCAAAAAAAGGCCAAATAAGCGTAAATAGAAAAAAATATTAAAAAAATATAAAATGGCACCCCAAATCTGTAAAATGCACATTAACATGTTCTACTATGATTACACATCATATGGCATGATTAAAACAGCAAAACAATATTAAAAATTGATTTTTCGAATTTTAAAAAAAGGGGCCAAAATTCATGCGTAATAGAAAAAAATATTAAAAAAATATAAAATGGCACCCAAAATCTGTAAAATGCACATTAACATGTTCTACTATGATTAACACATCATATGACAATCATTAAAACAGCAAAAGAATCATTAAAAAATGATTTTTCGAATTTTCAAAAAAAGGGCCATAATTCGGCCGATACGGGCCCGTAACGGCCCTGTAACGGCCGATACGGCCCCCGTACGGGCCCGTATCGGCCGATACGGGTACAAAATTGCGTAACGGCCGATACGACCCCGAAACGCGTAACGGTTCACACATTACCGTTACGTATCGGCCATTATGGCCGATACGTAACCGTTTTGGCATACAATGGCTACTAGGCCTTGTGTTATTGCTCACCCCTCTTCTTCGCCTTTAAGATGAAGAACCTTCATTAGTTTCCGATCCAAAAGCGGCGCTTCGACTCAGGCCCACGTCAGGTCCTCGACTGCAAAGACTGAATCCTCTGTCTCCACAAGCCACTCACTATTTGCCTCCAAATCATCTAGGCATATAGGATCATCGAAACCAACCTTTTCTCACCTAGCCTGGAATTGTTCTCATAGCTTTTGATTGTACTGGACGAAGACCAAGTCATTGAACTTATTTTGTTCAAGGTGATTCCTTTTCTTCGCGTGAATCTACGTATCTTTCGAAATTTCCAATTGAAAGTGAATTAGCATTGAGCCGAATGATAGTCGTTTACTTTACGGTTAGTGAACTGAAAGTGATTTGTAGAACTTTAACTTACCAATTTGAATGTACTCCAGTTGCACCCGCAACCGCTAGCAGAACGCGTAAGGCTAAGAATTCTCATGGCCAACTTTTGTAGTGCCAGATCCTTCCTATTCAGATTAACTTTATATCATACATTGAGCACCAGTCAAATAAGTTTGACTTCTTACATTGTAAGTTATAAGTAACTTTTAAGGACTAACGTTCATACTTTATAGTTCATGTTTACTTGGCAATTTCATACTCCTATGCCTAATGACTATATTTCTTGAGAAAATCTCTGCACTTTTCATGTAAAAGTCCAGCTCTTGAGAAATCCTATCCGGTTTTTCTTTATCAGGAATCATTCTCTCCAAAACGTTAAGAAATCCGACATGTGTTGTCGATGTCACAAACCTATTGGCAGACACAAAGAATATGGCCGGATTAATGATATAGGCCGCCGAATACAATGTGGATGACATTCGACTGCTCTATCTCTTATTTATAATATCTAGGATGGGCTTGTAATCACACATTTTATAGTTGAAGTGGTCCATGATTTTGTCTCTGGCTTCTCCATTGCATCGTAGATGTAGCTCATGGGTGGCTTCTTATCACTGTCCACCAATCGCAACACACTTACTAAGGGTTCTAATGATTTTAAGGCTTTTATCACTTGATTCCAAAATGATTGGGAAAGAATGGTTTGTTGGACTTTCCTTTGGCCTTCCTTGGCCAGGGCCCATTATTCCAATTGGCCGATACTAAGGTTCTAAGCTCATATTTCTTTCAATGTAACGTTTATAGTGTTAGAAGGCTGCTTCGAATTGAGTGACGAATGAATAAGGGCCCAACGGTAAGATTTTTGACTGTTGGACCCTGTATGTGATCGCATATTCCATTATGCCATGCATATACGATTATGTATATGCATGGCATGTGCGACCATGGCATATGCCATATGTGCCCTTGCATGCAATTGTGTGATCGCATAATCGCTTATCTTATCGCACATGACAACATTGACCGTTGCCTCATACATATCCTTAATCGTGTAAATATGTCCTCTTAAAACTCCTTTCTTTCCCAACACCCACTAGATTAACTTTGTAGGGATCCTATTGTATGCTTTCTCTAAATCAATAAAGACCATGTGGAGATCAAGGTGTGCCGTATCGGTATCGGTTGGTGTAACGGTGATCTCCAAAACCAATACGGATACGGGGGCGTAACGGCGATACGGGGGCGTAACGGCGCATTTTTTTTTTTTTTTGCTAAAAAAATATGAAAAAATATGGATTAAATCCAGAATATTCTAAGCATTCCAAATATGCATTCATTTATAAATTGGAACATGTTTATGGTGGTGTAACGGTCCATTCTTTGGTGAGAAGTTGTATCGGACTGTCTGATGAATTTATGAACCAGATAACCTGAATTTGACTTAAATAATTAATTTATATACTTAATAACTTGATATCATTTCTCCCAATAGTTCTTTGTAGATGGCGTTGCCAATTTGGGGCTGACTTGGAGGACCAATCTATACACCAAATCAGCCTCAAATTCATGCAATTTATTGTCATTATCCCACTTATGAATTGGTGGACATTTATTGGATAGTGAATCATAAAAAAAAATCAAAAGTCCCTATATTAAAAAATAAAAGTCCACAAATTAACAATTAAAACTATTCAAACAATTTGATTTTGGCATCGTGAATTAGCAATTACAGTCCATAATTTAATTGCTGAATTTTAAGTTAATATATGTCTCGTGTACAATTTTTTAATGCTCGAATTAGGCATGACTCGAATTGTGAAGTGTAGCACACGTGTCAGTTTTTTGGGCCCCACCCGTGATGAATGTGCTATATCCACACCGTCCATCCATTTTGTCAAATAATTTTAGGGCATGAGCCCAAAAATGAGGCACATCCAAAGCTTAGGTGGACTGCACCATAAGAAATAACAATAATTAAATGTTCACCATTAAAAATTTATTGGGGGCTACAAAAGTTTTAGATTAAGCTGACATGTGTGTTTTCTCTTCATCCACGTCAGTGTGACCCAATTAATAGGTTAGATTGAAAATAAACATTATAGTGGACCTTAAGAAATTTTTAATGGTGAGCGTTCTATAAACCACTGTTTCCTATGGTGTGGTCCACCTGAGATTTGGATATTATTAATTTTTCAGATCCTTACCTATGGATGGACGACATGGATAAAATATATACATCATGGTGGGGCCCACTCAGGTCTGATCAAATCAGATTGGATGGAAAATAAACGTTACCGTGGGCCCTACGAATTGTTTAACGGTGAAAATATTATCTCCACTGTTATTTTTGGTGTGGTCCAGATGATCTTTGGATATAATTCATTTTTTGGGTAGTGCTTTAAAATGATCTCTGAAAATAGATGAACGGTGTAGATGTAATAAATACATCACTGTGGAGCCCATATAACTTTGATCTCTTTGAACCGTTCGTACAACTCGGAGCTCGAGGAGTGTCAGCGCTCGTCTCAGCGCGACACGTACGCAGATAGCTGGTGTGCGGTACGCGTGAAAAAAAAAGAAAAAAGAAAAAAAGAAAGAAAGCGAGAGAGGGAAACCGAAAAGAAAAAAGAGGGAGAGAAGAGAAGAAAAAAGAGGAAAAGAGGGAAAGGAGAGAGAGGGAGAGGGAGAGAGAGAGAGAGAGAGAGAGAGAGAGAGAGAGGAGAGAGAGAGAGAGAGAGAGAGAGAAGAAGAAGAAGAAGAAGAAGAAGAAGAAAAGAAGAAGGCAGCCGCAGCCGCAGCTCCCTGAGAAGAGGAAGAAGAAGAAGAAGAAGAAAAAGAAAGAGAAGAAGAGACGAACCGAAAAGAGGTACGTTCTTCTTCTTCTTTTTTTTTTTTTTTTGTTCTTTTTACCCGTAACAGCCATTACGGTTCAGTAACGGTCGTTACGCCCGTAACGGGAGCGTATCGGCCGATACGTGTACAAAAAATGGAAACGGCTGATACGACCCCGTATCGCGTATCGGCTACCACCGTTACCGTTACGTATCGGCCGAAACGTAACCGTTTTGGCACACCTTGGTGGAGATCCTTCCTCTCCCTATATTTCTCCGTCAATTGTCTAGGCAGCAAAAATAGCTTCAGCGGAAGACCTCCCGGGCATGAACTTGAACTGAATTTATGATATATTTATCTCATGCCTTAGTCTTTGCTCAGTCACTCTCTCACAAAGTTTCATAATATGGCTCATAAATTTAATCCCATGATAGTTCATGCAGCTCTACATGTCTCATTTATTCTTATAAATAGGTACCACAGCACATTTCCTCCATTCTTCTGCCATTTTCTTCGATCTTACAATCTGGTTGAGCAACTTTGTCAACCAAAGTAACCTGGTATCTCCCATACACTTCCAAACCTCTCATATGTGATATGGGGAAAAAAAGAGGAGAAGAACAAGAGCTCGATGTCAATGAACCTGACATCATGTCTCTTGAGGGTAATGGGCATTCCTGATAAGCCCCCTTATGGCACTCTCCCAGCTCCGTAGATCCATTGTGTTTCCATTAGGTCCTTTGGTCAATGGGCCAAATGAGTAGTTTTGTCCAAAGCACAATAGCTTCATTCTTAGCAACATGTTCCCAACCAGGATTGTGAAGGCAATGCCACAATGACAAACTAAATTGTTAGCTAAGGCATACCCTTGATCATTGTCTTGATATTTTAAGGTACTAAAAAATCTTTGATGCTCCTATCTAGATACTTCACATGATTGCATAGCAGAGTTTTTCATGTGGACTAAATCCTCTTCGTCCCAAACAACTGATGCACCCCATGTTTCAAGTGACTACTTTAAGAAATTAAATATTAATATGTGCATTGAATAAATTGAAACAAGAGTTCCATATTTGCGTTTAGGGATCTTAAGCAATAAGTGAAGGCTGGTTTCACTTCCCTCTTCACAACACATTCAACTGGTGATCACATATATTTTGAGCAAATACAATGTCGAGTGGAGGGTCCACCAGTGGATCTGATTCCAAAAAAAGAAAATGGCTTCTTGTTTCATGCCTCAACTCTCAACGTTCCTTCTCATATAAACTACGCTTTTTCCACCCTTCTTTGATGCGATATTTTCCATGTGTCAAGGAAGATGGGAGTCCATGTCTTCACTATCGACTTGACTGAGGTGGTGCCGCTGCAAGGGGATGTGCCAGCTGTATCTTTATTGGTTTATTACCTTTAATATTGGAATTGTTGCTGGAGAGTGATAGTAACGCCTGTAGTGGGATCTCATCTAGAGCTTTGTTGTTGGTCAAAGGGGTTATTTTTGAGGTAGTAGGGTTCAAACATGGCTCAATTGTTTCAGAGCCTCTTGGGTATTGTATCAGCCTTCTGTATAGGGAACATAAGATTTGGGGTCTTTCTCCTTGGGGATTAATGAAGATGAATTGATATTTCATTAGCAAAGGGAATCCTATGCCCGTTTGGCTATACATTCCATGCAATGGCAATTTATGTGTTAATTTTCTAGGCCTTTTTGGGGGTGGGTGACCTTAATAGGACAGAAACTGAGGCTTTGAGATTTTTTTTTTTTTTTTGGTTGTCCCTTTTGGCCAGTTATTGCTTCAGTTATTGACTAGGTAGACTTGTTTAAGGTGATTCAGTGGAGCAATTGTAGGTGGCGACTGGTCTGGGCTGCTGTCAGCAGGCTGGAGCCTAGCCCACTTTAGTCCAGGTTTGGGCAGAGCCTAAGCTTGGATAACGGTGGTTTATGCCTGGGCCTAATTTTACAGCCCCGACAGCTAATTTCGCTGTGCCTGGGGTGTGAGTGCCTAAGGGGCCAGTAGATCGGCCCAACCTGGCCCGGCTTACTTGACACTTTTGGGCTGAGTATTGGCTAGATGATAGAGCCTGAGCTGTGGTTTGGACTCGGGTCATGTTACAGCCTGGCCTTGTTGCAAGCCTAATTTGTTGGGTGGTACTTGGTGGGTTTGAACCTTTGCAAAGATCTTTGATTTTCTTATTTGCCTATTACGTCTTCTTGTTCAGTGGGTAATTATGCAATTGATGCTTGGCTAACTTTGTTTTTTCTTTTTGCCCACGTGTTTGAGTTCATAGGTATGGCTGTTTGCTTGTCATTGCTGGCTTTGTCTTGTGACTTTCTCAGCAGTTTCTTCATTCTTCGCCGTATTCTTTATATAATGATTATCATAAAATGACAAATAAAAGATACCACCCTCAACTGCATTCACAAAGGTAATGGGGTTATGTGATTGAAGGAAAGACTACCTTTGTTACCTTTTCTTCTATGTTAGTGAATGACATGGTGGAGAGAATTGTTTTTTTAAAGGAAAAGATGAAGAGAAAGAACAGTTAAATAGATCGAATGATCACACATCTTCACAAGCCACATGTTAAGAGCTTTAGGGTTTTCCCCCCTCGTTTGGATGCATACGATTCTACATGCATGTGGAACTAGCAAACCTCAAAAACGTCGGGGAAAAATGCAACAATGCTTCGTCTTCCATCCTATTTGTGTATTTAGGCTACAGTGCAGGCCTGGCCTCGCCCTGTATGGCCAGGGCCATGGCTGGGACCTTTTAAGCCTGATTAAGGACAGGGTTCACCGGACTAATGGCTAGCCCCAACACAGCCCTAGCTTGGCACACTGCCGCCCCTAATTAATGAACCACCTACCTGGCTCGGAAATATGGCCATCCCAATCTTAATGGTTAGAAATCCACTTAGTTTGAGTTGGGAATTCCCTCTACCTTGAGAAGGCAAACTTGATATCTCCCCTTCATCTCTCGATTAGATGACGTAAGAATGATAGATGCACATCTGAGTATGTGTATTTGCATGGAAATCTGCATGATTATGGAGTGTTTATGCTTGCCTATGTGTGTACTTTAGGAGCATTGAAATGTTTCTCAAACATCACTGTGCAATCATGATAACCATGTACAGCTTCGGCACATCATTGTTACATCATTATTATAACACTTTGAAGTGTCAGTATGGGAACCTTACAGAGAGTTTTTGGGTAGACTTCGATTATCATTATGGTTCGGAATCATGATTTTGGAGAACATAATGGATATGGTATATATACAAGAATGTTCAGAAAAAGATGGTATACATACAACTATTCCAGCTCTTTTTGAACCCTACTTCTACATGATTTCTTTGTTAACCTATTATATTGTAAATTATATCTTTTATTTGAATGTATCTTTGATATTGTTGTCCTGTTTTGTCTACTAAGATATTAATCGCATTTTCTTTTCAGCTAACTTTTGCCAATTTGATGAAGCTTTATCATACATCCTATAAATTTTGTAGCTTGCACTAATCTCAATTTCTATTGTGCTATAGAATTCAAACCTCTTTGCTCCTTGTCATTGCATTTTATTTTTCATTGGGAGAAGAGATGGTAATCATTTTGAACTCTCTACCACATACGCAGCTATGGAATTGATGTTTGTCAAATAACCACTTGCTCTAAAAGCTCGAGCTGTTAGAGGATGGCATATCAATGTATATCAAGGGACTTTTAACACTCCAATACTCCCCCGCATGTGCGGGGTGGAACTCCACATGGGAACATACTGGGCAAGATTGGAGGGACACTTACACCATAAACAGGCTGGGCTTGCCCCCCGTGGAAGAATATATTAACCAAGGCATATTTGCTGCTCTCAGGATTCAAACACTTGACCTTCCACCTTAATACCATGTCAAATAACCACTTGCTCTAAAAGCTCGAGCCGTTAGAGGATGGTATAACAATGTATATCAAGCTCGAGCCGGTAGGTCTTGTGTTCGAATCAAGGGAGCAGCAAATATGCCTTCCTAATATATTCTCCCATGAGGGGGCGTTTATGGTGCGAGTTGTGAGTGTCCCTCCACCCTTGCCCAGTATGTTGTGTTCCCGTGCGGAGTTCCACCGCGCACGTGCGATGGAGTATTAGAGTCCCTTGATATACATTGATACACCATCCTCTAATGGCTCGAGCTTTTAGAGCAAGTGGTTGTTGGACAATTGAAACCTCTTTGCCCCTCATCATTGCATTTTATTTTCCACTGGGAAAGGAGATGGTGATAATTTTGAACTCTCCACCACATATACAGTTGTCTGTTGTGGTAGATTGCCATCCTTTAATTTTCTTTTGTAGGACTTATAAATTTATGCATCATCATATAACCAAGATCTTTTTATTCCCTTTTCTAGGAAGGTGGATTTGATTTGGATATGACATACATCACTGAGAATATTATTGCTATGGGATTTCCTGCTGGTGATATGAGCTCCGGTTTCTTTGGATATGTTGAGGTGAGCAAATGAAATTTCTTTCACTTGAAGTTTAAGTAGTTCCAAGTTCGATGGTGTCACTTTTACTAATATGTAATAATTGAGGATGTTACACAGGGGTTCTACCGTAACCATATGGAAGAAGTAATCAAGTTCTTTGAAACTCATCACAAGGTAAGGATAATATTTTCTTGGTTCTCTCACCATCATCATCTTAGCCTTATCCCAACTAATTGGGGTTGGTTTCTATGTTCTCTCTTAATGAAAATTTTAATACATTTTCTGCTTGAAAAATAGCTATTTTACATTTCCATATTGTCTGCCCTTGCCCATGACTTGTATCATTGTATGCATTTTTATATCAATTAACTTGTTGTGAATTGAAAGCCTTTCCTGTTACGATATATTAACATCTGTTGTGTAATGTTGTCATCGTTGTTGTTTTATTCAGTGTTCGTAATATCGATACTATCGGCCGATACTATCGTTATCGCTGGTCAACGACACGAAACCGTAAAAAATGTAAAAAATCCCACAGAAAAAGGAAAAAAAAAAAAACAGAATTATGTTTATCGTGCGATATATTGCAAGATATCGCATGTTTTTTTGCGATATAACTGCTAAATCGCACAATATCACACGATAATTTCTACAATAAAAGGGCAGAGAACGTCGGGGTTGCATAATTACCGAAAAATTTGATTTATTTATTATTTTTTTTTATTAGGAGGGGGAAAGCTTTCAATCGATGTAAGAGGGAATTTCGGTACCTGTAAAAAGAAGATTGCACGATCGGAAGTTGAATTCGGTGGGCCACTCGATCAATTGATAGCTGCGCGCCACAAGTGCAAAAAAAAAAAAAATAAAAAAAATCGAACTTCCTGTTTTTTGTTTTTTTTTCTTTCTTCGAATAAATGGTAGATCTAAACTGGAAAAGATATTCCGACAACAAATCTACAAAAAATCAGGGAGATTTGGGTGAGAGATTTCAGGGATTTCACGGTTCCGGTTTGGGTTTTAGGTGAGAGATTTTAGGGATTTCAAGGTTCCATTCCTTAGGAAACGAAAATGGCTTTAGAAGCCTATTTTATAGGAGTGCGCGTTGGTTATTGCCCCCATTAGATGCAACTAGAGACGGATGACCTTGTCAGGGGCTGACGCAGGACAACCCTAATTATGATGCATGCTCATGAACATAATTAAACAGCGGAAATAAAAGGAATAAATGATCTAAAATTCTAGCAGTAATCATCATAATGAAACATGCAATGGAGCGGACCATCATCACAACCATGGAGAATGGCATTCAATTATTACTTAGGTTGGATCCGGCGAGGGATGAGACCTCCCGATCTTGCATGGTCACACCCAATCGATCAATGAAGATCACTAGTCCAAAGAACCAAGAAGTTTCTCGAATTAGGGATTTGAGAATTTGGGGGTTTAGGGTTTAGATCGGTTCTCAAGATTTTGATCGAAGAAGGATTAGCCAAAACTGGAAAATAGAAAGAAGAAAATAATTACCTTGAAGAAGTTGGAGGGGCACAAGAAGAAATTAGAAGAGGAAGATCAAGGGAAGAGAAGAAGCATCATTAAAGAGAAGAGAGGAAGGAGGCAAGCAAGGGTTTGCTTTTCATTAATCAATAGTTAAAAATTCGAGTTTAGGGCTTTAGCCCATTTAAATAAGCAAATAAAGATATAAAATTACTAAAATACCCCTAGAATAAGCAAATAAAGACATAAAATTACTAAAAGACCCCTAACTAAGCAAAAACGCGCAAATAACATAAGTACGAGAAAGTTCGGGCTCTCGGTCTTCTTTCTCCAATCTTCCTTCACGTGTGTCTTCCCTGAGTGGGGTCTTCTATATGTCCATTCACATGTGAAAGGTCTTCAGCTCCTCAATAGTCGCCTATCCACAAGGACGACACTTGTGGTTGGCGCTTTCTTCGTCGGTACACCTTGAATGCGCTTGTGTCCGCATCAATTCCCCTCGGGTGAGAAAAACTTGACTCCGACGAGTTGAAACTTTTGTAGCGCTCTAGTAGATTTGGATCAATACCCTGCAATGCGTCGCCCGACAGCCACGTAGATTTAGACGATGGTTTGTTCTTCCACTTGACAAGATACCTTTGGAAACCTCCATCTCTCGTGGATACTATCTCGTCATCCAAGATTTCTTCAATTTCTTCTTTATGGGAAATGAGTGGAGGAGGGGGTGGAAGGGGTTGGGTAGCAAACTCAGAAAAAGGCCATGAAAGAGACGATGTATCAACAATGGGAGTATGGGCACAGACTAGATCTTCCACATTAAAAGCTGGATTAATGCTCTTTTCAGGTGGAAGGTCAATCCGATACGCGTTGGACCCAACCTTTTGTAATATCTTAAATAGTCCAGCACTACGCGCTTGTAATTTTTTAGCAGATCCTTGAGAGAATCGCTCTGGCCTTATTCGCACCATTACAGTCTCTTTGAAATTCTTGCATTCTACGATGAGAATCGGTTGAAACTTTATAATCATCATTGCTCTTATTTAACCACTGTCTAATATGTGTATGCAAATCATGAATATGACGTGCAAATGCATCGGCTGACTCAGAAGACCTTTGGGTAACAGACATAGGTAAGAGATCTATGGGCATTCTAGGTTTATAACCACTTACAATTTCAAAAGGACTCAACCCTGTAGATCTATTAACTGACCCATTATAAGCAAGTTCAACAGTTAGTAAAATTAGGTCCCAAGTCTTAACAGTTCACCCACTAGACAACGTAGAAGATTTCCAAGGTTGCGGTTTACCACTTCAGTTTGACCATCTGTTTGTGGGTGTAAGCAGTAGAAAATTGCAAACGAGTTCCCATAATGTGCCAGTGTCTTCCAAAAATAGCTAGTAAATCGAACATCACGATCAGACACTATGGTTTTAGGTAACTCATGAAGACGCACCACACCATCAAAAAAAGACGAGCAACATGAGACGCATCTGACATCTTTGAACATGGGAGGAAATGCGCCATTTTAGAAAAACGGTCCACAACGACAAAAACGGAATCGTGCTTTTTTATAGTCTTGGGAAGCCTAAGCACGAAGTCCATACTAATGTCCTGCCACGGAGCATGTGGCACTGGCAATGGCGTGTACAACCTGGTATTTTGCTTTCTATGCTTTGCCAGCTGACATATTCGACACTGCCCTAAAACTTTGGCTACGTCTCGCTTGAGACTTGACCAATAGAAACGATCTTCCACGAGGGCAATGGTTTTATCACTACCAAAATGGCCAGCTATACCTCCAGAATGAAGCTCCCAGATGAGGAATTCACGAAGGGACATACGGGGAATACAAAGTCTGTCTCCCTTGAAAAGGAAGCCATCTTTAAGAACATATTCACCCATAATATGCTGGTCACTAGCGAGCGACGCGTAAGTACCTCCAAAATCAGGACATGGGGTATTCATTTTTCAGTTGCTCAAATCCGACTACCTCTACACTTAAGGAGTTGAGCAACGCCACTCTCCTACTAAGGGCATCCGCTGATTTGTTTTCAACCCCGGCCTTGTGTTTCACAACAAACGAATATTCCTGAAGAAATGCTACCCACTTGGCATGCCTTGGGTTGAGTTTATTCTGAGTATGCAAATATCTCAAAGCCTCATGGTCAGAAAACAAAACGAATTCTTGTGGTAGGAGATAGTGTCGCCAATGTCTCAGGGATTGCACTACCGCATAAAATTCTTTGTCGTAAGTGGAGTATTTTTGTTTTGTCTCATTCAGTTTCTCACTGAAATAGGCCACTGGGTGTCCTTCTTGACTCAACACTCCACCTATACCGACACCAGACGCATCACACGCTACTTCAAAGACTTTAGAAAAGTCAGGTAGATGCATGACAGGAGCTTCCACCATTTTGCCCTTAATTTCTTTAAAAGCCTTGACTACGGCTTTAGACCACACGAACTCTCCCTTTTTCATGCACTTGGTAATGGGAGCTATGATCGTGTTAAAACTCTTAATGAACCGACGATAAAAAGTTGCTAGGCCGTGAAAGCTTCGCACCTCATGAATGTTCCTTGGTTCTGGCCACTCGACTATGGCCCTGACTTTTTCAGGGTCTGCGCGCATTCCTTCAGATGACACTATAAATCCTAAGAACACAACTTAGCTAGACATGAATGCACATTTCTTAAGATTAGCGTATAACTTTTCCTTCCTAAGGACATTACAGACCTTCTTTAAATGTTCAAGGTGTGATTCCTTAGTGGTACTATAAATAAGAATATCGTCAAAGTACACCACTAGGAATTTTTCCATGAACGGCCTCAAAGCTTGTGTCATCACCCGCGTGAAAGTACTGGGTGCGTTAGTCAAGCCAAAGGGCATGACCAACCACTCATACAGCCCATCTTTCGTCTTAAACGCCGTCTTCCACTCATCTCCTGGGCGTATACGGATTTGGTGATATCCACTCTTGAGGTCTATCTTAGAGAATATAGTGGACCCGACCATCATGTCAAGCATATCATTAAGTCTAGGTATAGGGAACCTATACTAGACAGTAATTTTGTTTATGGCACGGCTATCCACACACATGCGCCACGTGCCGTCTTTCTTTGGCGTCAACAATGCAGGTACGGCACACGGGCTCATACTCTCTTGGATGAAACCCTTTTGCAGAAGCTCATCAACTTGCTTCTTCAACTCTGCATGCTCTGCAGGGTTCATCCTGTAGAGAGGAAGGTTCGGTAGAGTAGACTCTGGGACAAGATCAATGGCATGCTGTATGTCTCTCATAGGTGGCAACTCATTCGGTAAGTCTTCAAGAAATACATCGCTGATTCCTTCAGGACCGAGGTCACCTCACGGGGCAACTCTGATGGAACCTCAGGTGTAATCTCTCTAGCCACAAGGGCATACACCATAGAATCCTCCTTAGCCTCTTTTTCAAACTCTCTTGCGCTGATTATATGTAGAGACTTAGGTTTGGATTTCTCCATTCCTCTAGGCTCACTTGCCTTCTCATCCTTCTTCTTCCCTAGTGTATTCTCAGGTGGCATGAGATTAAGTTTGATCTTTCTACCGTTATACATAAAAGTACACGCATTCGAACGGCCAAAGATCGTGACATCATTATCGAATAGCCACGGTCTACCTAGGATAACATGTCCCACATCCATAGGTAAAACATCACACCACAGAGACTCTTTGTATGACCCAAACTCGATGGGGACTAGACATTGCTGGGTGACAGGTAGGGATGTCTTGTCAACCCAAGAACTTTATACGGGTCTGGATGAGGTGTGGATTTCAGTTTTAGGCGATCTAAGGTGCTAGCGGAAATCACATTCTGACAACTTCCACTGTCCACTATCACCTTATAATTCTTTTCACCACACTTGGCAATAGTGTAGAAGATAGTGCTTCGACGCCAGTTAGCACTACTCCTAGACTGAGCTAGCACACGCCTGATTATTGCAAGCGTTGCTTCTCCATTCACTTCTTCATCAGTAAGTCCTTCAGGGTAATACTCTTCAACTTCATAATCACCCTGGTCATCTCCACCCTCGTGGGACTCGCCTATAACTAAGACTCTCTCACGGCTCTTCGTAGGACACTGATTAGACATGTAGCCAAGATTGCCACACTCATAGCACCTCACTTGGCTCATGTTACTAGGACCGGCACCAAGAACCCCTTTGCCCTAGTCCTCCCTAGGCCTAGGCGGAATGGTCGCCTGTGCCCTAGGTTGACTACCAATATTAGGTGTAGTTCCCTGGGAACTAGATCTAGCACTGGAGTCTTTAGGACTCAAAACGACGAACGACAGGAGCCTTCAGATATTGCTCTAACTCCTGCACGACTTGATATGCTTCATCCAAGTCCGTTAAGGGCCGAGTCATAAGTTCGCGCTGAAGATCCGCACGAAGGCCCGTCTTGAAACGCGAGAGCATTATTAGAGTCTTCTCGGATATCACATCGCATCACATATTCTTCAAATTTAGCGATGTAGTCAGCGACAGACATTGACCCTTGGTGTAAGGATTGCCATTGGTCAAGGAGCTTCTGACGGTATGAGAGAGGAATGTACTTCTCCTTCAGCTTCTCTTTCATCTCATACCAATGTGTGATAGGGGCTCTACCAACTCTCTCTATCCTACGCTCAGTGTTGGTCCAGAAGAGCTTGGCTTGACCCACAGCTTCATCTTAGCAAACCGCATTTGACGGTTTTCCGACAGATCATACCACTCAAAGTAGTGGTCCATGTTAGCAACCTAGTCAAGGAATGCCTTGGGATCCAAGCGCCCATCAAAACTCGGGGCCTCAACTTTCACACTCTTCATCGCACGCTCATCTGCATTATAGCGGTCTTGATGATCACATGTGGCTCGTGCCTCTCGCACCACACCACGATCGTTATTACGATCTCTATGCTGACTACCACCACGTGTGGCAGCGCGTTCTTCATTGATTCCTCCCACTTGGGAGTGCGCATCATCCCCTACAACGGGGTTTTCCTTTTGGGACGCCTCTAGTTGCTCGACCTTAGTCATGGTAGTGGTAATTTGGTTTTCAAGGCCGGCAAACTCACGCCTTTGACCCGCTTCTAAGGCGGTTATCTTTTGTATTAATTGAGCAAGTTGCTCAGATAACTGCTCGTTATTCATGGTAGGTTGAAGTCCGAAACCTCTACCTCTTCTCGTGGGCATACAATGAAGACTTGAACCAAACTCTACCCAACTAGACTACTAGGTGTTATGACTTTTAAGATAAATGCGATGAATGCAAAACTACTATGAACTGACACAATTAAGTTGAAACAGGAAACAACTCAAATCTGAAAATTTTCCAGATTAGGAACTTTCTAAAATTGGAAAGTTTCTAAAATTGAAAACTTTCTAAATCTGGAACTTTCCTAAATTAAACCTAAAAATCAAAACCCTAATTTGATAACTCGATTTAGACAAAAACCATGCAAGCCTATTCTCTGATATCAAATTTGACGCAGGACAGCCCTAATTATGATGCATGCTCATGAACATAATTAAACAGCGGAAATAAAAGGAAGAAATGATCTAAAATTCTAGCAGTAATCATCATAACTGAGAAAATCATAAAGGAAACATGCAATGGAGCGGACCATCATCACAACCATGGAGTATGGCATTCAATTATTACTTAGGTTGGATGTGGCGAGGGATGAGACCTCCCGATCTTGCATGGTCACACCCAATCGATCAATGAAGATCACTAGTCCGAAGAACCAAAAAGTTTCTCGGATTAGGGATTTGAGAATTTGGGGGTTTAGGGTTTAGATCGGTTCTCAAGATTTTGATCGAAGAAGGATTAGCCAAAACTGAAAAATAGAAAGAAGAAAATAATTACCTTGAAGAAGTTGGAGGGGCACAAGAAGAAATTAGAAGAGGAAGATCAAGGGAAGAGAAAAAGCACCATTAGAAAGAAGAGAGGAAGGAGGCAACCAAGAGTTGCTTTGTTGTTTTTCATTATCAATATTTAAAAATCGAGTTTAGGACTTTCCCACTTAAATAAGCAAATAAAGACATAAAATTACTAAAATACCCCTAAAATAAACAAATAAAGACATAAAATTACTAAAAGACCCCTAAGCAAAAACGCGCAAATAACATAAGTACGGGAAAGTCGGGCTCTCGGTCTTCTTTCTCCAATCTTCATTCACATGTGTCTTTCCTGAGTGGGGTCTTCTATATGTCCAATCACATGTGAAAGGTCTTCAGCTCCTCAATAGTCGCCTATCCACAAGGACGGCACTTGTGGTTGGCGCTTTCTTCGTTGGTACACCTTGAATTCGCTTGTGTCCGCATCAGGGGCTGTGGGGTCTACCTTGATCCATATGTTTCATCCAATCCATCCATCCACTCTAGAAGATAATTTTAGGATGTGAGGCCAAAACTGATACATATCAAAGGCTAAAGTGGACCATACCACAGGAAGCATTAGAGATGAAACGCATACCATTGAAAGCTTTTTGTCAGGGATAGAGTTTTTGGATAAGCTGATATTTATTTTTTATCTTCATCCAAGTCCATGTTACCTTATGAACAGGTTGGATGACAAATAAACATCAAGGTGGGCCCTAGGAAGTTTTGAACTGTAAGCATTCCATCGCCACTGCTTTCTATGGTGTGACCAGTGTTCGAGTTGTCGGTATCGCTACAAGTTTCGATGGCTGGAGATAAAGATATAATATCGTTATCGCCGATAACTGGAAACGCAGGGAAAAAGGGGGAAACATGGAGAAAATGGTGGAATTTTTCAGTGAAACTTCAGGACATGCCTAAATACGCATATTTACATATTCAGGAGTAAAAAAATTGCAAAAAGAATGCATTAACTTAGAAGTTTCCATTTAATGGGGCCAAAAGGCATGCGTTGTCGTAAGAAATCACTCCAATAGTAACCAAAATGAGTTTATATAATACAAATGCAACTATAGTACAATAATTAAGATATGTAAAATTAAATGAACTCACAAAGCATACCTTTTTTGCCATCCCTCATCCCTACATGGAGTGATGAGGTGGCTTGTAGTCATCGTCTAAATCTTGATCGTAGGATCCACCTCAATGTATGCATTGTATATCCACGATGTTTATCTATTCTGCCGGCTTATTTTAGGGTGTGGACTAAAAATAAAGTAGATACAAATTTTGTGTGGACCACGCCATAGGAAACAGTGGTTAATGACCATTAAAAACCTTTTGTGGGCCACATAAGTTTTGGATCAAGCTTATATTTGTTGGTTTTTTTTTTTTTTTTTTTTTTTTTTTTTTTTTTGTTTTTTTTTTTGTTTTTTTTCCTTTTCATTCAGGTCTGTTTGACCTTATCAACAGGTTAGATGGTCAAAAAATATTACCGTGGACCTCAGGAAAATTTTAATGGTGGCCATTCAACACTATTTCTTGTAGTGTGGAAGACCTGTAATTTATATATTCTTAATTTTTTTTATCACGCCTTAACAAGTGGCCCCTACAGGCACCCACGCCACTGGTTCTGGGGTCACACCCAAGTCACGCTCTAATGAGGATTAGGTGCAAACTCACACAAGACGGTGCAACCCTTAGTGTGGGGACTACCTTGATGTATGTCTTTTATATCCATGCTATCCATCTAATTTTTAAGATTATTTTAGGGCATGACCCCAAAAAATGAAGTAGATCCAATTCTCAGTTAGACCCTACCTTAGGAAAAAGTGGCGATTGTTCGTTAATGGGCCACAAAAGTTTTGAATCAAGCTGATATTTATTTATTTTTCCTTCATCTACGGTCATGTGACCTTATTAACATGGTGGATGTCAAATAAACATCACAGAAACATTATGGTGGGCCCAAGGATCACATGACCTTATCAACAATTGTGTACCTTACCAACACGTTGGATGTCAAGTAAACATCACGTGACCTTATCAACATGTTGTATGTCAAATAAACATCACTTGACCTTATCAACAGTTGTGTATCTATACCGTCCATTCATTTTGGCAGATTATTTTAAGGCATCAGACAAAAAATGAGACAAATCCAAATTTAAGGTGGACCACATAGCAGGAAACAGTGGTCATTGAATGGCCACCATTAAAAACTCATCGGGAGCTACAAAAGTTTCGATCAAGCTGATATTTGTGTTTTCCCTTCATCCAAATGTGTGACTTAATCAAATAGTTGGATGGCAAATAACCATTACAGTGGGCCTTAAAAAGTTTTTAATGGTAAGCGTTCAATCACCGCTGTTTCCTTTGATGTGGTCCACCCGAAATGTGGATCCGACTCATTTAACGGCTCATGACCTAAAATGATCTTTCAAAATAAATGGACGACGTAAATGAAACACATTACATCATTGTGGGCCCATAGAGCAGCGAGCACTTCACGTCTCACATGCAGTCATCCCGTAAAAGGGGAAATAGGATTACGTACTGAGTTACTCAGTACGCTTTTATCGTACTGAGTAAACTCAGTTAGGCCTACTATGAATGTATGTAGGTTATCCACGTCGTCCATTCGTTTTTCCAGATAATTTTACTGGTTGAGTCCAAAATAAAAGTATGCCCAAAGCTCAAGTTGACCACACCAAAGAAAACAGTGGGAATCATGACTTCCACCGTTGAAACCTTGCTAGGGCCCACAATGATGTTTATTTGTCATCCAACCTGTTCACAAGATCACACAGACTTGGATGAAGGGAAAACACAAATATCAACTTGATCCAAAAATTCTGTGGGCCCCAAGAAATTTTCAACGGTAGAATTTCAATTCACACTATTTCCCTTGGTGAGGTCCACTTGATATTTGGATATATTTCATTTTTTGTCTCAAGCCATCAAATTATATTTTAAAATGGATGGGCGGAATAGATAAAATATGTAAATCATGGTGGACCCCACAAAGTTTACTTAGTACGCTTATCATACTGAGTTACTCAGTACGCAATCCCCTTCATAAAAGGGTGCTTCGGATGCAGGAAACCATTTTGGGGAAACTATCTTCCGAAGCCCCTCGAATCCCTCAAATCCCTGAAATTTCTCAAATTCTCTTCAAATTTTAGGAAATATCCACCCATCTATGCAAGATTCTTTGCCGAAATTGCCGCTCCTTTGAAATCTTTCATTTATTTGAAGAAAAAAAAAAGAAGGAAAAAATCTAGGTTCTTTTTTTTTTAATTATTATTTTATTTATTTATTTTTTTTTTAACGTACGGAAGAACAACGTACGGATTTCGACGATCGATCGACTGGTGTGCTACCTCCAAATTCTGAATCCTCTTTTAAAGGTATCGAAAATATCCTCTTACATGGATCGGAATGATTTTTCATTTTCTTGATTTTTTTTTTCAATTTTTTTCATATTTACGCACTCCCGAAAATTTCGGTGGGTTAGCTACAGCAAATTTATCGCTGATAACTTTATTTATCGTCAATAACTTTATTTATCGCTGAAAAATTGCCGACAATTGGAAGAGATACGAAACTAGGGGGTTTCGGTATTGCCAGCTTGGCGACACCGATAATATCGGCGATATTATCGATTTTTCGCCGACAATTTGAACACTACGTGTGGCCCACTTGAGTCTTCAATCTACCGCTTTTTTGGGATCATGTCCTAAAAGGACCTATCAAAATGAATGGATGGCATGGATAAAACATATACAACACAGTGGGCCCCAAACAGCCCTTGATAAATCCGTCCGTCTCTTGCTATATACTAGTGGGTATTACCCAATCAACTTCCTTTTCACGGGAGCTGATTAAGCGTGTTACATCTTGGGTATTACCCTTACCGTAGGGCCCACCTTGATAATTTGATTTATATCCACGGTCCATCCGTTTTTCCAACCCAATTTAGGACGGGTCCAAAAAATATGCAGATCCAAATCTCAGGTGGACCACACCACTTGAAACACCTTAGTGGGTGTCACCCTTATTGTGGGACCCACCCTGATGAACTTGTTGTATATCCACATTGCGCATCCATTTTTCCAGCCCATTTTAGGACTTGATCCTAAAAAATAAGCAAATCCAAATCTTAGGAAGACCACACCACAGGACATAGTGATTTGATTGAACGCCTGGCATTAAAAACTTTCGTGGGCCCACTTTAAGCAGAACTGTAATGTTTATTTTTCATCCAACCTATTGATAAGATCAAATAGACTTAAATGAAGGTAATGCACAAAGATCAGCTTTATCCCAAAATTTTGAGGCCTACAAAAATATTTTAATGGTCATCGGCCACTTTTTCCAGTGGTGTGGTCCACCTTAGAGTTTGATCTGCTTAAATTTTTGGATAAAATCTTAAAATGAGCTGAGAAAACAAATGAGCAGAGTAGATATACAACACGTTAATTAAGGTGGGTCTTTGCACAACTATATGTGGGTCTAAAGCCATAGCCAGCCAAATCATTAATAGGAATGTTTTTCAATTTTACTTCTTTTTTCCTTTTGAATGAATTTATTATGTTTTCATACATGTCTTGATATATTTATAAATGTTATGCATTCAATTTGAATATGGTTGCATTAGTTCAGTCAGACAACTCACAACTTAGGACCATATACAAAGGAAATTTATTATGTGCATTTCTTTTTTGAGATTTTATGATTTAAAAGTGTGTATTAAGGTCTTTTTAAATAATCGCTAAAGTTTCATAAAAAAATTCTACCATTTTGCCAATGTTTCCCCATGTTTCCCAAAAAGTGCAATAAATTACGCGATACAAACGATATATCCCGTGCGATAACCGATATGTATTTGTATCCCAAGGGTGCTATACATTGTGCGATTCCAATATTTCGAACACTGGCTGTATCACTGATCATAATAAGGGCCGAATCATATTAAATCGCAAATCATATCATAAATTGTAATTTTTTTCTTCAAGTTTCTTTTAAAAAGCAGAAAAACTCTAAAAAGTTATAAATAAAGCAGAAAAATAAGAAAACTGATCAATGATTGAGCCTGTAAACAGGTCTGATATAGGTCAATTATTGTAATATCCGTCGCTTCTGACCCACTTAGAAGTCAGGTGATCGGGTAAATTTGTCGAATATGGTAAAAATCCCAATGCAAATCCAATTTTCTTGCGTCAGATATGTTGGGTAATCGGTTCAATGGATATCTATAATCAGTCCCTAGATGCACATGTCCTAATGCATCAATTTTATAGAAGTGAGGCCTAATATTCCAAGATCCATGGTATGTTGATCTAGATTGTTGATATGATGGGCTTCACTGTAGATGTAGTATGGGCCAAACACTTTCTAGGTTAGCTAATTGTATCCATCCAATCTATCAGTATTATTATTTAACATTTTAATTAAAAATATAATTAGTTATGTAAATTACAAAAATGCCCTTGGGTAATTGGGTAAGCGGATACAAATATGGGTAATATCCATATCCAACCTGCTTATAAGTTGGATAATCAGGTTAAAAAATCCCTTGTCCAAATCTGATTTTTTTGGGTGAGATGTGTTGGGTAACTGTTTAAACAAACATCCATTGCCAGCCCGATCAATGATCTATTTTTGATCTATCCACCAAGAAATGTAACATATCATGATTTTATTCATTGAGAACCAGTATTATGAGTGTATGTGTCATAATCACTCATAATAGAATTTAAATCACTCCATTCATTATCAGTTCTATACACTTTTAGTATAATTTCAGAAAGAAAACAACATGCCAAGAAAGTATCCTGACGTCATACCCCCTTCCCTGCCCCTTCCACTTTTGTCATTAGAAGAAGCGCCATCATCATCATCACTGTCATCTTGATAAGCAACATTTCCTTTGTTGTCCTCATCAAAATCATATGAAGCAAATTTCTTCCTCTTGGACTTCTCCCTTCTTTTGGCATTTTCTATGCTTCTTATGGGAAGCATTTTAGGACCTCAAATACAATATAGTTATTATCTTATCAATTTAGCATAATGAAATCACTACACAATCGACAGCATGGAATGGAAGGAAAGACATCTAAACTGAATGTTTGATTTTAAAGTGTACCATGTCACCGGTTTTGTGATCTTGAGAACCCAACCCCCTCATCGCTTTCTATTGATTCCACAAAACATTCACCCATTTCCATCCAATGAATTTCCTTGCGGAAGGGTGGGGCCTCGTTCTCAATGATCCATTCATTGTCTATCTGACAAAACATTTAGCATCTAACTCTCTTCTTGCATGGCGCACTTCAAGTTGCTGATTATACTTTTAAAAGACAGCATTTGATTTTATTTATTTATTATTATTATTTTTAACTCAAGCCTATTTCTCTTCTTTGAGTCCATCTACATTACAAATTGACACAATAACTAGGGATGGCAATGGGTTGGTTGCTTTTGAGCCGGGTTTGGGTTAGAAAATGTGGCCCATTTACCTAAATGGGCAGGGCTTGGATTGGACCCTACCGAAAACGACCTGCCCATATAGCTTATCCATAGGCCGGGTTGATGACGTGACCTGACCCGACCCAAAACCCAGAACAAATTAATAGATAATGAGTAGATACATTCATACAATCTATGCTACTACTAGTTAGCTGGGCTGGCAAGCCTATTTCATTTTAAAACCCATGTATGGTCAAGAGGGATCGGGCTACAAAGTATTGGTTTGCGGGTTGGGTTCAGATCAAAATTCTTGGCCTATTTAGTAAGGCCCTGTTTGGGCAACGGGATTAGAAGGGATTAGGTGGGATTGGATTCAAAAAAACATCATTATTACCCATGGCAGGGATTGTCCCCTGATTCCATGGGATTAGATTAATGCTTTGCTTTGTTGGTAATACGGTGGTACATTGAATGGATATACCCACCATCATTTGAAATTACCAGAATAACACGTGTATTATAGCTAAACCGTTCATTTGTTTTGTAACCTCATTTTATGGTATGGGCCAAAAAATGAGGTAGATCCAAAACTTACGTGGCCCCAAAGAAGTTTTCAACGGTAAGTATTCAAACTTATTTGCTTTCAGTGGTGGGTCCACTTGAGCTTTAGAATTACCTGATTTTGGGCCCATGCTCTAAAATAATCTAAAAAAATGGGTGGACGGTGTGGATATAGCCCACACATCAGGGTGGGACCTACACAACTTGCTAGCATTGAGTGAATTTGGCACGGGACCCAATGCAATTCCATCCGATCTAATTCCAAGCTTTTCCAAACATGGAGTGGAATTGGCACGAAACCAGATGAATCCAATCCCATCTAATCCCTTCTAATCCCGTTGCCCAAACAGGGCCTAAATGGGTCAGGCTTGGGCTAACGTTGACCCAGCTCGAACCTGACCAATTGCAACCCCTCACAATAACACAATTAAAACAAATGTATTAATTACAGAGAATTGCTACGATGCTCTTAGAGCTATATGTTATAGTGCTCCCAGTTGTATTGGATAACTTGGACAGTCCAATAGATTGATCTAGACTGTCCATTAGCCTGGAAAACATTCCAAGGGCTACCTTGCAAGAATAAGACGGATTGGATGATCAAATCCAAACTAGTTTCAGCTGTAATTTTTGTACCCATTCTTTTTCCATCCCATGGATGGGATGGTTAGAATTTCACAGAAGTGGCTTTTTAGAATCATAAGCAATCCATGATGGGAACTCTCAAATAGATGGTTCAAATTGATCGTTAGACCTATTTTTGTACAAATTCTTGACTGTCCATATTAGAGACCATTGATTAGATGGTAAAGATCATCGGGATAGTGTATTTGCATGGTAGTCTATGAAATGTGTGTTGGACCTAATGGACAATCTAGATCTATCAATTGGACTGCTTAAATGTCCCAATGCAACTAGGAGCACTATAACTCAATAGTGCTCTAAGAGCACTGGAGCATCTCTCATAATTACATACAAATGTATTGTTATTGTATACAACTCTTGACTCTCTAAGAATTGCTTTCACCTGCTCAAATGTGCTCGAATTATACTCGTGACCCATGGCATTGCAAGTGAGACTTAATATGTGGATTGCCAACCTTTGCAATTTTGAGCGATGATCTGCATTACTCTCCCACCGTTACGGTAAAAATAATTAAAACTACGAATAATGGAAAACAACCAAATTAAGTAAACATAATTAGCCAACCAAGCATTTTCATGGACAATTAAATGAAATAAAAACATGTTACCTATATCAGTGTTCGAAGTATCGGTATCGCTACAAGTTTTTCCGGCCGGGGATACGGAAACGATATCGATATCGCTGATAACCGGAAATGTGGGGAAACATGGGGAAAACGGTGGAATTCTTTAGCGAAACTTTTGGAGATGTTAAAATGCACATATTTGCATGCTTAGAAATTAAAAAAATTGCAAAAAGAATGCATAAATAATAAGTTTCCATTTAATGGGGGCCTAAGCATGTGTTGTTGTAAGAAATCAGTCCAACCATCCCATCCAACCTTCTATCCAAACATCCATTAATATTTCTGAATATCGACAACACGATATTTTACTAAGAAATCATCGACAACCAGAAAGGAAACAGAAGATTGTGGTCTCGATATCGCCCATTTTGTGATATCATTGACAAATTGAACACTACATATAATCATGCACCCATAAAAAAATTGAAATAATTTATTTTTAATAAACTGATTTTTGGCAATATCGATACATTGGCAATACTATTGCAATATCGCCAATACACTGGCGATGCTATTGAAACATCGCCGATACACCAACGATACAAGCAACACTTGGAATTTACACGGTCGAAAATATTGGTGATATCGATACATTGGCAATACAAGCGACACCTGTAATTTATGCAATCGAAAATATTAGCGATACATTGTTGATACCTGGAATTTCTGATACTGGCAATGTTATCGGTATCGCGGAGCTGGAGATATGGATAATATTTTGGGGATACTTCAAACAATGCCTATATCTCGTCTCTTCCTAATTGATTTTGTTCTCTCCCACACATACCAACCAACCCTCCCCCCTTTTTTATGTTTGGCCATTTGATCATTGATTATGACTTACTCTATTTAACTTCTCATCATTCATTCTATGTAGTCATCAGTGTATTAAATAGTGTGGTAGCGTAGCGTGTAGCGTGTAGCGTGTAGCGTACGCTACGTAGCGTAGTGTACAAAAAACGCTACGTAGCGTATAAAATAGCATAAAAAAAAAGAAAAAAAAATTGGTAAAAAAAAGAAGAAAAAAAACATACCTTTTTTTTTCTTGTCTTCTTCTTATTCTTCTTCTTCTTCCTCTTCTTCTTCTTCTCGCCCTGCTGCGGCTGCGGTCGCGGCCCCGGGCCTCCTCCTCCTCCTCTCTCTCTCTCTCTCTCTCTCTCTCTCTCTTCTTTCCCTCTTTTTCTTTTCGGTTTCCCTCTCCCGTTTTTTTCTTTTGAAATTGGAAGCGGTTTGACTGGTGTAGTATAGCTGCTGCAGGTATGTGTCATGGTAAGACGAGCGCTAACACTCCTCGAGCTCCGAGTTGTACGAACGGTTGACAGGAGATCAAAGTTACATGGGCTCCACAGCGATGTATTTATTATATCTACACCGTTCATCTATTTTTAAATATCATTTTAGAGCATTAGCCAAAAAATGAATCGTATCCAAAGATCGTCTGGACCACACCAAAAATAGCAGCGAGATGATGATTTTTCACCGTTAAAAAATTCGTAGCCCCACCATAACGTTTATTTTCCATCCAATCTGTTCAAAAGGTCAAAAGACGTGAATGAAGAGTCAAAAGTCAAAACAAATTTCATATTGATCCTGAATTTCTGTGATCCCAAAAAGGGTTCAATGGTAGACGTTCAATCCCCCACTGCCTTTTGCAGTGTGGTCCACTTGATAATTAGATCTGTGTTATTTTTCGTGTCAAGCCTTAAGACGAGCTCTTCAAATGAATAGGTGGTTTAGATATAACACATACCTTATGATCAGACCCACAGGACTTGCTTACGTCAAATGAATGGACTGGTACGCGTTACGCAACACGTTGCACAATTTAATAAAATGTACACGTGCCACATGGGCCCCACCATACTGTATGTATTTTATCCATGCCGTCCATCCATTTTGCCACATCATTTTGGATTATGATTCAAAAAATTAGTAAGATCCAAATCTCAGGTGGACCACAACATAGGAAACAGTGGTTATAAAATGCTCACCATTAAAAATTTCTTAGGGTCCACTGTAATGTTTATTCTCCATCTAACCTGTTAATAGGGTCACACTAACCTGGATGAAGGGAAAACACACATGTCAGCTTGATCTAAAACTTTTGTAGCCCCGATAAATTTTTAATGATAGTCGTTTAATTATCATTGTTTCCTATGGTGCGGTCCACTTGAGCTTTGGATTTGCCTCATTTTTTGGCTCATACCCTAAAATTATTTGGCAAAATGGATGGACGGTGTGGATATAACACATTCATCACGAGTGGGGTTCGAAAAACTTTGACACTCGTGTGCTACACATCACAATCTGAGTCCTACCTAATTCGGGCCCTTAAAAAATTGTACACGAGACATGTATTAACTTAAAATTTACCAATTAAATTATGGACTATAATTGCTAACTCAAAATGCCAAAATATTTTGTTTTTTCTTACTATTTAATATTTATCATATATATATATAATATTTTTTTAAATTAAAAAATAGAAGTATTGTGTAGCTTACGCTACACGCTACGGAGGGTTGAACTCTACGCAACACGCTATTGCTATTTAAAACACTGGTAGTCATATAACCCGGTCTTAATTTCCAAATTCGAGTGAAAGTCATCATTGAATTGAATTCTCTTGTTTAAAAAGTATTCAACTACATATAATGGCTTAAGGAGCTATATGTTCCATCGCTTTTTATTACATTCCTAATGAATATATAACCGTTCCTCACATCTACAAGATTCTTTGCAATCATTTCTTGGCTCGATCCATCATTTTGTATATATAACCCATGGCCAACCTTTGATTGGAGTCTACCAATCTCGAGACTTTCATTAATGGGATTGTAGACTTCAAGCCAAGGTATTCTAACGGAAACGCTGTAATGGCCACCACCGTTACCTTTATGATACTGGTTGTAATAGTTGTTACAGCCCCCGTAACGGTCTCTCTCTCTCCTCTCTCTCTCTCTATTTATTTATTTATTGAGAACCCCCCCCCCCCCCCCCCCCCCCCCCCCCCCCCCCCCAAAAAAAAATAAAAATAAAATAAAAATCCTATATCTGCCCCGTAACGTTGAAAAAAAAGTATGAAAAACCTGAATTTGCCCCGTGACAGACCATTAAGGGGCTATTATGGCCTTTACATGGGACGTAATGGGCCGTTAACGGTGGTTAGGAGTCATTTTTTCCATAAAGGCTGTTACGTCCCCGTAACATGTAACAGTTGCCACTGTTTTTAAGGCCTTGTAATGGCCTTTACAGCACACCATATGCTTCAATTATGATCAACCAACACTATGTCACAAACTCTCTTTCCTTTTGGGAGTCTTTACGGCCTTTACAACACACCATATGCTTCAAGCAAAATTTAATCCATGGCCAAAAATCACGATCAACCAACACTATGTCACAAACTCTCTTTCCTTTTGGTAGTCTTTGCAAATGTGCTTTGTTTCCATACTTCCAATGCAAACGTTGATCTTATGTCTTAACCAAACTTTCTATTCTTAGATACTCTTCAAAGTGAGAAACATGTGGCAAGACATGTAACGATGAAAAATCAAATTAAGCCAAAAGAAAAGATTTCTTAAAAATTTTACATGCTTTTGTACCTTTTTTGATTTCAAAACACGCGGACAAAATGGCGTTCAATTCTGTTGAGAGATGAAAAAGATTTCGATTTCTTTCCTCTAGGTTTGCCAGTATTTAAAAACCAAAATCCCTTCTTTTTCTCTCAAAAGTTGTAAGAGGGCTAGCATAAGGGACTAACATGAGGCCATATTTTAAGGGGGTTAGGCCTTGTGTAACTTTTAAAATAAAATGGGGAAAAAGACTAAAAATAAAAGAAATGAAAAATGAATTGTGTTTCCAAACATGTGGGATGCCCAAACTGTGTCACAATGTGAATTGTATGATTCATGTGTGGTTTCTGCTGGTTTCTCAATTCACCATGCAAATTTGTATCGTGTATTGTATGATACAATATGAATCGTAAAACTCATAGGGCGTATCGTTTGATAGTGACAACATTGCTGTTGTGGGTTATGATGAACCTTGAACATTCTAAGATTAAAAAATGTAAAAACTAGTTCTTTGTGCATTTAATACTTTTACGATATGGAGATGGGAAATAGTTCACCACCTTGTCATTCATTGCCAAGTGGCTCAGAATAATTGAGAAACCTTCTTGGATCTCTTCAACATGACTTGTTTATTGCTGAAAAGCTTGGTGATTCTGTGAATAGTTGAGGTGTGATCCTGCTTGATATTAGGGGAGGGGTTCTTTAGAGAATGCTTCTGATGGCCTTTTGTTGGGATGTATGGGAAGCAAGGGGCATATCGGGTATCATATTGTCCACAAATGAAATCTGATATGCATTGGACGATACACCCAATTTTTTATAAAGAAGTAGTCCCATAACCCCATAAAATGCATTACAATATGTTAGTAAACATTTCCAAGTATATTTCTTCCTCAAATATTTGCTTATAATATGTGAATCGGGAGGTTCTTGGCATGACTAGCTCATGTCATTGGACATCAAATCTGATGCTCATTGGGTGATACATATGAGTTTTGTGCAATACTTAAAACCTGCGAGGGAGATATAATTGGGTCTTTAATGACAAAAAGGCTTTATTGATGAAAGTGTTGGGAAGAACTAAATGTAGCCCTTTCAAATGTAATCTTCTAGGCACTAAATTTAGGATAAGTCTCCACCTTGGGCTTCTTCTTGTGCTGTCATTTTGTTAGATGGTGGTGGTGATGAAGGTTGTGCCATGCTGGAAATGCATGCCTAAGGTTTTATGGAAAGCTTAATTTTGGTGGCTTCTCCCTTTGGAATCCTCACTTGTCCTGATGGTGAGGGTGATTCTTTTGGGGTGGAGGTGTTAGCTCTTAGTGAAGGCTGTGGATTGTTGTGAAGACTTGTTGTTTACCAAGGATTGCAGTGTGAGTTCTTGAATGTTCTAGGTTGGGCTCTCATAGGTCACTCTGATCTGTGGAAACTCTTACTTCAATGAAACTTGCCACCTCGCCCGGAGGTGGATGTTACGGTTGATATATTGGCGAAGGTGGTGTTTGTTGGTCTTCTTCAGTGTTTTAAAAACCAGATTGGATACCTAAACCTCGCAAGGTCACCTGTTCTATTAGACTGGACTGAACTGAGTTGGACAAGACTGGTTTGAGAAATGAAATAAAAGTTGTCGTTTCATTTATTGTGCCAATATAGATACCAAGAAAATAATTAAGTGCCCAACGCTTCATCTCAAAATTTATAAATTAATTTTCCTTTGATGTAGATCTTGTGTTGGGATCTTCAAGCCAATCATCATTGTGCAATTCCTAATAATGGTGCAGTTTTCACAGATTCATTATCATATCCACCACATAATTCATAATTCTTCATTAAACATTCATATAAGGGATTCACTCTTTGAATATGTATTGAAGAGCTTGGTGACACTAAAGACGTTTTAGGTTTGGTGAGTGCGGGTGTGCGGGTGTGTGTGTTTTTTTTTTTTTTTTTTTTTTTTTTTTTTTTTTTTTTTTAATAAAAAATTTAAGTGTACCTTCAAGAAGAATCCTTTTGATCTGCTTTAGTTTCTTCATTCTCATGTGAATTTTCCTGGTGTATAGTTTTGCATCTAGCATCTTACCATTGAATCATGAGGAAACTTATGTTCTTTCTATCCTTTAATTTGTATTGCGAATATTAATACTAAGAAATATTTAAGCAGCTCAACACCATTTGACTCAAAATTTTAGATTAATTTTCCTCGGACATTGACCATTCTCTGGGGTCTTCAAGCCAATCATCATTCTATAACATGTTAATAAGCATAGGAGATTTCATATATTTATAGTTCTCGATGCCCTTGCAAAAGTAATAAGAACCTTCTCATAACTTATAAATCTTCATTCAACATTCATGAGAGATTCAATCTTTCAAAGTGTATTGATGAACCTGGTGGGCAATGAAAGATGTTTTAGGTTTGGTGAATGTTTTGTATTGTAGTACTACCAGTGTGTCTTGTTCACCTTGAAGAAGAATCTCTTTCATCTGCCTTTAATTTCTTCATTTTTATGTGGATTTGTGCTGGTGGATAGTTTTTATTTATTTACTTTTAATCTAGTAACTTACCAGCAAATCAACCTATGCTCTTTATTTATTTGTTTATTTATTTTATCCTTAGTGGCCGACACCCTCTGTTGCATATTTTAAATTAATTTTCCTTTGACGCCTTCGGCTTCCTAGTTGATGTAGAGTTTTGAGGCCTGCTTTTGACAACACTGTCATTCAGTTAGAGAAGAATCACGGCAGTTCTTGAATCAACCTTTCAAAAATAAAAGCTGTTGAAAGTCCCCTCCAGACAGAAAAGACCGGAGGATAATATGAAAATTTTCACAGCAGAACCCATAGAAAAACTGATAAAAAGATTTGAGAGTTCGCTTTAAAACTAAATCAAAACAACGAACAAGGATGAAATGATTGGGAGTTCATTTCAAATGAACCTAGCGGAAGTATTTTATTTCACAGCACTGTTGTCATGTTTCATGGATAGAAGGATAGTTTCTATTAATGCAGCTTGACATGTTCCCACCTATACATCCTTCAAAAAAAAAAGTTCCCTTACATGGGTCTCTTTCAGTGTGATCTGGTCTTTGAATATGTTGTGTCACTGTATTTTGTTAACTTGACATCTTTAGATGTAATATTACAGTTTTGTCCCTTAAATATTTTTCTGTGCTATTGCTACTTGTAAGCTTATCTCCATAGAAAACTTAGTTGCTCATCTCCATAGACAAATTTAGCTATGTTTTGACCTCTAGGGATAACTCTCGTTTGAATTGGCATAACTAATGAAGTTAGCTATTCTAGCTTCTGACTCGTGTATCATGTTATCTTGTGGTCTTCTTTAAAATAATTATTTCTTTTCAAGATGTTGTTTTATGGAGTTGGAGTCATATGTACTGGTCTATTTACTGACATAATGAGGAGTTTTCCTTACATCTATCAGTAATGGACGTGGAATATTTCCCATGTAGGTTGCTAATGATCTTTATTTGCAGGGGAAATACAAAGTATACAATCTTTGTTCAGAGAGGCTGTATGATGCATCACTATTCGAGGGCAAGGTGTGCTATTAATTTCTGTATTTTCTTTTACTATTTGTGAAGGGGAGGGAGTTATCTTTCAAGTGTTCATTTTATACCTTTCTGATCCCACTACTGCTGTTAAAGATTTTTTACTTCAAGATTATATGCCTCTATTTAATCATGAATTAAAAAAAAATGCCACTTAATCACCATATTGCTAGATTATTTGCCATTTTCATGGGCCAGTTGAATGTGGTTATCTTGTTCTCTATAAGCATCTTAAGGGATATCTAGTCTTTCTCAATGTGACTAGGTGTAATATTTGCACAAGTAGTTCATGGCATGCATCAATTTGCATCTCATCCTCAATACTGACCATTTAATCCACTAGATTATCTGCTATGCTTGTTGGAGACTGATGCAACCAAACCCTTTCCACTTAGGGTCTTATGATCACACGTGTGGACCATGGTTACACGTGTGAGACGGCCATAGTTATTTTGCTATTTATGTTGATTTACTAAAGAGGAATGACCTAAATACTCCGAATTATGATTTATTATGAAATAAATGGGGGCATGGGCATTTTAGTCTTTTCACCCTTATTTGGGTTCCTCTCGTTTTAAGCCTATGACAGGCCTGTGCTTGGATGTGTGGAGGTATTATGCTTCTTTTCTTTTTCTTTTTTTTTTTTCCCCTTTTGAGTTTTGATGTTCTTTCCCCTATTCCTTCACATCTCAAACCCATCAAGGTCCTCACCATACCCACTCCCCCAAATCCAAAACTTAATCATTCCCATCTTCCGCCCAAAACTCTAGAGGCAACTTTCCATTAAAAAAAACCTAGCCATCACCTTTTACACCCTACCAAAAATTAAAAAAAAAAAAAATCCCACCCTCCAAAAACCCCATATTTAAAGCCATAAAACCCAAACAAATCCAAATCTCCACCTTCATCTTTCCAAACCCTACATTTAACACAAAATCGCCAAATCCACAAAATCACTTTCCGGTCAGCTCATATATGGTGCCAACACATTATTGATTCGAAGGAAGGATGGTAGCTAGTGGATGTGTTTCGATACATGTGCCATCAACAAAATAACGATAAAATACTATTTTCCAATCCCATGTTTAGTTGATGTGCCGGACATGATGTGAAATTCTACAATCTTTTTCGAAGATCAGTTTGCGAAGTGGGTACTAATTTCTGGGTTATGGTTCATTTGGAAGGAAAGAAATAGTTGGATTTTTAGATTGTTATTGTCCTCGCAAGAGTAGACGACGCACAAAATTATGGTGTCTGTGATAGGTAGAGGTGTACACAAGTTGAACCGAGTCGAGCTGGGGCACAGCTTGACTCGGCTCGGCCACTTGCTGACCCCAACTCGAACTCGGCTCGGCTCGGTCCGGTCCTCGAGCCTGACCAGCCAGCTTGGCTCGGTTCATTCAGCAGCTCGAGCCAGTTCGAGCCAAGATCGAGCTGAGTTCGCTTGTGCAGCATTTTCACAAACACATGGACTGCACCTTCAAAATCTCACTGTATGTAAAACAACAGTAGTGTTTTTACAGGTATTTCATCAAACGCCATCTAAGCAACATAAAAATCAAGAAAAAAAGGGTATTTGTTTCATATACATACCTTCCTTGCCACCAGCCACACTTCATTGAGTCATTTCATCAAACACTTGGCGAGCAACATCAATATCAAAGTAACCGAGTCACCGAACTGGTTCGATCCGAGTTCGATTCGAGTTGGGTTCAATCCGAGTCGAGTCGACCTCGTGCAAGCTTGAACTCAGTTCGAAATTTTTTCGAGCTCAAAAAATCAGCTCGAACTCAGTTTCTAACCAAGTCGAATCGAGCTTTTTCAAGTCGAGCGAGCTAACCGAGCTAACTCGGTTCATGTACAGCCCTAGTGATAGGCTCAGTTGCCCCATTTATTCAAGCGATACTCGGTGTCTTTAATGATCAAGAATTGGGAATGAGCTTTTGGTCTATGGGCAGCGTAGAGAAGCATCAAGCACAAGATGGAAGCGTCCAAAGCAAGGTATGTATACAACAAACCTTGATGGAAGTTCAAGTGGAAATCTGGGGCTTGTAGAGTAGGATGGCTAGCACGTAATCATGACGAGATTGCTTGCTTAGTTTGTTGGCCCTGCTGGTATCACAGATTCTAAGAGGGCTGAAGCCATAGCTTATCCTAACTCTGTTAAGATGGTGACTAGCCTTAACCTTTCTCCAACTGTCATCAAGGGTGATTCACGCTATGCATTGCTTGGGCCAAAGGTGAAACCCATCCATGGAGACTAGGAGTCATTTGTGAGGAAGCTCGTGACCTGTGTGGTGTGCTTCATATCAGCTTTGAAGCCATTCCTAGAGCTGCAAACTTCGAGGCAGACACTCGAACAAACTAGGCGTGGCATGCTCTAACTTTCTCTTCGTTAATATGCATCATTGAGTCAACTTGTGGCTTTGTATCTTTAGGCTTTGGGTACCTTTCAATTTATGTCGGGTTTGTTGTGTTTGAGTCTTTCCCCTCTACGTTGTGTTTTTTTTTTTTTTTTCCTTCTTCTTTTCTTCCTTTCAATAGTCTTTTCATTATCCTTAAAAAATTGTTAAGTGGGTATTACTCAATAAGAATTCGTCTTGGAGATGAATGAAAGATCGCCTTTTAGATGAGAAGATAGACTATGAATGGCCATTGATGCCATTTGGCTTGACAAAAGCACCCGAACATTCATACAGGTTATGACACATCCTACGATTGTTCGTGGTCTAGTTTATATTGTGTACTTCAACGACATTCTCATCTACAATCGTTCATAATAGGATAATTTAATCCATCTTCGACAGGTGAGGAGAGTTTTGCACTAAGAAAAACTCTACATTAACATGAAAAAGTGACCTTCATGAGTAAGGTATTAAAAAAACAGTTACGTAATGTAACAGTAACTGATCACGGTTACGCATTATGGGTTCGTAACGATCATAACAGAAAAATGGACCATAATAGCTCGTAGTGGTCTGTATGGCGTCAATATAGGTTTCTTTCAAAACAAAAGAAAGGCATTTCGACCTGTATTGTTAACTTGTTCTTGAGCCCCTAAGTGGTCTTCCTAGGATTCATTTTTTCGGCAGAGGGTCGACCCTAAGAAGGTGAAAGGTTATTCTCGATTGGCCCAACTTTGATGAGCATTCACGAGGTCCTCAGCCATCATGGGCTAGTTGTATTTTGTTGGAGATTTGCAGAGATCTTCAGGTCCATCCAGTGTTTAAATTATCGGTATCGTTGGAGTTGAGACACCGAAACTCCATTTTTTCGTTTCTCTTCCTAATATCGCCGTTTTTTCAATGATTTTATCATTTTTTTTGCAAAAAGTTCAGTTGTCATCGAGAAATTGCTGTATCTACTTAGCCTGTCACAGGATAACTGTAGCCAACAACCCCTTTTCAACGATAAAAGGACCGATAACATCGGGGCGCTACGTAAATACACAAAATATCCAAAAAAAAAGGAGGAAAAAGATGGGAAAACTTGCGGATTTCTGTACCTGTAGAAGAGGATCACTAATAGGAAATGGTAGCGAGCCAATTGTAGAAGAGGATCAGTGATCAGAAATTGCAGTGGGCCAAGATCGATCGGTGTGCCGTAAGTGCCATCCAATCTCTACTTTCCATTTTTTTTTTCTTCGAATGCATAAAAAATTTCAACCCAAAAGATGATTTCAACGAAGAATCTGCTAAAGATTAGGGATTTGGAGAGATTTTCTTATGGGAATTTAGGGTTTTGAGGGTCCCCTTCCGGAACCCTCTTCCGTTTCGAAAATAGCCTCTCAAAGGGTTTTTACAGGAGCAGATTTGCGTCGTGCGGATGTCACCAAGTTTTGTGGACTCCACCATGATATAGTGTTATATCCACACGGACCATCCATTTAGCGAGATCATTTTAGGTCATGACCCCAAAAATGAGGCAGATCCAAAGCTCGAGTGGACCACACCATTGAAGGCAATGGGGACAATGATTCCTACCTTTGAAACCTTCCTAGGGCCCACAGTGATTTATTTGTCATCCAAGCTGTTCATAAGATCACATAGAGATGGATGAAGGTAAAATACAAAAATGACACGGAATTTCTGTGGCCCCTAATGATTTTCAATGGTAGGCATTCAATTCACACTGTTTCCTGTGGTGTGGTCCATTTGAGCATTGGATATGCTTCATCTTTGGGATCAAGCCTTGAAATTATCTAGTAAAATGGATGGACGGGGTGGATAAAATACATAAATCACAATGGGCCCCACAAACTTGACTCAGTACGCTTAGCGTACTAATTTACACGATGCGCAATTCCCTTCCTACAAAGTCGCCGGGCATGCGACCTGTTTGGATCAGTGGGTTGGTGGGTCCATGCTTTGTGGGGCCATCATAATGATAGACATTTTATCAATGTTCTCCGTTTATTTTGACAGATAATTTTAGGGCATGAGCCCAAAACGAGGCAGATCTGCATCTCAGGTGGACCACACCAAGGGAAACAGTGGTGATTAAATTCCCACCATTAAAAACTTCCTTGGGTCATTGTAATGTCTTTTTTTTTTTTTTTTTTTTGTCCATCCAACCTCGTGATTTGGCCACAGAGAACTTGATGAAGCGAAAACACGTTTTAGATTATGTTAGAATTTGCCACATGTACCATTTTCAAATGTTAGGTATCAAGCATCATACGCAGCCAGAGTATCAAATACCATTCCTTTATGAAACGGAAGCTAATTAGCTGTTACCTAGGTAACAGCTTAGTGGGTGTTACTCTTACCTTGTGGGGCCCACCTTGATGAATGTTTTCCCCATCCATGCTACCCATCCATTTTTTAAGCTCATTCAAGTACCTTATCCAAAACTTAAGTAGATCCAAATCTATGGTAGACCACGCCATTGGAAAAAGCAGCGAATGACTATTAAAAGCTTTTTGTAGGCCACAAAAGTTTTGGATCAAGCTAATATTTGTATCCAGTTCTGGTTGACCTTATCAATGGGTTGGATAGCAAAAAAGCATTACGGATCTACTTTGCATTGGGCCTTAGGAAGTTTTTAATGGTTACCCTTCAATCATCACTCTTTTTTGTGGTGTGGTTCGCATGAGATTTGTATATACTTAATTTTTGGATCTATGTCCTAAAATGGGCTGTAAAAACGGGTGGGCGGAGTGGATATGCAATATATCATCAAGGTGGGCCCTACGGTAAGGGTAACACCCACTAAGATGTTGCCTGGGTAACACACCTAATCTGCACCCTTATGAAACTGGGAGTGGATTGTGTGTGGCCCCTACGTGGGGCCAGAGAGATGTGCGTCACAAATCCACTCTGTCCATCTGTTTTGAAATACCACAATAAGACAGGATTCTAAAAATCAAACAAATCCAAAGGTCAGGGGGGCCATACCACATGAAATAGTGGGGATTGAACACCTGGCAGTGACAAAAGTTTTGTATCAGGATGGTATTTGTTCATACAATTTATGTTTGTGGTAATAATCGTACTAACGGTTTAGATGGCATATAAACATCATATGGTCAGCTATGGCCTACAAGAAGGTTTCAATGCATTGTTGTTCCCATTGTTTTGTTCGTATGGCCCACCACCTGAGTTTTGGATCTGCCTAACTTTTATAACATCGTCCTTGGTCTTTCAAACAATGGTGGGAGTGGATTTGTGATGTACATCTCTATCATGCAAAAACCACACTGATCGGTTATTCCAATCCATCGTTGATTTGGCCTATTTGAGTTCATTTACGTTTACATGTCTTAATTATTGTATGCTAGCTGCATTTGTAATATATAAACTCATTTTGGTTGCTATTATGCCATTGCATGCTTTTTGGGTCCCGTTAAATGAAAACTTATTTTGTATGTGTTCTTTTTGCAATTTTTTTATTCCTTAATGTGCAAATATGTGTATTTAGGCATGTCCTAAAGTTTCACTAAAAAATTCCATCGTTTTCCCCATGTTTCCCTCTTTTTCCCCGCATTTCCGGATAACGATATTATATCTTTATCTTTGGCTAGTGAAACTTGTAGCGATACCGACAACTCGAACACTGGGTCCATCATGGCCCCAAGTTTTGAATGCATGAAGGTAGAGCCTTTTGATTGGACTATAGCAGCGGCTGCCACTTTCAAAGAAAGCAAGAAGAAGATGATCGAAGCACTACTTTTATGCTTGCTAGATTTTGTCCAAGTCTTTAAAGTGGGATGCAAAGCTTCTCATGTGGGCATGAGTGGTGTCCTTAGGAAGAGAACCTAGTTCCTTACTTGACAAGAGACTTAATGATCCTTGAAAGCAGTATTGTACCTATGACGTTGAGTTCTCTACTATGATTAAAACCCTGAAGCAATATTTTCAGTATTGGTATCGATAGATGTATTGCACCATTGGGATATGGAAACATATTGGGTACTCTATGGGAGATATTGGATGTACTGCATAATGTTTCGCTGTTTTTGGAAAACTTTGGAAAAATTGGTCGAAATTTTTAACGAAACCGGAATCTTAAAACAAACATCATTACACACTTAGAAATCAAAAGATCACAAAAAAAAAAGTGCACATAATAAGTTTCCTTTGTATAGGGTCTTATTCTCTGTGTTGTCTAATAGAAGTGATGCAACTATATTCAAAATCAATTTACATACTTTATAAATCTAAGAAGAAGTGTATGGAAACACAATCAATAGATTCAAAAGATAAAGAAGTAGAAATATACCTGTGATGTACTCTCAACACGCATTTATGGTTGTGCTTTAGACCCATATAGAGTTGCGTGATGGTTGAAAGTCACCAACTCCATCTCCACAGGGCTGCCCACAGTATTGCTCTTCCATGAACTGAAATTACTATGCTCAAATCATAGCAAAATGATATATCATTGATAATCATCCTCTCCGAACTGGATCAGTATGACCATCTGTTGTACTACGTAATTGTCATAATCTGTGGCTGATATGGATCTAGAGCCGGATACAGGGTGGGTATATATGAAGTTCCTGAATACATTTGCTGCCCATAGTCATAGCCTGAATATCTCTTTGAGTACACCGAAGCATGCCCCTGCCCATAGTCAAATAGTCTTGTACTGTAATTGGTGGTCTCATGTTAGATATCCATACGGTTCATAACCATATGACCCATGATCATACTGTGACAGGAACCTAGAGATGCCCTGCCCACTGCCAATGTTCATTGATCCCATGCTCTGTGCTAAAGAGTCTTCCTCAACGCTAAGTTAATTCTTCTTATGATGATTGAAAGCCTTATTTTGAATAATACAAGGACATGGACGAGAATCATAGTCTGTCCTGGGTTGTATGCTCAAAATGCCTCTCCCCGTTGAGCGTGCTAAGAGGCCTATAAGTCTGACCTTGGCTTTCATCATATACATCATTGCCACTACCAAGTACCAGTGCCTAATGCCACCGCCATCATCATTATCACCACCTGGCCTGCCACCTTTATCACTCTTCGTATCGCTGTCGATGTCGGATAGGGTGTGGCCACCATGTGTCCTATGAGACAATGATTGCTGTTGGTTTCCTTTTTGTACTCCTTGTCAATGGGTCGAAAGCTTCAGAGGAAGATCTAACCTCTACAACTACATTAGTGTTGATACCCTGTGATGCTGCCTCTCCTACTATATTCGGTTTCGTTCGCCATCTGGTCGATATAGGTTATCCAACTTAACCCACTCGTAAAGTGGGTCATCTTTACGTCCTTTGTAGAATGCATGACGACTGATCATTAAAAATCTAACAGATTCTCGTATTCTTTTCTTGCACCTTTTGCTTGTAGCAGCCTCTTGAAGCTTCATATTGTAGTGGAAGAGCTTCCAAAGCCTCTTATTATTCAATCTGTTTTGCTTGTTTGTTTGAATGAGAGAGAATGTGCTCCAATTTTGCTCACATGGTGATGAAGACACCATTTGTATGAGTACATGGATAGATAGTTGCATTAATGTCTTGTAATTGTTCATATACATGGCCCACCATTTGGCTGCGAAATCGATCATTTTTTTCATGTTAGTTCTGCATGTAATTTTAAAACATGAAAACTAAATTTTAATTAATTTAACAACTTATATGGCACCATCGTCTTTCTTGACTCTTTTGTGGCCTTGCTCACAAACATGTCCTCCCTCCGCATACTGAAAGGCGACAACCTGTTGATGGCATTTGATAGTAATTGTCAGTATAAAGCATTGCAAAAACTTGGATAAGAAGACGCAAAACATACTTACCCTGTTCCATCTCAACACCCTCATTTCAGCTACGCTCATCCTGTGAGCTGGTTCCTTAACTGCTCAACATTCTATCCCATAAAGCATGGTCGGTCTTATTGCTATCCCTATAAAATTTCCCTTTCAGTTTGAGTGGTACATGACGAACACATAAAACTCCAAAAGCACATCTCCATTTCTTCCAGGCAACATCCTTCTCAATCTCTCCGCTCTCATGAATGATCGATCCAAGATATCGGAAATGGTCATTTTGGAAACATCCTGGTCAGCAATCTTAACTAATTCCTCGTTTTCACCCCTTTTGTTACTAAAAATGCACTCAATATGCTCTATTTTAGTCCGAGTAATTTTAAATCCTTTACATTCTAAAGCGCCCCTCCATAAATTTAGCTTTTTGTTTGTGTTTGCGTAAAGCCACTAATCTCTTGGAAGTGCGAGCAACAAGAAACCATTATGTATGCTGGAGGTAGGGGTGTACATGAGTCGATCCGAGTCGAACTGGGCTCAACCCGGTCCGGCCCGGTCACCAACCAAACCCAGCCCGAACCCGGCCCTGCCCGGTCACCGGGCTAACATGTCCAGCCCGAACTCGGCCCGGTCAGCAATCTGGCGAGTTCGGGCCAGTTTCGGACCTTACAACAAGTTCACGGGAAGGGCTTTGATAGGTAATCCGCGTCCTATTATAAGGCCCTCGATCAACGGTTTAGATAGTTGAACTATAGACTCCACAAAAAATCTAACTAGTCAGGACATTATAATTCTTTTTTGTATTTGGATGAATCTAGGCCGTTCAAGTTATACGTCTGTGAGGTGGATGAGTCACTGTCACTTCAAAGATGGGCGGTGAACTATCCCAGAAGGGGAAAGGGACGGGTATATATATATATACACCACTTGACCGAGTCGGGCCAAGTCGAGTCGGGTTTCGGGCCGAACTGGGACCTATCCGAACTCGGAACTCGGCCCGAACTCAGTTTTGGGCCGAAGAAAATGGCCCGTCCCGACCCAAACTCAGTTCCGGGTCGGGCCGAGTCGAGCTTTTTCGGGCTGAGTCGAGCGAGTTAACCGGGCTAGCCCGGTTCGTGTACAGCCCTAGCTGGAGGTGATCACTTAACGAGTGACATTTCGTTAGCTAGTTAAGGCTCAGGATGTTTGTCTTAGATGTGTTTGTCGCTGGGATGAAGTATGATCCTATATGCCTAAGAACTGTTTTGATTTTCTTGTTTGCTGTGTCAACATGCCAATTTCTTTGAAGAATGCTTTTGTGATGAAATTATTAGCTCTCATCAATCCTACAGTTCACAGTCTGAGCTAATCCTGGTGACGGGGATTTCTACGTTAATTATCACGTCAACTTTTTTGGTGATCTAGGATGCAATGCATTATTATTAGGAATGTCCAAATAGATTGTTACTTCATCTTGTCTAGTTGGAGTGCTTATGAACACCAAAATCATTAGGATCGTTCTTTAAGGAAGAATTTGCAAATTACGATAATCAACATCATCTATGAATCTGCTCAGATTTGCATCCATCTCTTTATGCAACTATAGGATTTGAATAAAAAGACTTCAAAAGCATAGACTTATACAAGATAAGTTCCTTAAACCAATAAATCAAGTCGTGATCTTCATATATAATACTAGGAAGCTTCAAAAGTTGGAACTACCAACTCGATTACTTGGATAAGGGATATGGTCATTTGGTTCATATGTGTCCTTTTCCTTTCAACAACAATTCCCATATCTCCTCACCATTTACTAACCTTACCACTCAGATCTTAACTCTGGAATCTGTACTTGCTGATCTCCAGCTATTCATGATTTAGACTGAACTTTAGCAGCTTGGCTGCTGGCTGAAATTTTCCTTTTCTTTAATTGTTCAAGAAATCTCTGTTTGAAAGCACAATCATTGTGTAAATACTTTAACACAACTATGCCAAGTTTACATGCACAATTTCTAAAAATCTGATTTTTCGATGAGTCTGGTTTTCTTGAGTTCTTGTATTTTATTTAACAATCTTGTGTTCTTGGTTTTGTAAAGTTGAGTTTAACACCACTGCCACCACCATCAGCATCTAAGCATTTTCCCAATTAATTAGGGTCGGATAGATGAATCTTGTTCCACCATTCCACTCTATGTTCCACCATTCCACTCTATCAAGGGCTAGACCCTTCAGTTAGATCATTGGTCATCAATCTTTTTTCTTACTACCTCAATCCATATTCCTTTTGGGCCTTCTTCTTGCCCTTTTAGAGCCTTTAACTTGTACCATCTCACTACTTCTAATCGGTATAGTTCTTGGTCTCCATTGCCCATGACCAAACCATTTAAGTTTACTTTCCCTCATCTTATTTCTTATTGGTGCTGCTTCTAAGTTCCCTCAATGCATTTATTTTTTTATTCTATCCTTCGTTATTGTGTCACTCATTCATCTCAACATCCTTATTTCAGCTACACTCATCCTATGAACATGTTGTTCCATAATTGCCCAACATTCTATCCCATAAAGCATGGCTGGTCTCACAGCTATCCTATAAAATTTCCCTTTCAGTTTGAGTGGTACATGCCGATCACATAAAAATCCAGACGCACTTCTCCATCTCTTCCACCCAGCTTCAATTCTATGGGCAACATCCTTCTCAAATTTTCCACTCATGAATTAGCGAACCAAGGTATCAAAAGTGGTCATTTTGGGAAACTTCTTGGCCAACAATTTTAACTAATTCCTCGTTTTCACTCCAATGGTTACTAAAATAGCACTCTATATACTTTGTTTTAGCCTGACTTATTTTAAATCCTTTAGGAAACTTTATGGGATCTCTTCTTGCAAATGCCTCGTTACCTCGTCCATAACCAATGTGGAAAGGTCTGGACTCAATGTCGACCCATTGGTGCAAGCCTATGGTAATTGGGAACTTGTCTCTCCTCTAGTGATTCTCACATTTGTTACCACTCCCTCATGCATATCCTTAATCATGTTAATATAACCTCTTGAAACTCCATTCTTTCCCAACACCCTTTGGATCAACTCTTTAGGGATATCATATGCTTTCTCAAGTGAATAAAGACCACATGGAGATCCTTCCTCTCCCAATATTTCTCCATCAATTGTCCTAGTAAAATAGCTTTAGTTGTAGACCTCCTAGGCATGAAGCCAAACTGATTTTCTGATACATTCATCTCATGCCTTAGTCTTTGGTCAATCACTTTCTCGCAAAATTTCATAGTATGGCTCATAGGTTTAATCCTACGATATTTAGTGCAGCTCTGTATATCTCTTCTATTCTTATTAATAGGTACCACAATACCATTTCTCCATTCGCCTAACATTTTCTTCAATCTTACAATCTAGTTGAACAACTTTGACAACCAAAATAACCCAATATGTGCCATACACTTCCAAACCTCCATTAGTATACTATCTGGTTTGAGGGCTTTTCCTGTTTTCATCTTTCGCAAAGGGACTTTCACTTCATACTTCCTAATCCTATGAATGTATCTATGCTCACTGACATCATTTGAGTTTATGGTTCCTTCTATCCCTTTGCTCTTATAGTGATTGTCATTTAACAAGTTCTGAAAATAGCTTCTCCACCTTTCATTGATTTCATTATCTTTTACTAGTACCTTTTGGTCACATTTAATGCATCCAACACGATCTCATTTTCGCAAGTTTGAAGAAATCTTTCTCACCTTTTGTTGTCTGCATTCTATTGTAAAGATCATCATAAGCTACGTTTAGCCTCACTTAACACTTTGTTAGCAATTCAATTTAACATGTAAATCAGATTTTTGCTGAAGAATCCAATTTTTTGAATTTCGTATTTAGTCATTTGATTTTTCCATTGAAGTGTTGATTTCTCATACATATCCCGAAAAGAACCCTCTATCACACACGGGAAAGTAGTTATGGGATTCGTCTCATTGACAATTGTTAAGGTGATTCATGCTATGAAAGATTGCAAAAGCTGATTCACAACAAACATGCCAGTGTAGTACAGGTGAGAAATCTGGACCAATCATCAGGTCAGTTCCACAAAGTGCATGCAGTTGGCTGAAAAATCAAGCAAGTTCATCAAATTTCACTAGTGAAAGAATCTGAGCAATTGTTCAGATGGTACCAACCATGAACTTGCCTTGATGCCAAAGTCAGGTTGGTTCACTCATAAAATAGGCTGGCATATGTACCAACTATAGACTGCTGGTCTCGTTTTAATAATCCTTCATATTCACATGCATGTAGCAGTCCACTTAATGGTTGGGATTGTCTTGATTGTCAGGCCAAGGCATTTCTATTGCAGATCCTTGCAAATGAATGCTCTTAATGGCTGGTACTGTCATGTTTTTTGGGCCAAGGGATGTCATGGTATGGTCTTCCAAATAAATGGCCCTGATATTGTGAACGTGTACCACATTGGCATCGATGCCATGAATTGAATCTTCATGAGGAATCATGTGATCCTCAATCTGAGAATATACGTGGTGTGCTCCGGTTTTCAATTTGTATGCATGTGGTCCACAGGCTCAGCAGTGCAAACTGTTGATAAAATGGATCCACTGTGGATGGACCAAGCCCCGATCTTCGTCATGGATACACATGCATCTTTGGTTCAGTATACTGTATTTCTCTTGTTTACCATCAATTTGCAGGACACCCAATCAAAGTGATAATGTCATTTTCTTAGTAGGTTTTTTGGTGCATCAACTCTAGGCTCAAGTGATCAACATTTTGGATCACTCTATCTTGGGATTCACTTTTACATACTCAACACCCAAGGATAGTACACATATCCTTCGATTGAGGATTAAATGATTCCTCCCTTTTCATTGTCCTCTTACAAGTTGCCATAGAAATTTTCAGGTGATCGTGACAGAAAAGATCACTGGAAGTCCTAGGAGCTTTGGCTTCGTGGTCTCTCAAAATATCTGATTCCACAAAATCTTTTCTCTTCTTTACTTTTTTCTTTTCTTTCCTTTCTTTTTTTAAGGCAACCACATGATCTTTCAAAGGACAACATGGAAAGATAGGGGTAGGTCCTAATATTTCCCCAAATCATTTCGCTTCCAAAACAAGATTGTAGATCTGAAATCCGGTTATAGAAATGCCATCCATACATGATTTTACAGGAAATCGAATTTTGATATATCTGGTTTCTTCAAAATTCCAGGAAAATCTGGTTTTCTGTAACCCAAATGCACCCTTGCAGAGTTATAACTGATCCTCATCGTGGACAATTCTCGCTATGCCCATATCTGAGTATTTGAGATTTAGATTGTCCCTTAGTTGCACGAACCTTCTGCCTACCTGCCAATCCCACTTCAAATTGTGCTTCAGACTAATCCTCCCACTCCTGCTCTCTCTTCCTTGCCTTTATACTAGTAATAATTTTGAAACTGACGCCTCCCCATCTGAAACAAATCTTTCATCTGCCACGTCCCTGCTCCTGCACCGGATTCTGATGCCACTTCGCTTCATGCTAAGTGTGATTTTAGTTGGATTCCCATTTTTCCTGGATGTACCCAATACCTGCACCAAGGTAACATAAATTCCAATTTTCTGGAGAACAATAACCGCAATGACCTTGCTGCAAAAAAAAAAAAAAAAAAAACGAGATTCCCAAACCTTGGAGGTGGGCCTATATCTTTGATAAAATTAAAGAATAAGCTTCTAAGTTAAACATTTGGTTTACCTTGGGTTGTCTTTGATGAGATTAAGGAATTAGCTTCTAGGATAAACATTTCATTTCCCTTGATTCGTAGAGAAGCTAAGATTTAGATGACATCATTGCTAAAGATAGGTTCGGTCGAGCTTTACTTTGTTCTGGGGTTCAATCCCTTGTCCATCTCCCAATACCAGTAGAAACAGCCCCTTCACCTAGTTTGGAAATCCTTCTATGAAAAAAGCTCTGGTACCTTGCAAAAAGCGATCCCACATTTGAGGGATACCAAGGGCCACAATATACCAATCTCGTCTCACCCTGATGAACTAAAAAATCACCTTCACTTTGGTTGATATACGAATATCACACACATTTGCCCTTGCGTTGCTCTTGATATCTGAGATTGGTTTAATAGTTTGGTCATGCTGCAGTTACTATTTTGGTTGTTTGATCTACTGGGGAAGTGTTTATTTCTCACAGGCTTCTTTGTATTTAACATGTCTTACTCAATTCCAGGTGGCTTGTTTCCCATTTGATGATCATAATTGCCCCCCAATTCAACTTATATATCATTTTGTCAAAGTTCTTACTCATGGTTAAAGGAGGACATTGAAAATGTGGTTGTTGTTCACTGTAAAGCTGGTATGGCGAGGACAGGATTAATGATTTCAAGCCTCCTTCTATTCCTTAAGGTGAGATTTTGGTTGACTGCCTCTCAAAGATGTGGGACTGATTCATTATGTGATTTTGTATATCTTTTTTTACTCTATTTCTTGCTATTTTTAGCACCATTTTTTATTTTTTGAATGGTCCAAGGAATTACATCGTAGTAATCATTATGCATCACTCTTGCAGTTCTTTCCAACAGCTGAGGAGTCCATTGACTACTACAATCAGAAAAGATGTTTGGATGGAAAGGGTCTTGTGCTTCCAAGTCAAATTGTCAGTATATTCTTGCTATGTTGATTTCTTTGTAAGGGAAGCTTAATTGTTACATCTGTCTAATAGTCTGCATATGTATTTTTTTATTGCTTTTTCTTAGAGGTATGTTAAATATTTCGAACGCATCTTAACATTCTTCAATGGAGAAAATCAGCCTGCGCGAAGGTATTTCTTTGGTTCTTATTCATTTTCTTTTGAATAATATCAGAATCATTTAAATAAATGAATGAGTAAGCTTAACAGTAATTTTGGTGTTTTTTGAAATTCCAAATTGCACAGCAATCAGGTCTCTTAAACATTATTGACAACAATTCTGTTTTCTAGATGCATGCTTCGGGGTTTTCGCCTTCATAGGTGTCCTTATTGGATTAGGCCCTCTATTACCGTCTCTGATCATAATGGTATGTGATAATCATCATGTTTCTACCTATTGCCCCATTGTGATGCTTAATAATTTACGTGGTGGCATGAGAAAGCTTTTTTTTTTTTCTTTTCTTTTTCTAACTTGGCTGGACCATTCTTACTGGGAATCTCCCTTTTCACATTGTCATTGTTTCTTAATAGTTGCATTGCAGTCTTTCATAGGTTAGTGAAACTGCCAACCATCTTTGCTTTAACTGTGAAGGCTGTTACCTATTTTTCAATTTCATGGGATGGAGTTATGTATCTCAATTTGGTGATAGTATGCTTTGAAGCTTTCCTAAATCATCCATTATGCATTCCACATGAGAGATTTTAGGTTCTTGATGCATCACAGCATGCATAATGTCCTGGTGCACCAACTGCATAAATGTCTCGCCTTTTTCTAACAATCATCTTATTTTCTTAACCAACCATTGGGTCCTCGATCTTTTGATCTGGAAGATTTTTGAGGCATCTCCCATCCATGGTGGCTCCTCAGATAACTATACGCCTGCTGTGGGAGCATCATGGCCCATCATATTAGAATTTACATCATGTCTTATAATTTATCCTTTGTATATAGTTTTTGACAACTTTACATGCATTTTTCTGTTGCACATTACAGTCTCACAGTACAAGAAGTTCGTATTTACAAATAGGGAATTTTTGGTAGGGTTCATGCCTAACATAGCCTGGGTTTTATATCATGGTTTTCTCACAAATCTTAAAATCTTTCGACTAATTGTTTGCTAGAGATCATAAACCAGGTTTCTAAGACTTCAGAAATATTGTTCTTGCAAAAATATACAAAAAAAAAAGGGTCTAGAAATATGATTATCTGATTGAATTTCAAACAATGTAAGTCTTAGTGGGATTTGTTTATAAATAGGCTTCTGAATTGTGTCAAAATGCTTGTTAAACTTGTGTTCCATTTGTATTGAAAACATTTTGATATTTCCTGTTTGTGTTTCTTTCATGATCATAATCTAATTGGCAACCAAATTGGGACTCTTCCTTTTTGAAGGGTTATATAGTTTATCCTATGCCTTAGCTCATGCTCTACATTCTTTTCATCTCTATATACTCTTTTTGGCTGGAAGGTTGGATGACATATATTTCCTTTTGTTTTTCTTTCTTTTAATCGGGGTACAGGAGTTCTCTTCTCAACAAAAAAACATCCAAGGACTAAGGATTTGATGGTAGATCTTCCAACTATTATTCTCATTCTGAAACCATATGGTTTAATTGTAGACTGTGATTTGATTTTTTTAAAGTAGCTTTATAGTATTATAACATATTTTAATGGTCAAGCACAATGAAAGATATCTTCTTTTTCATGCAATGGTTCAACTAATATCTTTTTTGAATTCTGGATTTTTCGAATGACCAATCGAAGCCTGCTTCAATAACCCTCATCTGCAGCCATTGTTTTCTACATTGTTGAGTGGATCTTTTGTGGTGTTATTGTTCATCTCTGTTTAAGTGGATGTGATGCAGGACAACTATCCACTTGCTCTAAACCTTGAACTGATAGAGCGTGGCGAATCAATCCCTTTATCTCATAGCCCATTCCCCACTTCTATAGGTTAGGTCCGTGGCCGAACCCCCATCGTGGGCCCCGCATCACATGGGTCTCGCCTCCCACGAGGCACCTGCCTCACACGGGCCGCCTACTCCGAGTGTGCTACTGCATCCCACAGGCCACCCCACTCGAGCCCGGTGTGAAAATGCCCCAACATTAATCACCCCCGGTGAGGAGTATCAAACAGGAGACCTCCCGCTTTGATACCACTTTGATGCAGGACAACTAACAACTTGCTCTAAAAGCTCAAATTGATGGAGCATGGTGAATCAATCCCTTTATCTCATAGCCCATGCCCCATTAGGTCCTTGGCCGAACCCCCCTCGTGGGCTCTACATCACATGGGTCTCACCTCCCACGAGCCACCCACCTCACACAGGCCGCCCACCCTGACTGTGCCCCTGCATCCCATAGGCCACCCCACTTGAGCCCGGTGTAAAAATGTCCCTGCATTAGGATGGGTCTCATGATTTGTCCTTGCTTGTATCTTGCCGCCCACTGTGAATTTTTGAAGTCTCATCCCAACTGATACATATTGGTTTCAGTGCCCAATGACACGAGTCAGTCACACCAAGATCCTCCCAATTCACCTATTTAAGCCCTTATTTGAGGAAAATGAGTTTTAGAAATGTTTATTAACGTATTTTAATCCATTTTGTGGGGGTTTTGAGACTGTTTTCCAGGCATCTTGTTAGATACATGTCGGGTATTGATCATGAATAATGTGATACCCAGTACCCCCTGAGTGAATGGCAAAAGAGACGACAAACCAGAGACCTCAAAATTGTCTTCCTCATAGCTTGTTCTATTTGAGAGTCCGCACTTATCTTTAGAACATTAGATGTTATGTGATTTCTTTCTTATTTCCTGTATGTCTGCTGGGAAGATTTGCATGATTGTTTTTTTTCCCCTCTTCTACATTTATCACATTTGCTTTTGCAGCCTGAAGATTTTTGGTTCAGTGCACCAAGGAAAGGTATCATGGTCTTTGCTTTACCTGGGGAGCCTGGTCTGACAGAGTTGGCTGGTGACTTCAAAGTCCATTTTCACGACCGTCAAGGCGATTTCTACTGGTCCGTAACTTTTCTCTTTGATAGCTGTATGTTTGGTTAAATGATAATATGAGAAGGTACCTGCATTCGTCCAAACTAACTGTGACCGAAACAGTTCTTCTGAAGGTCAAAAGCACAAAGTTCACTCATAATACCATGCATACTTTGTGCCTTTAACCTTAGAAGTACTGTTTCAGTTTTTCCCCCTTCCGTACTTGTGACTGACACACGTCTTGTCCCTCATCTCCCTTTCAGTTGGTTGAATACAACAATGGTGGAAAACAGGAAGATTTTGAACACATCAGATCTTGATGGTTTTGACAAGGTATGTAAACGCATCATATCCAATGGAGGGAAGAAGTGAACATGGTAGTTTGGTTTTGTGATAATGACACAAGGGGGATAATGGTATCAAGTAGTCCCACTCTCCCTCCCTCCCTTGCGGCACAATGAGCTATGAGCCAAAGTGACACATTCATCAGGTTACTCTGACAATGAACATTCCCTCCCCAGAAATAATGCCATCCACTTGCCAGGGGGAAAACGAGCTACGGGCCAAAGTGACACATGTGAGACCAGGGGTCATTCATCAGGTTACACTGGCGATGAATTCCCTGGCCCAGAAATAATGCCATCTGCTTGCCAGAGGGAAAAAAAATTGACAGTTGGAAAAGAAGACCAATGACCTATATTCAACAGACAATTTGATCCACTTGATGAATGGACCCGCCTGATTTTATCGTCACTACGACCACATAATCGCCTTTGCATTTCTCATCAGATTCTGTTTCTTCTTTCCTTGCTGACTTCTGCAGTTCCTCGTCTCCAGCAACTATTTCTGAACCATTCACTTTTCATTGTGCTTGCTTTGCAGAGGAAACTGCCTTCCCCTGGGTTCCAGGTCGAGGTTGTGTTGATAGATTATGATGGTACGGTCCCGACGAAGGTCAAAACCGAAACCGTCAGCAAGGAATCAGATAGAAGCTCGGGCACTGCTGCCATGGCTGATGGTCCTACTACTAGGCCTTTGGACCCAAGTAAAGGCTCTGCTAGCAATGACAAGGACGATGTTTTCTCGGACAGCGAAGCAGAGGAGGGTGGGTCTGTCAAGAGCCGACAAGCTCGAGAGGCAACTGCTGGGAGAGGGACCGCTGATGCTGGTGGGGGACCTAAAACAGAGAAACCAAAGGAGGAAATGGCGAGCGTAACTCATGGCGTTGAACAAGTTTCTCTAAGAAGTGAAGGAGCGAAAGAGAACCCCAACACCAGTGAAATGAAAAATGAAGGTGCTAGTGTGGCTGCCTCATTTGAGGTCCCGAAATCGGATTTGTCGGGGGTGAGTGAATTCAAGGCAATCGCTGCAGATGCTTCTGTTTTTACTTTCGGCGATGAAGAAGACTACGAAAGCGAATGAGTGGGGGTGGCATTGGCATTTTATGGTTGTCACAATATGTACAGAAGATTTGTAAGAAATTCAGGTTGAAGGATCTTCAAAAGAAGTGATGTGGGAGATGTTTCTTCTTCTTGATTGAGAAGAGATTGAAAATTCTATTACATTCTATTACATTCTATTTATGACAGTTTTGCAAGTGGGCCAGGGCCACAGCTTCAACATCGTATTTGATGAGCTTTCCAGCTTCTTGTGCAGTGATCTGCTAGCTGTTCGTTGCAGCCTTTGGATAGGGAAGCTAGACCGTTCAAATGGTGGGCCCCATATAGTACAAAGTTCTCTGGTTGAATAATCATAGCTTTCTTCACATCTGAAGGCCTGGATTTAGTGTTGAGGATTGTTTTCTACCACGGGTAAACCGGAGTAAGACCCACCAGATTGATGGTCCGATTCAGGGTGTCGAACTGCAATGGTTCCCACTTCCCACCCAGTCTGAGTCAACTCGGACAAGTCTCATGGGACTCGTACGAGTCTTAGAAGCTTGCTATATTGGGGTCATGCTACCAGGGGAAGATAAGCAATGGCCCCTCCTGTCTTAATTCCTGCATCAGACATCAGTGGGTCCTCGTCAGCGATTTGGATCCAGCAGATTGATTTCCTTTTCTCCAAAATGTTGATATGATCCTTTAGGTTGGGGATATGAACAGTACCTTGATGTTTGAGCTGGACGATCCTGGCTGTTGATCTTGATCTGTTGGGTCTTGCTGCGGATGTAGGATTCCCGAGGAAAAAGAAGAAAGAAAAAACCACAGATTGAACAATCCTAACCCTTCAGATATTGACCTCCAAATGTACAAAGATATACTTTTTAAATAAATAAAGAGAGAAAAACAAAGACATGGATAGGAGATTCCGGTCTTTGAGATTTTTTGGTCATTGTTTATCAAAATGGATTTCAAATTGGCGATCTGGATCACCAAGCTGTAGGATCCACTCGTCCAAACTCAAGGCCTATTGTGTAAATGATCATTATAATTTTCTCCTCCTGTGCGTTTGATTTGAGGTATTGGGCATCATACGTGCGTGCAACGTGTATGTGCGAATGAGATCCAAGCATATAATCAGGTGGACCACACATACAATTGAAATGTACAGTTGGGAAAACTTGGAGTAACGACCCACATTCAGCATTCATTCATGATCCCACCAGCTGATGATCCCACCAGCTGATGATCCCAATCGGCATGATTTCACATTTTACTCGCCTGATAAAATCGTATTCATTTCAACATACACGAGTTCCACCTGATGTTCAACCGGCCTGATTTAGGCGTACATGTGGGCTCCGTGATCAACCGCGAACTGATTTTAAGAATCTTAAACGTCCATCTCTTTAGTACATGTGGCTCATTTGATGAGTGGACCTTGATTATCTGGTTAAGGGTGTATTCACAGTGCCCACCGACTGATGAATGGCCAGGATTCCAGATACGTTTCACGAATGGCCTCTCCTGGCAAGTGCAGTGTACTTCGTCAGAAAGAGGGATCAAGGAAGATATCATTACTCGACTTGCATGCGAAAAAGGGTCATACATCTATCATACACATGGAATACATGCAATGAATATATAAAATCTAAAAACTCAATTTTTGGTGGGGTTGTGCCTGAAAAGCATATAAGATAATCTAAACCGTTCGAGATTTGCTTGTTAAATTTTGACCATTGACTCAATTTTCTTTAAAACCGTCCTTTCATGGGCTGACAGCCTGATGCATTAAATTTTATTATTAATGTTATTGTTATTATTTTTTATGGACTAAGCGGCACGATTATAAATTAAGTTGGGGAGCCATGTTACCCCGTGGCATGTTCAAATTAACACATGCAGGAAGACAAGTCAATTTCACCACATATGGGTACTCAAACCCTTGACCAGGTGTTTAAACTCTTGAGAGTCTACCACCGGAGCAAAAGTAAGGACCCAGTCAATTTACATAGTTGATCCAATGGCGAAGATGATATGCGGATGACACGAAATGCAAGTAGATGAGCATCTTTTAGTAAAATAGAGATGGTTTCTTAATCTATTATGGAGCGAGTGTGCAATCCACTAGATGGAGGCACGGGTATACAATCTACTAGTTCGAAGCGTAAGTGCACAATCCACTAGAAGGAGACATAGGTACACAATCAACTAGCTGGTGGCACCAGTATGCAGTCTACTAGATGGAGGTGCAGGTATGCAATCTAATAGTTTGAGAAGCAAGTGTATAGTCTACTAGATGGAGATGCAAGTACGTAGTCCACTAGTTATAGGCGTGAGGCTCAAGGTCGTTTGAGAGGAGTGGTCCAAGGTTGAAGTGCATTTGTGCAATCCGAAGGGGGAGGGCGCGAGGCTGAAGGCAGAGGCGCGCTTGCACAATCCACATTGCTTTTATATATAGAGAGAGAGGAAGCATTTATGGGGGGAGTGGCCATCGCCTTTCTCCCTCTACTCCCTCCCGTGTAGTCTATCGTTTCTCGTAAGTAGCAAAAAATCCTAATAGCGGCTTGCCAATGTGCATAGCCTGAATTAGTTTGATATCGACTTACAAGACTTACAACATAATATATATCTAGCCTATTACATAACATAGTATACATAAGGTTGCTAATCACATTGCCATAAAGCACGAATGATATAGTTTATTTTTTTATATTAGATTAGGGGCACATATTTTTATTTAATTTAGAGTACTTACCCATTAGAGTCTTGATTGGTTTGGAATTATGCATTTTGAATCGCTTTAGGATCTTCTCAATATTAAATGCCTATAATACGTATAGAAGTTTAGTCAAGCAATCTCTTATGATTTTCACTCTTAATATAAAATTTGCCTCCCAAAGTCCTTCATTTCAAAATTCAAAAAGTTATTCTTTAGTTGAAAGCAGTATTTGCATCTCTGCTTGCTAATAAACTATCATCGACATATAGAGATAATATCAGAAAGTATCTCCTAATTATCTTACATTTTCACAATGGACTTCTTCACACTAAAATTTCAAAGAAAGTAATTATATCATGAAATTTCACATACCACTGTCTTGATAATTATTTCAACTGATAAATAGATTTTAAGAGTTTACAAGTCTCCTTTTCTGGACTTTCTTAACATATTCCATGGGTTGTTTTATATAAATGTTTTCCTATAAATCTTAATTCAACATGTATAATACGTTTTCTTCATCCAATAAGATTTGACAGATCTATGCCCGTAATAAAAAATAGTCAAAATTTTCTCATTTCAAGAATTCAGTGTTGTAGCTAATTCGGACGCCATTTCTTGGCACTACATCAAGTGAGAGAGGATCTTGTATTAGTCAATCGGCAAATACATTCGAGACACTTAATTTTATTAATATTAATATGCAATCATCATTAGTGGCCCAAAAAGGTTTAAATTGACATTACACAAATTAATTGACACAAGACAATACAATTATTGTCAGTTCAACTAGTTAGGTGTAGTAGAATCAAAGTCCAAATAACAATAAAAGAATCCCTCCATAGCAATAGTTAGATGACATTCACAATATGTCATATATAACAAATTTTAATAACTTCACGTTATACTAATGTAATATTGCTATAAGTTTGTGCATTGTGACAACAATCGTATGCCACAAAATTACGAATACAACATTCGATGAATATTATCATATATTGCAAACTTTTTGTTGATTCTAGAAACGGAAAATATTTGACAGAAATAAATTGTTAAAAAAAAAAAAAAAAACACTAAAAAAACCAACACCTATTAAGTTGATCTTTAATGTCCGCACCAACATATTACTGATAATATAAACAGCCGTTGGGTCGAGGCACAAAACTGCAAAACCTAGCAAGACTAAAACAAGCAAGATCCAGGCATTTGTCGCAAGACTATCGGTGATCCGCCCTAGAGACCACGCCCATCCTTCAGATACCAAACAGTAAAAAAATGTATATTTTAGAAGTAGTATCCATCCAGAGTACGAGTAATTAGATGAATGGACCTGATTGAATCATTACCCTACTACTCGTATTGTGCAAAGTTGGCTCTACCCTATTCTTGTTCTTCATACCACGTCGTATCATCTCCCTGAATGGTATTACTCCTCTACCAAATAGCCCAGTAGCATGTAGCAATTAACGCCACAGCTCTACATGAATAGCCCAGATTAATTGAAAGTGTTTTAAAAGATTGGGTGCTACAAAATTTCAATACGAGAGATTTTGGCGTAATCCCACACTGGAGCATGTTCCACGTTGTTTTTTGCACTGGTATGTGTGCATGTCAGAATTGGATTTGTGGCTCCAATTCGAATTGAACAACAATAACCCTGAGCACCAAGATAAGCAGACAGTGTATGACCGAGATCTGAAGAGATCGGCCGGCCGCATATTCAACCACTCTCACTTGATGTGTAAATTGGATCAGGCAATTTTCATAGGGTGGGGTTCATCCTCTCATGATGGGTTACTCTTTTGCATTCCATACGAAAGAACTTTTTAATACAGATGAAATAAAATGAGGAAAGAAATCCTTACAACGTCACGAAGTACAGATGCGAAACACCTTTCTGATTGATGAACTGCGTCTGGCATGGGATCATATATTGAATTACAGCTAAATTTACGAGCTACAGGATTATTGCTTCTGATTATGCTAAGGAACGTAAATTAAAAGACCTGAAAAGTGAAGACTATGCTGTAAATGTAAATTTGCTTGATAAGGAAAGTAACATATTACAATAGGAAATGTAAATTGATAGGATAATTTGAAAATGTAATTGAAAGATAGATTCAATTTATTTGGTTGGTATGAGATGATTTTTCTTACTGTAATTTATTTCTATTTATAGCTCTGATTCAACTATTATGGATCCTTTCCACGTTCTGACATTATTGTAATCGTTCTCCACTACTTGATTTATGGATGCTTCCCATGTTCTGCTTCCTTTAATTCTCCCTGAGCCACCTGTCGCATGGCTCTCAAGCTCTGTCGCTTCTACTTATGTCATTTGTCATGCGGCCATTCGAGCTCAATCGCTTCTCCTCCAGACCGCTCTAGCAATATAAAACACCAGCTGATATGTCGTGGCTCCACTTCCAAGAAATCTCATCCGTACATATCTGCAGATTTTTTAACGCACCATGCATGCCCATACAGATTACATGTAACCTGCTTCGATTGGTCGCTGCAAGGCATGACCGAAATGGGGACAAACATTGCCCCCCACGTCGTTGTACCTTCGATAAAAGGTGACAGTGATGTGAGACCCCTCATTAATGTTGCAATAAATGCATACACGTGTCGCTTGGACGATAACCATCGTCTCCTCGTAACATGTCAGCGTCGGTCGCGTTTAATCGAGGTGTCGGAGGAACCCTGTATCGACACGTGTTTTTTCCACCGATCTTACCAAAATCGCCATGATGGCTCAATAAATACTCGTACTCCTCAGCCGATATAAGCGTTTTTCAAAACTTCCTCTTGTTACGCTCTCAATTTTTCTCCTAATTGTGATTTTCTTCCCAAAACTTCATTTTTTCCTGTTTGGTCTGAAATGGCTGCTTTTTCTTCATCCACTCCTATCAACCAAAAAGACATCATGGTTGTGATGGAAGTCCCTGTGGAAAATGTGTTAAGAGAAAATGGTATTCGGGTGGCTGTTGAACAATGACTATCTCTACCTAGGGCCTGCCTTTTCCACCAAGATCGAGGCTGCAGAAGTCAACTCACTGAATCCTTTCTTCCGTATCTTCCCTAGGGAGAACATATTGATCTAATCTATATCCTTTCTCGATCCAATAAGTGCTTTGAAAACTCCACGGACCTGACCGAAGCCCCTTCCAGATTGGGAAACCTGGTTCATACGGGTATCCTCACAATACAAGGACTCATGGAAGCATACCGGCATCTTTGAATGAATTAAACTCTCCGTGCGAGAGTATCCGGCGAATCCAACCCTTCTTCTTGCAATGTTAGCGGTTTGGAGCACGTCGACTAACTCCTTTCTATTTGGTTGCGGTCCCATGAGCCCAACCATCAAAGACATCTGCCACTTGACCGAGTTGCCACCCTTTGACATGGCATTCTTTTCGGGTGTTGTTTCTAGGCAGCGTAAGGATTTTCTGAGCAAAACTGCCAAGGCCTACACCAATTTTATGAAGGCCTATCGCAAACACAAAGGCCTGGTCGAGGAGGATGAGCATACAACATTTCTTCTTCTCTGGATCTGCCACCACCTTTTGTGCGTGAGCACTAAGCAAGTCACCACAGAATATGTTGCCTTGGCCGAGCAACTTGCCAAGGGCTTTAGGGTAGCCCTGACACCTTTTGTCCTCGGCCACTTGTATCGGGGTCCCTACGAGACCACCCACAAAGGATTGTACTCTGCAGGAGCGCCGTTGTGGCTTCTGCTGATGTAGTTCTACACCTACTTCCGCCCTTCTCTATTTCGTCATGCCATGCATGAAGGAAAACCTCACTCTTCTTTCGGCGATCAAATTCTCCATGCTCTCCTAGAGAATTTCATGTTCGAGTACTATCTCCAGGCCTCCTTTAATTTGAACAGGACCTTCTTGCCCTTCTTAAAGGGGGAAATGTATGGACCAGGCTGGCTCACCGGCCAATTTGAGCCAAATGATGAATATTCGGCCAGTTAGTCACACAATGTGTTAGGCAGTTACCTCCTCGGTCGTGACCTTTCGTATGGCGATACGATCGAGTAAGGAAAGAACGTTAAGGCCGGGATCGTGCAATACTATTCTACACTGTTCGGTCGGCAGTTCAGCCTTATCCAATGCATCTCATGCTCCTCTTACTCACAAGTCATGCAACCAACCGCCCTATAGTCACATGGTGGTACTTGACTTGGGTGTATACGCCTCACTTAATACTTCATAACATCAAGAGGCAAACGCCGTTGTGCTTCCCTGCTATCCTAAACCTACCGCAAACCATGGATAGTTTCTTTGATTGGTGGGAACGCTACTATGCCAGGTTGCTGAACAATAGGGATCTTGCTGAGATCATCGGCCACCTTGTCTCACAATTAGATACAAAGAGTAAGAAGAGAATAACCGTTGCTCCAGCCCCATTGACCGAGGTTGTTGTCTAAGCAAGACAAGAGGTCACTGAGTTAGATATTGATACTTCCCTCCCTGCTCCACAGCCATCGATAGCCCTAAAGAAGATTTCTGATTTGGGAGCCCTGCCCAATCCACCTCCACGAAGCACCAGTCCTTACCTTCCGGTGTGTCAGTCCTCTTAAGCCTTATACAATAATAGAGGATCGACTGCTACTAATATCCATAAAGGCACATCGACTGTCAAGTACTTCTTCGGCCGAGGCCATAATTTCGTTTGAAATCTACTTCAAAACCGAGTCTAGCCTGGTCTCACTATCGCTGACTATTCAAAAGAGATCGATGAGGGTTTGAAACGTCATAAAGAGGCTCATTTTAATAAGTGTTGGAATAAATGGTGGCGGAATAGAGAGATATTGAATAATCTTGATCTTCATTTTGAAAAATATCTCACTCATTATCATCAGAATCCACCACCATTCCCTACTTCTATCCGACCATTGGCGACCATAATAAAAAAATCCTCAAGCCGTTAAAGATCGGTCGATCATCTACGTTGTTCGATCTGACCTAGGTGGAGATCGTTTACTTATATATTTGTCTGTATTATATTTTCTTGCTTTTTTTTTTTTTTTACAACTGACTCTTCTCTATTCTTCTTGTAGTACTCGGGAGTTAATAGCTACTGAGAAACAAATGATCGTGGCCCAACCACAATAATAACAATCATCAGGGACCGCTGACCAATAGATAGTTGTTGCGTAGTTCCAAAAATGACAACCACAACAACAATAACTATCGGTGGTCGCCGATCCTATGATTACCGAGATCCTGACTGTTGATTCAGATGCAATAATCAACACTGAAAGCCTCCCTATCAACAATCCATCCGAAGTCAACAACCTTCCCAATGACTTGGAATGCATGATTTAGATCCCCCATAGTCCCACGATAGTGGGTCAGAGTGCGGCCGTGACACCTACCCCTCAGCCCTTAATTGCAAACCTTCCACCTCCTCTGATGCTCCTCCTAGCAGGACCGACTCCCATAGTGATCGAAGAGATTACTACTTCGGTCGAGCCCAAGGTTGTCGCCATCGAGGAAGTAGTGACTGAGGCTATGACTGTGACCGAGGAAGCCGTACTCGAAGCTACCGACGAGACCAATGTGGTCGAGGTTGTCGAGGAGATGACTATGGGTGAGACTGTTGAGACCATTACGGTCAAAGCTACCAAGCCCATCACGGTCGATGCCATTGAGACGACTTCGGCCGAAACTACCCATGTTTCCACCAGTGAAGACCTTCCTCCTGTGGATGATATCATTTCTTCTTTCCGTAGGGCCTTAGCTGGGGAGGGTTTAGAGGGGTTAGAGGGGTCCCTTGACACCGAGTTAGTTGACAAACTCGACCGATTAGTCGAACTATAGCACGTCTTTTCCTAGACATATCCTGCTCTGGCCAACAGGGTGCCTACCCTCCAAGAGTTCCAAGGGTTGCTCAAGACATGTTATCACGCCGGTGTCGTCATCGGCCATCTTAAAACTGAACGAGCCATGGCTGAATCTAGGAGGACCTCCACACAAGCCACTACCCAGAAGCTCAAGGCCAAGAACACTATAATAAAAACTTCCAAAGTCGAACTAGAAAATTTGAAAAGTTAGGATTACAACTCTTGAGGCAGAGCTGATCGCATTAAAGCAAGAATATATGGGAAAGCATATAGAACATCTACAACAAAAAAAAGGATGTTCAACAATTGGCCATTGCCATGCAGTCCCAAACAGAAGACATCAGCCGACTTCTTCGATCTGCAGCTAAGAAAAAAGCTTCACTACGGACGTCAAGGGGACAATTGGGGATGGCAAAAGACTCATTGCAATAATTTTTTAACTGTTGAGTTTTGATTGTAATCATTCATACATTATATGAACGGCCCATTGAGCCATTTTGTACCACTTATTGCCTCTCCACTTTTCCTTTGCATTCGTTACCCATAACTGCTCGCTGACATGTCTGCCACGTTCAGTGAAACATGGGTTATTTTCAAACTTTGTGCTTCAACCGCTGCACATTCCTAATTACTAGGAACGTGTGGCAATTTCATCGCCACGATCACCCTAGATCGTGGGTGCCAGGAATACTTATTTAAATATCATCTTATTCCTCCCCCATCACTTTCTTACAACCTCGCCTTATCGCAATGGCTTCTAGCTCTTCCTCCCTAATTGCAGGCGTTGAATCTTACTTGAAGGAAATTTTTGAATGGGGTCTAAATGAGTATTCCCATTCCAACCTACTATTTGATGTCAATGGTTTCACAATACATGCTTCATCCATGATCGAATCAGACGCTATGCTCAGGAAGCTTGTTCAGAAGCTGAAGCGTTTGTATTCCATGGGAGATCGATACTGTGAACTAACCTTTGCTAATCGAGTGAATTCGGAATATCTTCGACAACAAACCACGACCAAAGAAGATTCTTCAATGATGAGTGAAAAATAGGAGTTAACTTGGTACGAGTGATTGCAATGCGTCCAAACACACTAGTTCAATTACACCATGCTAAGAATATTGTAGTCATACCGAACTGGACTAATAGAGGAATTGGAAGAACGAGAAGGCACTTACTTCGCCAAGGAGTTGGTCATCCTAAAAGACCTAGCATTCCTGGATGAACAGATCGCCCTTTATCAGGTGCGGTCGAAGGAAAGTTCTAATGCCAAGAAAGCGGCCGAAGATGCAGTTTCTTCGAGCGCCCTCCGTGTTGATAAGTTGCTCCATCTGTTGCCACTCATCATAGAAGAGTGGCCTAGTTAGGCTTCATCTAAGGAAAAGAATGAAGCAGAGATGCAGGCTCTCCTCAAGGAGTTTGATAAGATGAAGATCTAAGACACTCGACCGTCTTTAGGCTTCCTGTTTCTGTTTTCTTTCTGTTATAATGCGGTCGATGATCCGCAGGGCAACAAATAATTAATAAAATTGACTCGTTTTGCTTATGACATTAGATGCATCTTTACTTCAATACTGCCACTTGAGTGTTTATCCATAGGATGCTTGACAGTAACTTAGCCATCGGTCGAACTCCTGTGTTGTCCTATGGCCACACAATACTTAGCCATTTTTCTCTTTACATGCATGCGCGGACTCAGCCCCAATAATGGTGCCACGTTTACTGAGGGGATCCCATTTATTTCTCTACATTCCCCATTATCTCAGAAATGAATCAATGCAGTAGTTGTTGGTTTGGGTTCCTAACCGTCACACCCTATTTAATTCGCATTAATTGTTGAATTTCTAGTCTATAGAAGCACTCCTTAGGGTTCAAAATTCATCACGAGCGAACTCGAATCAGGAATTCTACAGCCATTACTTCAGTAGATATGGATTTCTCTTCTCTGTCGATCAAAATTATGGAAGAAATCTTTGCAGACGAGCTCGAGTCCTTCTCACTCTCTTCCTTTTTACACAACCCTTATCCATTCCTCAGGGATGCCGCTGAGCTTCCTCAAGATCGCAGGCCACCACATGAGGTTCTGAACATTCTTTCGGAACTCTGGAAACTTGGAGAAGAATACTCCAAGGCTGATCAAGAGTTTGAACGCTGCACTGCTTCACTATCTCGTTTGCCAACAGTTAGTATCAAATACAGAGCTCTGCCGACTCATCATGAACTAGCTTGGAAGAACCAACTACATTGGACTCGCGAACATCAATTTAATGAGGAGATGGCATGGAATAATCTGTCTGCCAACATGATCAAGATCCATCAACTTTACCCAGATCGTGGACGGCCCAAAAATGAGGAGTTGGTCGCATTCATCAAGTCCCAGACAACACTCTATCAGGATCGTACGGAATCCAATGAAGTTGAAAAGAAGTCGACTGATTTGGAGTATGTGGTACTCGACCGACGTCCTGCATTGATCAACCGCTCCTCCGTAAAGCTCATGAGTCAACATGCCTTGTTGACCGAGAGGTCAAAGATGGCGGTGGAGGCGAAAGCATCGGCCGCCAGAAAGTTTGAAGAGCTTTAATCAACCTATTTGTAGCTCGACTGTCCAATTTATAAAATCTTTTCTCGTCCTCCTCCCCTTCTTTTGTTATTCTATAATCAATTAGCCCTTATTCCAGGGCTTTTATTCGAATGAACTATTTATTTTTCTAACTCTCCTCGATTCAATTTTTTACGACTTCTCAAAGTGAAGAGAAACAGGGTTTTAAGAATCGGCCGTTTATAGGACCCCTTGCAATCTTTCCATCCATGTCCCTCAAGACATAGGCTCCTCCCTCGAGGACCTACTCAATGCTTAAGGATCGGTCCTTCTGATCGATTAACAGTACCATTTTCCAAACTGTATCACATACTCTGAAATACTTTCCTTTCACCTTTTTGTTATACGTGCGCGCTATGTCCGCTTTGTTGGCCACGATTGAATCTAAAGCCCTTATACGACTCTCATCTAGTCCCTCAAGTTCGGCCAACATTGCCTTTGTGAACTCTAGAGGAGTTAACTTGGCCTGATATGCGATTCGTAGTGATGGTATCATGATCTCTAGGGGCAGGACCACATCATGTCCATAAGTTAATGCAAATGATCTCACCCCAGTACTCGTGCAAGGTGATGTTCTTTAGGCCCAGAGTGCCTCAGATAGTTTGGTATGCCATTCTCAAAAATTTTCTTGGATTATTTTCTTCAAGGTGCTCTTGATTACTTTGTTGCTAGCCTCAGCCTGGCCATTAGCCTGAGCATAGTATGGGATTTTTGTGTCGTATCTATTGGCCATCGCCCGTGTTCACAACCCCAAATGTAGGGTCACGATGTAGTAATAATCTCGGTGAGACCGAGGTCGAATCCACAATGATTAAACTTATACGTTTCTGAAGGCAACTAGAAGTAGAATTAGAAGGATATGTGAATCTAAATCTAAAATTGTAGAGAGAGTAATTGTGAATAAAGTAGTTAAAACTGGTGAATTTAAAGGCGGGGTGTAACACCCTGAAAATCAGGGGTCGAGCATAGGCCCGACTCCCGAGTTTCAACACATCACTTATGCAACATAGATAATGATGATTAAATGATAACCGTGTTAGTGTATTAAATATGAGTGAGATTAAGCTAAATCAGTATATCATACTCCAGATACAATTGAATCACGCAAGCGGAAGACTGTCATAGATAGATAATAAACATATAAGTTGTAGTATGTCTCCAGAGTATAAACACGTCACAGGTGAAATATTACAAGTATCGATTCAAAATACAAAATTTCAAAAATGTGATGGTCCTCTACGATGTATAAGCCCTAAAGCCTCGTCGATTAGAACGGCTCACATGAACCTGCCTGAATACTGCATGTACGTGAATGCCTCCTCGTTGTCACAAAAGTCGGGCTCCACCTCAGGAGTCGCGTCGCCATATGAAATTAAGACAGAGTCTGGTTGTTGTTTAAAATACCGTCCCGTAACGTGGGAGTGAGTGATCAACTCAGTGGAACAATAAAATAAAGGTTAACATGTTATCAATTCAATTAAGCAATAATGATAAGGCAGTACAACAATCATGTCATAAATACTCTTGATTAATACGAAATGATATGTAAGAATGATGCATGCCCTCGCCTACACTCCCTCAGCATCTTCATTTTACAACGCGCATGGCAACCACCCGAAAGTGCTCTTCCACGCCAAAGCACATGCAATGCGGTGCATGTATGTGATTAGCCGGGTTCTTACTTAGGTTTATTCATACAGCAGGATTGGAAAACTAAGGTACCTCCCTTATATCGTTTCCCAAACAATGATCCATTCTAGGGTCGTCAGTCCTAGTAAATCTCATACGATGTTACGATTCTAAGTCACTGCAAAGGGCTCGTCGCCTGATCAGTGCAAGCCTAGTTTATACTCTAGTTACTACGGAAAGGCTCGTCGCCTCCACGTAGACTCAGAATACGCTCGAGGTCCCTACAAAGGGCTCGTCGCCTGATCAGTGTAGCCGAAAGCTCGAATACAGTGTCCCATACCACCGTATTCTGCTCACGAGTCTGGGTTGTTCAATTGTCAATACGGGTGGGCTCGTCGCCCCGGCATAGGCCGACAGCTCCACCACGGTGTCCCATACCACCATGTCTGGCTCATGAGTCTTAGTGGATCGAGGTACCAAAGTTAACAGGGTTTCCACTGGTGAGTTTGGTACCTTAGGTTCAAGCAGTAACGTCCATACATGGTAAATATACATCGGGTCAATCGGATTATTTGACAAGCTCGACTAGCACGAGCGCACCTCGAGTCGATCGACATGAAGTGTATAAGCACTCCGTGTGGCCTAACCACTGCCGTCGATCAAAGTACGGTTTGGATTCAGCGAACACGTCCTTTGTGGTAAAACAATCTCAGCCACCAAATCAAGGCCTGTTACCGATTGCCTGGACTATGTAGTAGTCCCAAACACATTTAATTATAACAAGTAATCATATGAGAAAGTGAAAACAGTAATAAATAAAGAAATCAAATCATGCAATCAATTGAGCATTCCATGGAAAAACATGAATTTTTGCATATGTATTCCTACACATGCGAAAACTATCATATAAAGTACATGGGGGAAATCATGCAAATAGTTAGGGTAGTTGAGAATCATATCTCAACACTCATATAAGTACACTTTACTAACTCCTAACTCATTCAGACATTTTCACAAACACTTAGGCTTCACGTTGTAACATACACAACGTATGTTAGCATAACATGAATTAAGGGGGATCCTTCCGCCAAGGAGTTGTTACACATACAACGATCATACATCCATGACAATTACTCATGGCAAATACAAATACAAACTCCATACTTATTTAGACATTTCTACAAACACTTAGACTACACATTTCAACCTACACAGTACAACTCAACTTCAAACAATATTAAGGCAAATCCTTTCAAAAGGAGTCATCGCATCTACAACAGGCATACATCCACGGCCAATAATCATGGCAAGCTTAAATCCAGATTCCAAACCAATACGAACATTTCAATAATTTCATGTACTACTCTATACTTAACACGATACGTATATAGTCGAAAAGCGAAACAAACATCGCATTTGGCATGTGAAATCGCACCCACGTCAGAAATAAATCATTAGCCGACATTGAAAGCCTTGAAAACCATAACCTAAACATTTATAGTCCACACCTTACGCCGGTAAACGCGTAACGGATTCGTTTTAAACACGTAGTCTTTGTCACCGGCAGAATGACAACCTATAGCATGAACTAGGTTAGTTATTTCATCATTTAAACTATTTGAAACCCTAGAACGGATTAGGGTTAGGTTTTCTTACCCAAGTAAGGCATTGGAGACACTGAAAGAACTACACGGAAGTGGTGTTTCAGCAGGCGGATTAGCAGGGAAGAATCCCAGGAATCTTTACCAACTTCTCTCTCACTTTCTCTCTTTACTCTCTTCTCTCTCCTAGAGCTTTTCCCAAATTCGTATGGAGTGAATGAGAGAGGGTGTAAGGCCCTTATATAGGCCCAAAATTGATGGGAATGGCCCCAGGGCCATGGTATACTTAGGTTATAACCAAAAGGGGACTGTTCCGATCCAACGGAGCACTTTTGGAGCCCTTTTTTCTGCGTGCGGCCGGACTTAAGCTCCCTGACATTGGATCTAGGTCAGGTTAAGTTTTTGGTCTGATCGGATTTACAGATCGACCGCGGCGAACCAGTTTCAGTTCGACGGTCACCAGTACTCGATCAGGGCCACAAGTACACTGCCATGTATGGGAAATTTCTCCTGATCCGAGGGTGTATTTGGGTCAGATTCTGATGGTCTGAATTCTTATATTCGGCCCGTAAGCGACAAGTCTCAGATTACTTAAATTTAGATTTTTATTTCTAAAATATCCACGTTTCTCACACACTTCGCTCTGGCTCAAGCAAATATCTTCGGAATACTATCTGGACTTGATTTCCGAGGTGGTGGTCAAGTCCAGCAAGGTGGTCTAATTATATAATTTCGTAGCAATCAGACTTTCGACGTGCGGTACAGGTCCAATCGAAGTTTCAATGTGCTCCCAAGAGCAACCGGGAATAGAGTTTGATCCTATATTTTAGGGTAACCTAGTGTCAATGATTCTACAAGTTTTGGGTCTTGTAGATCGTATTTAAAGTGATTAGTGCTAATTTCACATGAAATCTCGTTTAACACTAGTTAACTCTCGCCTAATTTCTAAAGGATTTGGTCCTTAGTGATTTCTGCCTGAGGTGGTACTCGGGTCTTTGTACGGATTTTTTCAAGACGTTATAATCTACCCCCCTTAAAGAAAAATTTCGTCCTCAAAATTAGTACCTTTTCGTATTCCTCGAGAATCTTAGGGTAGTTTTTTCGAACCTCGGCTTCTGTCTCCCAAGTAGCCTCTTTCTCAGTATGATGTGTCCACAGTACCTTTACCAGTGGGATAACCTTGCTACGCAATACCTGCTCCTTCTTGTCTAAGATACGTGTCGGTCACAGTATATATGTAGCATCTTCGCTCAACTGTACCTGCTCCCATCTAATAATGTGGGAAGGATTAGGAACGTATTTCTTCAGCATAGATACATGAAATACGTTGTGCACGCCCACAAGTGGTGTGGGCAGAGCAACGAACCTCGGCGTAAGCTTCCCCTCCTGCCAAACCGAAGGACTCCCTTCACAGGAGAAACTCTGAGGAACACATGGTCTCCAACCTCAAACTCAAGCGGTCGTCGTCTCGTATCAGCGTAGCTCTTCTTCCTGCTCTGCGCCGTCAGAAGTCGACGCCTGATAATGTCGATCTTCTCTGAGGTCACCTGTACTAACTCCGGACCAATCAAAATCTTCTGGCCAGCCTCTGCCCAGCAATGCGGTGCTCTACACAGGCGACCATACAGGGCCTCATATGGAGCCATGTCAATACTCCCTGAAAGCTGTTATTGTAGGCGAACTCTGCATACGGGAGACAGTCATCCCAACTGTCCTTGAAGTCTAAAACACAAGCCCGCAGCAAATCCTCCAAAATCTTATTCACCTGCTCCGTCTGCACGTCGGTCTGTGGGTGGAACGCGGTACTGAACTTCAACTACACACCCATCGCTTCCTGGATACGAGTCCAGAAGATAGATGTGAATCACCTGTCTCGGTCTGACACGATTTCCAAGGGAATTCCATGCAGACGCACTATCTCCTTGATGTACAGCCTGGCCAACTCGTCTGCAGAGTTCGAGACTTTAATTGGGAGGAAGTGGGCCGACTTAGTCAATCGGTCCATGATCACCCAAATATAGTCGTGTCCCTTCCTCGTCTTCGGTAACCCTGAGATGAAATCCATAGAGATGAAATCCCATTTCCATTCAGCTATGGGCAGGTGCTGAAGCAGTCTAGGAGGTCGGTGATGTTCAACCTTGACCTGCTGGCACGTGAGACAACGGGACACATGGTCTGCTATGTGGGCCTTCATGTTGTCCCACCAATACGATCTCTTCATGTCTCGATACATTTTCGTGCTACCAAGATGCATCGCAAGCTTCGAACTGTGTGCAGCCTCGAGAACCTCCTGTCTTAAGTCATGAAGATTCGGGACGCACAGGCGGTCGCGGTAACGCAAGCCTCCATCCGTACCAACTCTTCACTCGGCATTCTCATCATCGCTAGCGTGCTCTCGAAGCTCAGACAATCGTTCATTGCCCTTCTGGGCCTCGATAATCCTGTCATCAATAAGTGGCCGCACTCGAATGTGCGCGACACTCTCAAATGGCTCCTCCACGGTGAGTTTTTGCTCGAAGTCCCGCACAAATTCTACCATATCCCATTCTGCTATCATCAGCAGAGCCGCAAATGCTATAGCCTTCTTGCGGCTCAACGCGTCTGCCACAAGGTTGGCCTTGCTAGGATGGTAGGAAACCTCGAACTTAAAGTCCTTCAAGGTCTCCATCTATCGCCACTGCCTCATATTCAGGTCCCTCTGAGTGAATATATAGCGAAGGCTCTTATGGTCGCAGAAAAGCTCGAACTCCTCTCCGTAGAGGTAATGTCTCCAGAGCTTCAGTGCAAAGATGACGGTTGCCAACTCCAAGTTGTGCGTAGGGTAATTCTCCTCATGTTTCCTCAACTGTCGCGACGCATAGGCTATCACCCTGTCCTTCTGCATAAGGACACAACCCAGACCAACGCGAGACGCGTCGGTGTATATAGTATACTTAACCCCTTGTTCTAGCAATACTAGTACAGGGGCGGACGTCAACTTGTCATTCAGCTCTTGAAAGGCTGCTTCTGCCTTTTCATTCCAGGCGAACTTCAGATCCTTTTGTGTCAACTGAGATAACGGTCTGACAATCTTAGAGAAGTCCCTAATAAATCGACGGTAATACCCTACCAGACCAAGAAACCTCATCACCTCAGTAACCGAACTGGGCTGCTCCCAGTCCTGAACCGTGGCTACCTTAGCGAGGTCAACTGATATCCCTTCCTTGGACACCACATGTCCCAGGAACTTGACTTCCTCTTTCCAGAAGTCGCACTTCTTATACTGTGCGAACAACTGGTTCTTCTTCAGAGTACCTAAGACTGCTCGCAGGTGTTCCTCGTGCTCTTCCTGACTCTTGGAGTATATCAAAATGTCATCTATAAACACGATGACAAATCGAAAAAGAAATGGCTGAAATACCCTGTTCATCAAGTTCATGAACATGGCCGGAGCGTTCTTAAGGCCGAACGACATCACGAGAAACTCATAGTGTCCAAACTGGTCTTAAAGGCTGTCTTCTGCACGTCCTCATCCCTGACGTGCAACTGATGATACCCTGACTGCAGATCGATGTTCGAGAAGTACCGTGCCCCCTTCAACTAATCAAACAGATCATTTATCCTGGACAAAGGATACTTGTTCTTTACCGTCACTTGGTTCAACCTGCGATAATCAATACATAATTGCAGTGAACCGTCCTTCTTCTTCACAAATAACACGAGCGCTCCCCACGGGGACACATTAGGCTGTATAAAGCTTGCATCCAAAAGATCATCGATCTATTTCCTCAACTCCTCCATCTCACAGGGAGGCATACGATAAGTCGGTAATGAAATAGGAGTCGTATCAGGCACCAGATCAATGGTAAAGGTGATCTCGCGCCGAGGAGGTAATCCGGTATCTTTCTGAACACGTCCGCAAAATCCTGAACTATAGACGTGTTCCCAAGTGTCGGGCCATCAACATGCTCTAATACAGTAGCATAACAACTGATGCGGTAGTACCAACTGACCTACACTGGGAATGTAAAGGTCGTGCCCTCAGGTCCCTGGGCTGTTACCACCTTAGCATCATAATCGATCTCTGCCTTCATTTCCGTGAGCCAATCCATACCGAGAATCACATCGTAATGGCAAAACGGTGCGACCATCAGGTCAACGAACATTGTCCAGCTCCCTAGGTCTATCGAACAACCCCTACACATCTTGGTCGAGTCTGAGAAGGTCCCCATAGCGGTAAGGAGTCTCAACCCGACCAGGACTAGTTTCTAACCCTAGTCGTTTGACTGCTGCGCATGATACTATCGAGATAGTGGACCCATTGTCCACTAATAAGAAGACGGGTGTACCTTGAACATGCGCTGTGACCTCGAAAGCCACAGGTGCTGTAACTGCTGTCTCTGATGCCTCAGCTGTAAGTGAGTGCACCCGAGCCTGCTGCTGACGGTTCGGCTGCGGAACCATTGGCTGTTGAGGCGGCCTGAAGCGAGGTGTAGGCGGCCTGAAAGATAGATGCGTTGGTGCTGACCGTAGAGGTGGTGCTGATATGGGTTGACGAAGCTGGCGGTCGATCCTCTGAGGTGGCGAGAATCTGTTGTCCCTCATCCTGCTAAAACAATATCGGTCTGTATGCCCTGCCTTCCCACAGTAAGTGCATCGCAAACCCGCTCGTCCCATCTGAGTCGGTGGCGCCGCAAGCCTGGGAGGAGAGTCTGCTCATGGTCTCTTGCCAAGAAATGACCTGGCCGTGAAATCAGATCGGGGCCTAGGGGCCACGGGTGCTCGCATACGGGACTGTCTGTCCTCATCCTGCTCAGCCTGCATGGACATGCCGACTAGCTCAACATAAGTAGATATGCTAGCGCAACACATCTTCGAGCGGATCTTTGGTCGCAGACCCTCAGCAAATCGTCGCATCCGCATATCCTTATCCCCCAATATCAGGGGAATATACCTGCCCAACTCCATAAACCTGTTCTCATACTTCGCCACTGTCATGCCTCCCTGTCGAAGGCGTAGGAACTCACTCTCCTTCTCATGGCGGTAAGTGAGAGGATAATACTTCTCGTGGAAGCATGTTTTGAAAGCCTCCCATGTCCACACATAGTCTTCCGCAACAGTGCGGAGAACACTGTCCCACCACAAGCTGGCCTCCTTCTCCAGCATGAAGGTAACCAGCTCTCTGACTCACTACAGCGCAGCGGCTTGAGCATCTTAGAGATGCGGTTAAGCCAATACTTAGCCTCCTCGGGTCGGTGAGTACCCGCAAAAGTGGGAGGCTGTAAGCGCTGGAATCTCTCAAACGCGCCGCTAGTACTAGAGGTCCCAGCAGAGTGCATAGGTGATGCAGGTGGAGTCACCCCCATACTCTGGGCAAAAATACCAGCCATGGAGGTCAAAAACTGTTGTTGCTGCTATGGCTGCTGCTACTGATACTGTGGTTGCTGCTGCTGCTGTGCCTGCTGCTGCTGCATCAGAAACATCATGTGCTTCAGCCTATCAGTAGGGGGAGTCGGCTGAGGCATGGGTGGCGTCGACGTAGGCGCACGGTTCTGCTCAGGAACCAATGGCTAACAGGTGGCACCACAAGCAATGTCATAGGTGACGGCCCAGTGGCAGGGCCCGTGGCCAGCTGAGAATCAAGCATGGCAATGTGAGTCAGGCCCAACCAAGGGTCCATCTAGCTATCACTCAGGGGAGGTGCCCCGTCAGTCGGATCGCCAAAAGTGAGACGCGCCGCAACTCGTGTAGTCTTAGGTGGCATTCCCTATATTCAACATAGGGTGCAACCCAGGTCAGATTCAGCATACACACAAACTTAATTACGCAGCATTCATACATAGATTAAAGCAACTTCATACATTTCATTTACCAAAATTGTCATAATACATGAGACACAGTGTTACATGAATCATGACAGAAGATGCATGTGAGCTAATACAACCAAGACTTCAAACATTTAAAACATTCTACTAACTACTACACTACTAGGCCTATCAACATGAAAAGACAAAGATCCTAACACAGCAACAAAATAAGCCACGGGGCAATGGCATAGATGACTAGGTATCCGAGTCTGGCGATGGAGGAGGGACACCCTTATCCTGCAGGCAACACAGGATGGACTTCAAAGTGCGAGTCACTTTCTTAAACTTGTGTTTTACGAGGGCTCGAAGATCGATTATATCCTGTCGTAGGACACCTTGACCCTCCTCAAGTCGAGCTAAACAGGCATCCCTAGAAGCCCAATCAGTGTCCTGCTCCAGTGTCGTAGGAGGAGAGCTCTCATCTGTGTCCTGAGCCACCTCTTCTTCTTTGCCCTGCTCTTCTTCTATTTCATCTCCACCTTCTTCCTCACTCTCTTCCTCTTCGCTCTCCGTCTCTTCCTCACTCTCTTCAAGCTGGGCTTGTCCTCGCCGTGGCCCGATGTCCATTTGATTGAGAGTAGTTTCATTGATATTATGGATCGGCACCGGCCTTTCCGCTGCAAGTCTGTAGCCAAACTCATGTGCAATCTTGCATATGAGTCGGCCGAAGAGGAGTGAATCAGTCCTTCTATTGGAGCGTGCGGTAAGAACTATCTGTCGCAAAACATACGTAGGCACGCACAACTTCTCTCCCTGCCCCACTTGGTACAGAAAATCTACCATCAGTCGCGTACACTCGCTGCGATTGCTCCACATAGGGTAAATGTTGAACATGAAAATGTGATAGAGAAGACGGAAGTCGTCAGTCATATTGGTCACTAGAAGACTATTGTTTAGCTGCCACTGAACCAGTCGACCACAAAGAAACCACGTGCGGCTATCCCTTTCACATGCACTCTTCAGATTCTGCTCACTTGCATGTACCTCGCCAAGGGGCACATTCATAAGCCGAGATATTAAACCAACGTCAATTGTGGCCTCCCGATCTCTTCTGAATGGGATCTTGAATTGCAAGGGCTCCAGCATAGGCTCTCAAATGTGGGCATAGAAGGCTCGGACAGTGCCCCCATTTGTACGGTACTCACCCTCGAATAGCGGACCTCACCTGGCCTCTTCCAAGCGTTCGAACAACAGATATTCCCCAAATAGCTGCCCATCCACATGAGCTTTAAAAAGGACCCTACGGCCCTCATAAATTCCATGCGACAACTCTGCCAATAAAGCCCTTCCGATGGGAGCCTGGGGATCAAGATCCCGCTTAGTTTGAAACTCCCGATCGACACTAGTACTCGCTGCGGCACCTCTCGGTCTCCTTGAACGAGCAGGGCGACTAGGCTCAACTTCTTCCACGGGAGCCTTTTTCTTTACCACGAGAGAAAGAATGGTGAAAATCAAGAAAATGGCCGTAATAAGCTCGAATAGAGCCATGGGAGAGTGAAGAAAAGGGAAGAAAGGGATGGGATCTTTCGGTCTCCATGGATTTGAGCCTCAAAGGAGGGTGTAAGGGCTCAAATGAAAGGGAATAAAGAGGGAAAATGAAGAAATAGGATGGGTTAGTGGGTTTACACGAATTTGAGACTCAAATGGGGGTTTAAGAGCTCCAATGAGAGAGAATAGAGAGGTTAGGCAGCAGTGGAGGAGGGTCTTTAGCAGGGTAGTGGAGAGAGTACACGAAATGGATGAAGAAAACTCTTTGTGGGGCGATTTGAGTGAGGAATCTGGAGTTTTTGAAAAAAAAAAAGAAGAGAGCTTGGGGTAGTAGTTTGTGAAGGAAAGGCAACATAGGAGGGGTTTTAATCGAACCCCCATGCGTATGTGGGCCACACAACACCTAAGAAGCATCGGCCTGAGCCGGCCCGCCCAGCCAGGCCCATTTGGCGGCGAGGCCTCGCCAAACCGGCGAGGTCCTCGCCGACCTCTGGAGGTTTCGGCGAGGGCTCACCCTTTAGGAGAGGTCCTCCAACCCCCTGGGTCCCAAAAATGTGTGGGTCCCATATCGGGTCCCCCTGGAAGTGTCTCGTTTGGCCCCCGACTCCGTTTTGAGCCGTTTCAGGTCATTTCGAGTAGATTCTGATGTATATTCATGTTTATCGATTTTAAACTGCTGAGATGGAATAAAACGTGGTCTAAACCCATCGACTGATGGTCTAGAAGTGTGTTGGGATCCTTTCACGCGATCATGGGTGTATACGGGCCCACTCTCGGTGGTCGATTTCGGTCGGTTTCGCCGTTCGGCGAATTTGGAAAACCTAAGTCTGTTTCTACATTCCGTCGCTCCCTCCTAAGTCAAAGTATATCAGTGTGCGTCATGTGACCATAACCCAGGTCCAGTTTAATCCAAATTATGCTCTGATACCAACTTGTAACGCCCTGAAAATCGGAGGTTGAGCATAGGCCCGACTACCGAGTTTCAACACATCATTTATGCAACATAGATAATGATGATTAAATGTTGACCGTGTTAGTGCATTAAACATGAGTGAGATTAAGCTAAATCAGTATATCATTCTCCAGAGACAATTGAATCACGCAAGTGGAAGACTGTCATAGATAGATAATAAACATACAAGTTGTAGTATGTCTCCAGAGTATAAACACGTCCCAGGTGAAATATTACAAGTATCGATTCAAAATACAAAATGTCAAAAATGTGATGGTCCTCTACGATGTATAAGCCCTGAAGCCCCGTCGATTAGAACGGCTCACATGAACCCGCCTAAATACTGCATGTACGAGAATGCCTCCTCGTCGTCACAAAAGTCGGGCTCCGCCTCAGGAGTCACGTTACCATCTGAAATCAAAACAGAGTCTGGTTAGTGTTTAAAACATCGTCCCGTAACGTAAGAGTGTGTGATCAACTCAGTGGAACAATAAAGCAAAGGTTAAAATGTTATCAATTCAATCAAGCAGTAATGATAAGGCAGTACAGTAATCATGTCCTAAATACTCTTGATTAATGCGAAATGATATGTAAGAATGATAAATGCCCTCGCCTACACTCCCTCAACGTCTTCATCTTACAGCGCGCATGACAACCACCCGAAAGTGCTCTTCCACGCCAAAGCATATGCAATGCAGTGCATGTACGTGATTAGCCGGGTTCTTACTTAGGTTTATTCATACAGCAGGATTGGGAAGCTAAGGTACCTCCCTTATATCATTTCCCAAATAATGATCCATTATAGGGTCGTCAGTCCTAGTAAGTCTCATACGATGTTACGGTTCTATGTCACTGCAAAGGGCTCGTCGCCTAATCAGTGCAAGCCTAGTTTATACTCTAGTTACTACGGAAAGGCTCGTCGCCTTCACGTAGACTCAGAGTACGATCGAGGTCACTTCAAAGGGCTCGTCGCCTGATCAGTGTAGGCCGAAAGCTCGAATACAGTGTCTCATACCACCGTATTCTACTCACGAGTCTGGGTTGCTTAATGGTCACTACGGGTGGGCTCGTCACCCCGGCGTAGGCCGACAGCTTGACCACGGTATCCCATACCACCATGTCCGGCTTATGAGTCTTAACGGATCAAGGTACCAAGGTTAACAAGGTTTCCATTGGTGAGTTTGGTACCTTAGGTTCAAGCAGTAGTGTCCATACATGGTGAACATACATCGGGTCAATCGGGTTATTTGACGAGCTCGACTAGCATGAGCGCACCTCGAGTCAATCGACATGAAGTGCATAAATACTCTATGTGGCCTAACCACTGTCGTCGACCGAAGTACGGCTCGGATTCAACAAACACGTCCTTTGTGGTAAAACAATCTCAGCCACCAAATCAAGGCCTGTTACCGATTGCATGGACTATGTAATAGTCCCAACACATTTAATGTTAACGAGTAATCATATGAGAAAGTGAAAGTAGTAATGAATAAAGAAATCAAATCATGCCAATTGAGCATTCCATGGAAAAACATGAATTTCTGCATATGTATTCCTACACATGCGAAAACTATCATATAAAGTACATGGGGGAAATCATATATACATATAGTTAGGGTAGTTGAGAATCCTATCTCAACACTCATATAAGTACACTTTACTAACTCCTAACTCATTCAGACATTTTCACAAACACTTAGGCTTCACGTTGTAACATACACAACGTATGTTAGCATAACATGAATTAAGGCGAATCCTTCCGCCAAGGAGTTGTTACACATACAACGATCATACATCCATGACATTACTCATGGCAAATACAAATACAAACTCCATACTTATTTAGACATTTCTACAAACACTTAGACTACATATTTCAACCTACACAGTACGACTCAACTTTAAACAATATTAGGGCAAATCCTTTCAAAAGGAGTCGCCACATCTACAACAAGCATACATCCACGGCCAATAATTATGGCAAGCTTAAATCCAGATTCCAAACCAATACGAACATTTCAACAATTTCATGTACTACTCTATACTTAACACGATACGTATATAGTCGAAAAGAGAACCAAACATCGCATTTGGCATATGAAATCGCACCCACGTCAGTAATAAATCATTAGCCGACATTGAAAGCCTTGAAAACCATAATCTAAACATTTATAGTCCGTACCTTACGCCGGTAAACGCGTAACGGATTCATTTTAAACACTTAGTCTTTGTCACCGGCAGAATGACAACCTATAGTATGAACTAGGTTAGCTATTTCATCATTTAAACTATTTGAAACCCTAAAATGGATTAGGGTTAGGTTTTCTACCCAAGTAAGGCGTTGGAAACACCGGAAGAACTACATGAAAGTAGTGTTTCAGCAGGTGGATTAGCAGGGAAGAATCCTAGGAATCTTCACCAACTTCTCTCTCACTTTCTCTCTCTTTACTCTCTTCTCTCTCCTAGGGTTTTTCCCAAATTCGTATGGAGTGAATGAGAGAGGGTTTAACGCCCTTATATAGGCCCAGAATTGTTGGGAATGGCCCCAGGGCCATGGTATACTTAGGTTATAACCAAAAGGGGACTGTTCTGATCCAACGGAGGACTTCTGGAGCCCCCTTTTCTGCGTGCGGTCGGACTTAAGCTCTCTGACATTGGATCTAAGTCAGGTTAAGTTTTCGGTCCGATCGAATTTACAGATTCTGTGCATGGACGTGAGGCCCACCTAGGTGACGTGCTGCCTCCAGCACGTGGGACCCACCAGACGTATGTGTTGTACCCAAATCGTTTATCTGTGGGTCCCACCAGATGTGCATCTGCTAGAGACGTCAGCAAGTTCTGTGGGGCCCAGTAGCTGTTGGAGATGTTAGCAAGGTCTGTGGGACCCACGCAGCTGGCAGCTGCTGTGAGGTCAGCAAGTTCTTTGGGTCCCATGCATGATGTATGTTTTAATCTACACCGTCCATATCATGGGCCCCACCTGTTGGGCACGTGTGGTGCATCCACACCATCCCAAACTAAGGCAGATACAACCCTCTGGTGGGCCATGTACGTGGGACCCACCTGATGTGCCATCCATCCATCGTCCAGTCTGCTGGACGGTGGGACTCACCTCAATGTATGTGTCTTATAACCACACCGTCCATCCAAGCAACGTGGCAGATTCAAATCTTTGGTGGGCCACGCATGTGGGACCAACCTTGATGTAAATATTGTATCCACACCATCCATCAGGGACGGTGGGATCCACCGTGATTTATATTTTTTTTCCTCCACCGTCCCGGGGTTTTTAGACGGTGGGGATCCACCTGATGTGGTACATGCTGGCAACACATTGCCCCACCATAATGTAAGTGTTTTATCCATGCCGTCATCCTGCCACGTGTGTGTGGGGCCTGCCTTGATGAATGGTGAACCCCACATGATTTATGCATTTTATTCACACCGTCCGGCGTCCTGGACGGTGGAAACCACCATGATGAATGTGTTTCAGCCACACCGTCCATCCATTTTCTGGACCCAGACCCCATCATAACGTATGTATTCTATCTGTGCCGTCTAGTGGTAGTGACGTCCACCCAATGTGTTTCATCCATGCGGTCCAGTGGCAGCAGGCCCACGTGATATATGTGTTGTACATTCACACCATCCAGTTGTTTGGGACGGTGTTGGACGCACCCTAATGCATGTTTAATCCACGCCATCCATTGCATGGACGGTGGGCCCCACATTGATGTATTTGTGGCCCATTTGCTGAGGCTCATTATGATGTATTTGTGACCCATTTGGCAAGGCCCATTATGACGTATTTGTGGCCTTTGATGAGGCCCGATGTGATGTATAAGAGGCCCATATGTGCGGCCTAATGTGATATATTTGTGGCCCATTTGGCGAGGCCCATTATGACATAATTATGGCCTTTGATGAGGCCCTATGTGATGTATGAGAGGCCCATATGTGCGGCCCAATGTGATATATTTTTGGCCCATTTGGCGAGGCCCATTATGACGTAATTGTGGCCTTTGATGAGGCCCGATGTGATGTATGAGAGGCCCATATGTGCGGCCCAATGTGATATATTTGTGGCCCATTTGGAGAGGCCCATTATGACGTATTTATGACCTTTGATGAGGCCTAATGTGATGTATGAGAGGTCCATATGTGCGCCCTAATGTAATATATTTGTGGCTCATTTCGTGAGGCCCGGTATGATGTATATGTGGCCCATTTGGTGAGGCCCATTGTGATGTATATGTGGCCCATTTAGTAAGGTCCATTGTGATGTATATTAGACCCTTGAGTGAGGCCGATTATGTTGTATATTATGCCCTTATGTGAGGCCTATTATGATGTATGTGAGGCCTTGTGTGAGGTCATGGGCCCCACTATATGATAGGCTCTATGTGGACCACTCCTTGGGAGCAATGTTGGTTAAATGTCCACATTGATGGGCAATGGTGGTTAAATATCCACATTGTGACCTTCCCTTAGGCCTCATTAGGCCCACTCTTGATAATAGTAGGCCGTCTAAGCCCATCCTTGATAGGTGGAGCGTACATCATCATCATATAATATGCTTAGTATAGCTTCATAATCCATGCCGATGCGCATCATATGTATGCTTGATATGAGGAGTAATTGATCATAGTACATGCCATTAGACAGATTATTATGGAACTCCCTGATAGATAGAGTTGCCCCGCATGAGCGCACAGTACGCGCAGGTTTGATGCATGACTGGATGGTATGACTCATGCATCTTGCAGTTTGTGATATGACCACTATACGCTCTAGTGACAGCAGGGTCGTGGCCACCACAGGCATGTCGTGGATGGCCAGATGAGACACCGAAAATATTTTCTACATGAGGTGCTATAGATATCCCTGGGTGAAAGTCTCTAAACCCTCTTGGTACTAGAGGACGCTCCAACGTCGAGACCGAGTGGATACATGAGCGCACGAGGGCCGTATACCAGTAGGCCGCATCTCTCACTATGTTGTGGTTGGTTGAAAAGGGGTGTGACCTTACTCACCTAAGTGAGGGGGCAATATCTAGGTTGAGTTTGACCAGCTTGAGGAATGGGTCCGCCATCGACGAGTCGAGCCCGATATTGGCAGCGGATAGTGAGGTCTCTTCCACTTACCCAATTGTGCGCTCGGATAGGGGCGGCAAGCTGGCGTAGAGTGCACTAGACCTCGGTGATGATCCCAGAGATGTACGGTGCTGATATGTGAATTTATTGAGCAGGAGTTGTATACTCAGCATTTTATCCATTCATTCATTCATTCACTATCCACTCGGGCTGGTGGTGCACAACTAATTGTTATGTGTACCTTCGCAATGGCCAGGATTTCAGTTGGGGGGCTACCAACCTGAGGTTAAGAGTTTACCACATTCAGTCTAGCTATCCAAATTTAGGTATGGGACTGGTTTGGATAGAAGTCCCTTGTGATGGATCCCATAGCTTGCGATACTACGTACTTTCATCCCAACTTCACACTCCAGCTTAGTCATTTCATTCGCACCACATATTATATTGCATCCTCTACACATAACATTTGGTTATTATGCTTCTGTATTGCATACCCTGAATAAGGTTGACGGTATTATTGACTTGCCAGGATTTGCATATTGTATTACATCCTCAGTATATAATATTTGGCTTACTATGTCTCCGCATTGTATAGTTGATCTACATTGCATCCTCAGTATATGATATTGGCTTACTATATCTCCACATTGCATAGCTGATCTATATTGCTTCCTCAGTATATGATATTGGCTTATTATATTTTTGCATCGCATAGCTTGGATAAGGCTGATGGTATTCATGGACTTACAAGCAAATTTCCGCATTACTCTGATATTGCATATTTGCATTGCTACTTGCGCACACACTTTCACTACCCTTTAAGCTTTCTATAAGCTTATGCACGATTGATGCGTGCAGGTGACGCTAGGACGTCGCAACAGCATTGAGCTTGGAGCAACAGCCGACTTCTAGAGCTTTTGATTATCAATATTGTATTTCCCTTACGCATTATACCCAAAGTGTTTTATCTTTGTGGATTTGTGATTATGTTGTTGGTTGTTGTTTGTAGGTTATGCTTATGGTTATGCTTATTACGAATCAAATTCATGTTAAAAATCCTCCCTATAGGATCCCAAGATCAGAACCTGGTATAAGGGTGCCGGGAGCCGAGAATAGGGTACTACGGAGGCTGTCGGCGTTGGATTCAGCGATCGAGAATTTTGTGAGCCCAGTTTCCAAGTTTGGAGTGTGACATTTACTGCCAATTGTTCATCAGGAATAAGAATCATCCTTTTATAGTAGGAGGTTTGACCATCCTTGGCACAGGTGTTCCCCATCGTGAACAGTGATTCGAGGTTGTCTATATCGGCTGGTAATGGTCAAGACCGTCATCGTGATCATCCCTTCCCCTTTTGGGAGAGTTTCCTGACTAGGATGTAATCTCCCGAGTGCACCGGTTGTAGATTCGAGGACCTTGGTACCTTTTTCTTATGGCGATCGGCCGATCACCTTGAGGACGGGAAATCCACCAACTCCCTGGCGTAGGCCGACTGTGCATTCTTCGCTGATTATCTAGGCCAAGATCGATATTCGGTCACGGGTGGTCCCTCAGATTGGTGATGGCCATGTTCACCTCAATATTGGCTGGGAATGGATCATTGTCGATCAACATTGCCTCTTCACCCTTTTTCGAGAACTTCAATAACCCACGGTTGATGTGATCCTGAATGATGTACCCGAAAACAACACATTTATTAGTTGAGTGTAACCGACAGGTCTGTGACATTTGCAGTACTCGATCTTTTCTAATTCATCGGCCAAAGGTACCTTATGATTGATAAGAACTTTAATAAAAATTTTGGCCAATAAGATATCAAATACTCTTCAGCTTGGGTGATATCAAAGGTGTACACCTTTTGAGTCTTTTGTGTGGTCGAGGTGGTCGACTCCACTTTGACCAATGTTGAGCATACCAATGGCTTCTTAGCCACTACTTCAGCAATTGCGATTTCATAATCAGGGTCGTGTAATACGTCCCCAATGATGAGTTCACTCACGTAGCCCCTTCTTATAGGAGCTCTTCATAACGAGACACCTGTTTAGTTAAGTCATATTGTACGTACTTATATGTTTAACACACATAAGATTATCAAATTTTATAAGACAAAGATACACAGTGATACCGGTTAGATTGTAACTACACTACAACTTCAGCAATTGCGATTTCGTAATCAGGGTCGGCTTAGCATCTCAAGATCAGCTCAAGGTCGGCTTAACATCTCAAGATCAGCTCAAGGTCGGCTTAGCATCTCAAGATCGGCTCAAGATTGGCTTATCAACTTAAGATGTCTCTTGGTTTCAAGTTTATCAATTTTAGAAGATCTTTATATTAGCCAACCAACATGTGATATAACCCTAGAAAGACCTTAGCTTAGGTGCTTTCAAAAATTGTTTTAATTAGGTTAACTTTGGTATAATTTCACTGAAGTTTGTTCAGCTTAACTTCTTCGGCTGACCTAACTTCAGGTTCGGGCAAAATTTCATATTTGAATATTTGAAAAATCTATTGAAAATTCGACCAGCCTAACTTTAGGTTTGGCTAGCCTAACTTGGAGTTCGGCTAGCCCGATGAAAGTTTAGGTCAAATTCCAACAAATGATTCTCGGATTTTCGAAAGAATTCGGCCAGCCGAAGTGGAGGTGGCTACCGAATTTTGCCTTAGGCCAGCCAAAGTTTGGATAAATTTTATCCCGTGCAATCCGATAGTTGTTGGAATGAAATCATTGGAATCCGGCCAACCAAATCTATTCTTAGGCTAGCTGAATTTTCAAATCCTTTGGCTATAAATAGAGGCCTTCTCTCATTCATTTTTAAAATAAAAATTCACTAAAAATCTTCTACAAGTAAGAGAGAAGGTCAAGTCCTCGTCAAGTTATTTGTGCGGTATTTATAAATTTATTTAAGCTTATTCAATTTCCTTTCTCAAGCAGATCTTAAATACATTTTTAGAGAGTAGTCTATTTTGCACTTGTGAATCAAGAGAATCGAATCTGTAACATTAGGGTTTTCATTTCCTAAAATATTTTAGATTCATATACTCTTTCTGGTTGAGCGAATACTTCCACCTCTACACTCAAAAAAAAAATCATTGCTACAAGCTTCAACTGCATCTTCGAATCATCATTTGAAGATAAGTATATTTGCAATTAGTTTATTTTATTTGTGTTTTTCTGAGATAGCCCGGAAATCTTTATGGGTTGATTTGTGATAGCCTGTGAAAATCATAAAGGGGATTCTATTGTGGTGAGCCCGCGAAAATCACAAAGGGAATTCTATTGTGGTGAACCATGAAAATTATAAGAATCGTATAAGGTTGTTAAGGTGAACCTGTGAAAACCTTGAAATAGTGAAAGCCAAAATTACGAGGGTAGTGATTTTAAGAGTGGAGTAGGTGTAAATTTAAGCACCAAACCACTATAACTCCTTGTGCATTGGTTGTGATTGTTTTGTTTGATTATTTGTCTCTTTCTTATTTGAAAGTTCGATTTCAAAGACGTCATGAAATAAGGTTGTCCTGCCTAAAATTCTAGGTGAAGGTTCTCCTACGAATTATTTGGAATTAAGGTTTCAATTCTTTGTGTAATTGAGATTATTTATTTATTCATTTTACATTGTCTCGAAGAATTGGGTATTGTCCTATTCACCCCCCTTGGACATCGATAGCTCATCTTTCACATCTATGTCAACAAACTTCGTACCTATAAATTTCTTATGGAGCTAATATTCTAGTCCATCTTGTGCGAGCTGCACAAATTTGACCTTGATCATAACTACTTTACAATGGCTCTTCACCTGCTTGAACTGTGTAATATAACTCTCGCATGATTCCCCAGGCAACTGTTGGAATCGTGCAAGATTGGCCATGGTAATCTCCCTGTTTCTGGAGAGCAATCGAGCGTGGAATTTCTCCTTAACTCTTGTCAAGTATGCATCGAGTCCAGCAGTAAGTTTGAGTACCAAGTGAAAGTCATTATGTCAATGAGTGAACGAATAACTGTAACTTATAATAATCATAGTTGGCCAGTTCACTACACTGCATCGTGAACAGGCCGACGTGCTCAATAATCAACTGACCAAGCTTGCACCAGAACAAGGCAAAATTTGATCGATAATTTCTCGGTAGAATTGGATTTGCAGCTCCAATTCAAATCGAAAAACAATGACCCTGAGTGCCAAGATAGGCGTAGACGTAGTGTATGACCGACATCTAAAGAGATCGGCCGCCTATTCAGCCACTCGCTTGACATGTAAATTGGATCAGGTGATTTTCAGAGGGTGGGGTTCGTCCTCTGATAATGGGTTACTCCTTTGTCTTATGTACGAAAGGACTTTTTAATACAAGTGAAATAAAATGAGGAAAGAAATCCTTACAGCATCACGAAGTACAGCTGTGGAACACCTTTCCAATTGATGAACTGCATACAACATACGATCGTAGACTAAATTATAGTTAAATTTATGAGCTATAAGATTACTATTACTGATTACGCTAAGAAACATAAATTAAAAGACTTGGAAAGTAAAGACTATGCTGTAAATATAAATTTGCTAGATAAGAAAAGTAACGGATTACACTAGGAAATGTAAATTGACGGAATAATTTAAAAAGGTAATTGAAAGATAGATTCGGTTTGTTTGGGTTAGTATGAGACCATTTGTTTTGAAAAGAAATGAATGTATTTTGTTTGGGGAATTATCATTTAATAGTAACAAAGAATATGGGAGAACATTCATCATCGAGTACATCTTATTGATTCTAGAATTCGTTTACATCCTCATATTTTCCTTGATTCCAATATAAAGTATAAAACATTAAGTGAAATCATATGGAATGATTTGGATGATGATTTCAACAGCATTCTGGCTTGCAATGCATTCTTTTCGATGAAAGAAGTGTTTTATGGGTCCAAGAGTCCTTTATTTCTCCTTTAATTCATCTAGAATGACAATCCTTGCAAGGAATGGGTGAATTCCAATGAGAATTTTAAAACATCTGAAAAATCTGACAGCATATAAGTGTTTTTTACATTGGCTTCGTGCAATAGAGCCCTATTACAGGGGTTAGCGCAACAAGACCCTGTTGCAATGTCACGCGCAACAGGTCTTTGGCCTCTTCTTCCTTCTTCGGTATTCAGAAGATCTTCTCTGAATACCTTGCAATGGTATTCGGAAGATCTTCTCTGAAAGCTCCAAACTTGCGTCTATCTTAAATGAGGGGGTAGAGGGGTATTTATAGGCATTCGCATGTGTGAACCTCGAATCTTATGTTGCATGGCCCACAGTGTACAACAGACCACTTCTGTGCGTGCAATAAATCACAGACCTACACTATGTTGCGCGAACTTACACAACAAACCTCTGTTGCATGGTCACACGTAACATGTCTCTTCTTCTTCTGCTACATCACTTGTTCTTCCTCTTTCCTTTTATACTTTTTCTTCTTTCTTTCATAATTCTCTCTTTACTATTTTTTATGTTCTAATAGATACTCCCTTGATCCTTTATTTGTTCCATCATCAGAACAAAAATAGGATCAACCTTTTCCCCTAACATGTTAACATGTTGCACGGACCCGCGCAATAGCTAATCGGGTCTCGGGTCCAACTTGCCTATAAAAACCAATCATTTCTTCAATCATTCATCTTATTCCTCCCACGTCATTGGAATCTTCTGCGCGCAACAGGCTTCCGAGCAACTAATCTTCGTTGCGTAACACATCATTCTGTGCAACTGTTTGTTCCGCAGAACTCTCCTAGCTTTGCACAAATTTTCCTAAGTGTTAAAACCCTACTGAATTTCTTTCGAAAATTATCATGGCCAAGACTAAGAGGACTTATCATCTTGTAGATGAAGCCACACCTTCTCCTTCTCATCCTAAACTTCCAGTCCCACCTTCTTCGTCACATACACCTGAGCCTTCACCCTCATCTCCTACACAGAAAGATCATCCCAAAAAGAGGATAAAAGTGACCAAAAATGTCCTCCTTTCTTTAAGGAACTAGTCCTCCAAACTTTTGCCTTTTCAGACCGCATAGGCGCTTTGTCTACTCCGATCCGTGATGATATCATAGTCGGAAATATAGACAGGCCTCCAAGACAAGGTAGAGAGGTTGACTAGGAGATGTGGCTGAAATCAACCACGAACATACGCATTGACCACATACGTCCTCCTCCTAGAGAAAATACTTAACCTCCCTCTCGTTCAAAGAAGAAATACTCTAAGACAAAGAATCAAGAACTTCAGGAGAAAATTAGGGAACATAAGGGCCTGTTTGGCCAGCTACATTAAGTGGGATTAAGGTGGATGGAATTGTAAAAGTTACAATAAATGCATGTGTAAGGTATTGTCCCTGGACTGGGTTTATCCCATGTTTTCTAATACTATGTTTGGAATGTATGCATTAAAAAATAAATCCCGGGATTTACTTTCAAATTGCATTTGGATTGAACCTAGATGAAGCAAAAATCCATCATCCGTGGGATTAGTAATCCCATCTCACACTTTCCAACACAAAGCTCATTTTCCAAACCCTACAAAGTTAATTTTAATCCCATCTCACACTCCTTCCAAACATGGCATTCTGAATTTCAAAGTGGGATTAGTAATGCAATCCCATTTAATACAACTTAGTACCACTATCCAAACAAGCCCTAAGAGACATAAGCTTCATAACTCATGGGATAGCGTAAAAGTCCAGGAAGATGTAATCAAATTTAATAGTCCCTTTAAGGACAAGATGATTGTCATTCCGCTGAATATCTGTCGTCACTTGTCTATTCTTCAAAGTGAACTTACTGATCAAATCACTCAGAATCGATTAATGTATACGGCTAATTAGACGATGAAAGAGCCACGAATCTTGGAAGGTCTTCTATCAGAGAAAGGATCAAGGTAAAGAATTGGCTATGTGCACTCCATGCGGTTTCTCATCCCTTATTATGACCCTCATACTCTATACCCTATGCATTTATATGAAACAATACAGCGGCGTTTCCGGGATAGAAGTCCTTTGTGGGGGAACGAGGAGTTTCACACTCATGAATTTTTGGCTTCACACACCTATTATACTTATTAGGCAAATGCTATTTTGAAGATGCTGCTACATTGGCGGAAACCAGTCTCTACGGTGCTATTGAAGTTACCTTCGAATATTTCTGGAAAGTTCTGATGGTCTATAAGACTTTCTTGAACTATTGGTGTCTAATTACCAACTCCTTTCATTTACCATTAGGTGAAGTCAACACCACTTTTTGGGATCTATATAAGATCGCTGGACTCCTTATGACCAGTCTGTTTTATGACGAGTATGACTGGACGGTTTTATGACAAGTATATGCCAACCAATGAAGAGTTCACACACTTTTCACCTTCTCAGAGGTAAGCATTAGTATCAGGTACAACCGTTGTGCTGTTTAAAGAGATGGCCAAGTTTCTAGATATTCCTAAAATTCATCATCTTCAGTGGCTCACACATTTTTCTAGAGGACTGCGGTATATTGTTTAACTCATTCTACCTTTTTCTTGCATATATCCAAGTTTCACCATTATTCACTTTGCTTATTTTCTATCGCAGCTTCAGAAATAGTCAGTCCAACGACATGGAAAAGATACATTAGAAGATCAGGGGCCTTCCGGAATATAGTTCTCAATGCGAACTTGTAGCTTTTTTCGCATACTGGCTCAATATAATAGTGTTTCCTAGTTCAAAATGGGCCAATACGATCAGACCTACCGTTTTTGTAGTCATGGGAGGGATGACAGAAGGGCGAAAATACTCTTTGGCGCCTTCAGTCCTTTGCTAACTTTATAAGGCTTTTGGCGATATAGCGACTTATTGTAAGAGCCCAGCAGTAGGAGCAAGTTCCGCATATACGTCATGGCATTACTTTTTAGGTTAGCTCACTGTGCATTTTCCATGGACATATGACGATCCATAGAAAGCCTACATCAGCCTTCCTCACGTTCCTTTATGGCATTATCAGAAACGGTCGATGATTAGGAAGACTTACGAATGGGTCAACAAAATCGAGACGACAGATGCAATCGATTTTTATCAATTCTCATTTTCTTAGTATGCCGATAATTATGATACTATAGATAATGACTCTCTCCCACCTAGTAAACGAGTATTCTTCATTTCAATCTGATCTGGAAGTCTTTCTCTGAGAGAGGGTAGCGAATTTTGGAGAGAACTATATTATCCGAGCAGATATGCTCGTCAGTTTGGTTACGATCAAATGATGCTAGAATATTGTGAAACGATCATGCGCATTATGAGGAGTTACGATGTGGGTCCCTATAACCGGGCATTGGTTTAGAAGCAATTATTAGCCGCACACATCAATTCTCGATTTGTCATTCCTACTTGTGAACAATCTATTTATACTTCTTACTCTTGGATGGGATGGTGGGCGCATCAGTTTTTTCTTATTCGCCATTGTCTACCGGTTGATTCTCCAATATGGGTGCCTCCTCTGAGACTAAAGAGACAAAATCCAGCACAAGGAATTGGATATACTATCGAGCGAGATCACACTCTTGCCCCTAGTCAAATTTGTGTGAAGATTTCTTTAGAAGAACATATTCATCAAATAAAATCTGTTAACATTCTTGAGGGTTGGATAGCCTATGGATTTTCTTTAGATCGTTTAAGAACCCGCAGATGACAGACTGCCAGAGTGAATACGATAGACCCTGTAGCAATCTCTCAGACACCAATCACTCCCATTCATTCTCCCACACCAGAAATTACAGAGCATACTGAGCCCCAAGAGGTGTCTCCGACCGTATCGCCTTCATTGCAATATGCCCGTGAAAGCTTTTCATCTCTGGTAACTCGATCCCGAACACGATCCAAATCTCCTTTGGCATAGCAACATCGAGAAGATGTTTCTCCTACTCGTCATCATCGTCGTCGGAAGATGAAGACGAGGGATCCTCTTTTGGTAGTACCTCTTCTACTGAAGATGGGTCTTCTTCAGGTGATTCAAAAGAAGAGGGAGAATTGGATATTAGTGAAGAAGAGGAAGAATTAGATATTGACAAGGAATAAAATGCCACAGTCACAGTTACTGTAGTTGATGAAGAGATACTACAAGATACAATCGGTCCTCAAGCAGTGGGAATAGAAACTCCTACAGAAGAAGAGGAACCTTTGGATTATGGAGAATATAATCATCCACTGTAAGAAGGCACAATCATATCATTTAGTGCCAACTATTCCCCTATTTCGCGTGAAATATTTTTTGGTCCAATAGTTAATACTTCATCTGCTTTGGACATTCTTCCGGTTGTTACATAAATGGATCCAGGTGGAACGAGTATTCTCCCTTCTGGCATAAGATCTGCTAAGGCGACTAGAACATCTCTCACTCCTTTGACTCAGCCAACCACCGTAGCATGTGAAATAATATTTACAATTGAACCAGCTAATGTGGCAACTCCGACTACAGTTAATTCCAGCACTGGAACTAAAGCACCATCTTTCGCATATATGATTCTAGATATCCCTGGTCCTTCATCTCTTCCTGAGAGAATACAGCCTTCAGAAGCACCAATCTTTGTTCATCTTGCTTCAGTTGCAGGTATATCTACTTTTAATGTATCTTATGTTAGTATTGCATCTTGCTTAAATGATAATGCTTGTTCTAACATATACTTTTCATATTCTTATTTTCTTTTCTTTGTCTGTAGTTAATCCCACTTCGAGTGGTTCTACAAGCTCAAACTCGATTCCCACTATTTCAGATACACCGTTGTTGGAGAGAATTCCTCCTTACATGCTTCTTTTGATTAAAAGTGTTTTATCAGCGACCGCCGCCATGTTTAAGGATCCAGCACTACGGCCCATCTTGGACACTGCTTTAGGAGTTTTGGATCATACTTTGAGGATGGATGATATCAACCTCTCTCCTCTGCGTAATTCTCTAGCTCATTTATGTGCCTCTCTTCATCAATTAGAAGCTGCCCAGAATGTAGTTACTGCTCCAGAAGTATTAGCTCACTAGAAAGAATTGCTATTACTTAAAGATAAAACCATGAAAGTTGCATCGATGATTTCGGGCTATAATAAAGAACACGATTTTGTCCAGGAGCAATTAAAGATTTCAAAGCAATCTTCGATAACTATCGATGAACAGATAGCTACTCTCAAGCAACAAATACTTGATCTTGAAGTCCGGAAGCAAGAGGAGGAGCTGAGATTTAGCAAAATTGAAGCGAAAATTGAAGATAATTTTTGAATAACTAATCTGGAAAAGTCAGAGCTTTCGAAGAATGAGGCGGTCATAACTTCCTTGGAATAGGAGTTGGATTATGCTCCTAATCAAGTCAAGCTCATTGTTGATGTTAAGCTAGACACTGCAGCTGCTCAGGTGTAATTCAAGCAAGATTTATAAAAATACATGATTGCACTAGGCATTCCTAAGGAATTGTAATATGTGTTTTGTAGTAAACATGTATTGATCTTTCTGTATATATAAAATTTTCTAATAGTCTTTTCATGGCAATTTTCGAGTATAATTCTTTATGATATCATATATATATATATATATATATATATATATATATATATATATTAATGGAGTTTAGCATTCTCATAATTTGATAAGCATAACCATAACAAAAGCATATATCTTTTGCATATAATATTTCTCATGTTATATTTGAATATGCTTCGATCTGCTCTAAATCTTGGAGATATAATATAACAGCATAGCATGTTTTGTTAGTATACTCTACATAGTGTTTGTCTTCGATTCGCGGAACTATCTTGAAGTTCAAGTTAGTATTAAAGGCACGCACCACACATAGTTTAAGTTCATGAGTAGTGGAGCACACACAGTTTAAGCTCGTGAGTAGTGGAGCAGGGAGACTTATGCAAATGGCTTCTGTAACTCTTCTAAGTTAACTGAACCACCACTGCCGGTGAGTTCACAAACCGCAATCCATCAGAGGGGCCCAGTAAAGCTACTGGGGTAGCGAACTCGGTAGGTTTTACACACAGGGTTAGCTTGCAGTAACTCTCTAGAGTTCACGGAGCTCACAAGACTATCTGTCAAGGTACCAGATCCAAAGCCGCCAGTCCATCAATAAGGGGGTTAGCTCATCTAGAGTTCGACCCTTCCTCATGAGTTACTACTGAAATCAAGTTAGGAACTAAGGGGTCTTACGCATGGTTGGCCTATCTATGGACAAGCCAAAGAGTTCACACTGCAGCCCACTTTTTCTTCACCTGCATAGTCTGACCCATTCATGAGAGGGCATTTTCGCTCACCTTTCCTCATGAAGCTGCCAGAAGCTAAACAGATTGCATTGGTCTTACACGCAGTTGCCCTTTATAGGCACTCACTCACCACTGCTCGCATGGGTCTAAGCATATGATTGTCTTCGTAGGATTTTTAGGGCCACTGGCATTTCACTATTACCTGCATAATATTTGGCAAATTGTCGATATGATAGGTCTTATGCATGGTTGGCCTGCATAGGCGCTCACCGCAGCCGTAAACGATAAATTGTCATTGCTAATAATATAGGACTTACGCATGATTAACCTGCATGGGCGCTCACCGCAGTCATAAATGATAAATTGTCATAGCTGATAATATACGACTTACGCATGGTTGGCTTGCATGGGCGCTCACTGCAGCCATAAATGATAAATCATCATCGCTGATAATATAGAACTTACACATGGTTGTCTTACCAATATAGATTATCTAATGCGCTTAGCGATGATTATTACTCAGTGATGTAATCAATGTGGCAGTCATCGTTTTAGCAATGGTAGCTTGACATTGCCGAAATAATAATTCTAATTCTACTGATAATAACTTTGTCATTCAATCCAATTGTTCGGCGATAACGTTGCCTTGGCGATGACCAGAGATAATAATAGTTTAATGACGATGATACTTTCTTCTTGTCAAATGATAATATATATCAGCAGTAATCTGTAATATTATTTTATGATAGGCAATGTCACAATATCGTAAAGCTCGTTAATACTTTATAACGGTATTTCCATGATCAATAATGATTAATAATGACACTGATCAGCGTTGATTGATAATAATGGCAATAACCAACAAAAGGTAGTGGCGATAAGCAACAATATTTTCATAATGGCAATATTTGCATGAGGTAAACCAATATATTTTGGCATTTTGTGGATCGCTTGCTAACAGCGATGATTGATAATAATGGCGATAACTGACAAAAAGTAGTGGCGATAAGCGACAATATTTTCATAATGGCGATATTTGCACGAGGTAAGCCAATACATTTTGGCTTTTCGTTGATCGCTTACTAACCATTAATGTATTTATCGCCGTTCTCATTATCAGAGATCTCTTCGATTGTCGCTTTATCATCAATTGTCGGAGATCTTTTAATATAAGGCTTTTTAAGCAATAACATATTTGCAAATATGTTCTTTATTCAGAATGACATTCCAGAATGATATTCCAGTGAGTATATATGCTTTATGGAGAACTTTTTATGGTTGTGAAGTTGTACTTGTCTTGCCCCCTTTTGATTGGGATAGATTTTTCTCGTGATCTGTGGCAATCAAAATTCCTGTTTTATTTTACAACGAGTCTTCATTACTTTGCATCATCCGTTTCCTTTCCTTTCATCATAAAGAGATGCCCCAGTCTACGGGACTTTTTCCCACATTCTTTCATTTACACCAATCGGTACTTGAAACCTTTACCGTTTCCTAGCCCTGTAGGTTCATCGCAATTGAATCTCATACTTCTCATAATTCTTTTGTTGGCAATGTTGTATCTTTTTAAGTCTTCCCGTGCGATTTTATCATTTGTTGTAATCTCGTTTGTTCCTTCTCCTGCCTCCTCTTTTAATGGAATATAGAATTCGATTAGTTCAGTATTGTACAGATTTGGCGGTATATGGAACCTTTTTGGCGTAATAGGGAATGACTTATTCCTTTCAACCTGCAGTACTGGCACCATGAAATTTGCTTGTAACGTCTTCAAATGTTCTAGCAATAACAATGTTAAAGGAGGTTAACCAGGTTGCCTCAAATGTTTAGGCACGAAGTAGAATCTCTTCTTTTATCCCTCTTTTCATTCAAATTTATTTTTGAAATTTCGTTCTCTATTGCGGGTATATCATCACTCTTCATCATCATGTTCTCTTTGCTTTCTTCCTTATTTTCCTCTATTGCGAACTCATTGTAATAACTCGCGTCCGCGAAGAAAGTTATACCTTTGTGTATGGTTTCGTATCGGCTTCTACCATGTATTAAAGTCCATCTTTATAGTATTTGAAGCATTGATGCAAAGTAGATGGTATGATACCATACTGATGTATCCATGGCCTTCCTAAAAGGAGATTATATGTTGTCACAGCGTCGATCACATAACATACAACACTTGTATTCAAATTTTCCATCTTCGTTGTTAGCGTGATCTTTCCTAAGGCACGTTAGCCAACTTGATTAAAGCCCTGAATCATCATCACACTAAGACATAAATGTGAGGGACGATATCTGAATTTGCTAAGCATATTAAGTGTCAATAGATTTACCGCAAAGCCATTGTCTAACATTATTCGTTTAACTTGTTTCTCACGAATATGGCCAACGACCATAAATGGTTTGTTATGTTCTTTACCACTTGTCAAGTCATTCTCAGAGAAAGTAATAACAGACACGCAATTATATGCTTCTACTATATAGGATTTATCATCCAGTGGCAAATAATTTTCTTGTTCTATTTCTGTCTCTTTCATTTCAACAAGCAAAGCTTTTCTGATGCCATCATCTAATAAGGCTTTGATCAGCGTTTGAAGGAAGTCTTCTAACAATTGCAACACGTCATATATACTTAACCGTGTGAGAATACCCTTTAAATGACTCCCTATATCATAGGTTACTCTTTTCACTGACGATGTTTCTTTCTCCAAGGAATTTCTCATTTCATCATTTTCACAATTCCACTGTATCTCTGGGATTTTCTTCTGCATCGTTATGAGATCCTATCTTCGAGGTGGACTTGCTATTTTTTCCAGATCGCAATGTGACCACTGGTACTTTGTGTGAAACAATTGGTGGTGATTTAGTCAGTTCATTAGTGGATTTGATAATGATTACGTTACGGTCCTCAGTTTTCTGTCATTATGTCGTTGATTTCTCTGCCTAGTTATTTCGCATTATTTTCTCTCATTTGGAGTCTAAATGAACGTCATGTTCATAGTTGCTTTTTCATTTCTTTCCTTTCATTTTTCCACCATAATTTCACCTTTATCTATCATCCTTTGTGAAAAGGTCGAGCTTAAACTCCTAGAGGGGGGGGGTGAATAGGACTATGCCAAATTAAAAAATAAACGCGGAATACAAAGATAGATAGCACAAACAAATAATAAAATAACACAAGTAAATAGCAACCTTAAATGCACTAGTCTTGAGAGGTTGATACAAACTAAGTTCTAAGGACAACCTAACACCGAAAACCAAAGGCTTATGGAAGGACAACCTTACTAGAACGTTTGTAAGTATCAAAAACCCAAACCAATAAAGAGGTAAAGGAAATAAACTAAGTTATTATAACATTCACCACAAGTGCATAAAGTAAATTACACCATTCACCACAAGTGCATAAAGTAAATTACAACATTCACACACATGAACAAATCCAAACACCCACCACAAATCCAAGAATTATAGTGGTTCATTTGTGTGTACACCAACTGTTAGCAAATAGCCACACAACTACTCCACTCCCAATATCCACACCGACGGGATATTGGCTTTCACTATGAAATAAGGTTTTCCAAGGTTCACCTTAAAACCTTCACAATTGTGTCTTTCAAATGGGCTTACACAATTTCAAAAACCCCACAATGAGTTTTCCTAGCTGAATCTCAAAAACTAAAATGTAGAAAATTAAATTATACTTATCTGAAGATTCTTCTTCTAATGAAGCCCGGTAGAACCAATTCGATGTAGACGAAGATGTTCAATATCCAGTCTCACAAGTGAAAGGGTTCTAGGTCTAAATTAATTTTAAATTAAATCAACCTAGGCTTAGCTTGATTTAATTTTGATCTCAAAAGAGGGTAAATCATAATTCCCTTCTTTAATGAAGTAGAGTTGAATGGAGATCACAAAATCAAATAACAAAAACTATTAAAATGAATCTAAAATAAGCACAATATAGCTTAACAAATGCAGGAACTTATCTCTCAAAGTGATGGCTTGATTTAGCTTGGAATCAATGAAAAACTCTGAAATTCGTCCTCTATTTATAGGTGAAGATATTGTTCACTCGACTGGTCTAAGGGTCGGTTCGACCAGTCAAAGGACCAACCAATTTTCAAAATTTTTAGCGTGATAAGATAAGATCGTTACTCAACTGGTCGAGTGGCCTGCTTGACTGGTCAACCAATGTACTCGATTAGTCGAGTGGGACCAAAAAAACCTTGCTGGACTTTGAGTCGAGCCTGCACGACTGGTCGAGCACTGTTCACTCAACTGGTCAAGCAGTCTCCATGACTAGTCGAGAGTCCAACAGAAAATTTCAAAAATTCACAACAAATCTTGGACTGGTCGAGCCAGAGCTTGGACTAGTCAAACAAATACTAGGACTAGTCGAGGAAATGACCTACAAACTTATGAAATGACTCACATAAAATATTCAATGAATATGACTCAATCTATGGTCAATCTAGGGTCATCCATACCTTGTTTGTGAGTTTGAACGATTGAAACATCGTTCGCTCTGCAAACTCATTCACTTGAAATACTTGAAGCTTGTCTTCAAAATCTTAAACTTGAGCTTGAACTAGAGTTTGAGTTCTTGAGATTTTAAGGTACCGAACTTGAAGAATAACCTTAAACTTGATCCTTGAACTTGTACATGTACTTGAGCTTGAAATCTTGAACTTTGACAACGCTCTTCAACTTGAATACATAGAAAAGTTTGATGAAGACATGGACAACTTTAAAATGCATGAAGTTGATCTATTCATCTCATCAACATATGATACAGATTCTAAATGATTTGGCACAACAAAAATTGACAACACTGGGTGCTAGGTTTACAATATAGCCTTTATAATCTCCCCATTTGTCAAATTTGTGCAAAAATCAAATAAAAAATCATGCACAATAAAGAATCATGCACCAAATGTGTAGCAATTACTCTCCCCCTCAATCCAGGCGAGGTGATATGTAGAGCCTGTATAAATCAAATACATGTCCAATCTAAAAAAAAAAAAAAAAAAAAAAAAAAAAAAAAAAAAAAACACCATATTTTCCAATCACACATCACATCCCCAACAATCATCATAAATTATTAAAATCATTCCACAATTTCTCCCCCTTTTTGTCACAATATGACAAAGGAAAGAAATATAAACTGATGATATAAGCAAATAGATATGAGAAGGATAAGAAATAAGAGAGTAAATAACATAAACATGTTCAACAAAATATAATCATGAAGCTTAAAGTCATGTCCACATAAAGGAGCAAATAAAAATACATGAGTCCAAGTACTATCCAAGCACAAAAATAAGAGTTAATACATGTAACGCCCCGTACTTTTCAGTACTCAGGTGTTACCGCCTAAATCATATTTAGCACAAGCACATGTAAGAACACAAAAACCATAATCCATATATCGCTTGCTTACCCACGATTCGCCCTGCCTTTGAAAGGCCCTTGACTTCTCAGCGGGAGATTGTACCATTAATGATCATCCGACTCGCAATCGAGGTGAGTGATATCACACCTAAAATACCTGAAATCAAGTTTGGCCCTAAATTAATACAAACAATCTTTATCATAACTATACAATAGGGCCAACCATGCAATCAACATCAAGGTCATCCCGTCTACTTAAATTATTCATCAATCCAACCATTTAATATAATCTTCGCCCATTAATGTTCAAGATGAACCACTATAGCATTAGAGAAACATTGGATTAATCATCGCACATCAGATCCACGACTCTGATGGGGTGGATAGTCATTTAATCGAATAAGTTAGCCATTAGGTTATCGTCAACCTTAGGACGTAAGACCCACCGTTCACCAGGGCCTAAAACACTTGGGACACGCTAATCGACTATCAGGACTTCACTTAAAACACACCCTAGGAACCTCTATCAGCAAAGATTAAACTTGAAAACATCGAACCATTGAATGAAATCCCCACTTATACACTAAGCAATCCATCTGTTATTATTCCTGATGGACCACCACATTGTTAGGGAAAACTATTTTAGGCCATTTGATCACTAAACCTATTGATGATTTTCACCTAAGCTAGGCTGAGAATCCTGGAAATCATCAATGATCATTTTAGAATTTATCTAACCCGTCCATTAGGCTCATAGCATATCATTAGATGATATTCACTAAATGACCACCTAACCTAGAAATTCTGGAACCATCTATAGTAAAAATTGATGAATCCGACCGTTAGATTAACGTAACGCAACAATTAAGGTCCCGCCACCTAATCATCAAACCTAGGCTATCAGGCCACAAATTAAACCGTTGAATCTTATCTAGGTAGGCCCTACGACCCTTACAACCGTGGATGATTAGATTGAACGCAATCTGGCCAGCAAATTGATGAAAACTTAGAATTTAAAGATGAAAATCCAAGTTTTATGGCCACTAGAATGTTATATCAGCCTCATTCTCGGACTCATGGCCTTACATGGATCAATGGAACAATGGTCCATGTGGATCAGATTTGAAATCCATCCGACCATTAGATCGTCGAAATCAATGCTAAGGAATCATAGTTCTATTGTGATGGCCTGCCTAAATGTTGGATCTACCTAGTTTCTTTTGGTCAGACGCCCTTATGACCACCCCCCCCCCCCCCCCCCCCCGGCCCGTGAACCAAATGGGGGGCGGATCTAGAAAATACACCTCAGTGGACCCCACACAAGAGCGGTGAACATGCCAGGGATGGTGCACCAGCCATGTACCAAACCTACCAACTTAGTTAAACAACGTTTAACTAATGGAATTCGTAAAAGAGAGAGAGTTGCCTTTGGCCTGACTTTCCCGCTAAGTTGGATTCAAACAGACGACGCCGGTTCACCCAAACTGAGGCCCATCAACAGGATCCGATCCATTCATCGCAATCGGGCAATGAATCCGACCTGAACTGTCCGTCGGTATGGCCCCACGCACTCGAGCAAGGCCGCAGAAGTGACCGATGGGCGGTGGCTTGTGTCGATATTTTTCCAAAAGATGGAAGCCAGTTGGCTGCCACGCTGGCAATCCGAAGCAACACCTTGCCTCGAATCCCGGCCGTCCACCGAAAGCGCATCTTAGCACTCCTTTCAACGCCAAAAAATGGATAGGCATTCGGCTATGACAAGAAAAGGGCGTGGGAGACATTCCCACTTCGGGAAGGTCTCTCTAGCACGATCTGAGTCGCTCGTCGAGCCACGTAGGAAGATCCCCACCGTCCCTTTAGGGCAACGACAGCTCCATCGTCCGAAGCTTCTCATCTCGTGAGAAACTCTTGGGAGGCGCAAAATATCATGAGGTGTGCGCGAACGGCTATGATTGCTAGGAAAAGTGGGCCCTACAGTGATCAGAAGCCCCATCCAAGCGATTTAATCGGACCAGATCACCCGAATACTCCATAAATGAGAATCCGCCATTTCCAACCATGTCATCTTCTCTGTTAACCAAGGTAACCCACTGGGACAGCATGAGCCCCACTGGCTGATCAAGAATGTTTTTTCGATGGGCCATGGTGGAATGAGTTCATCCCACGTGGTGGATGGGCCCCACGCGTCCAAACAGCGAGGATAGGTGCTCGAATGCAACCCTCTGTTCCGACCGTTTGATGGACGGCTCGAGCAGGCTCCGTGGCTATTAAAGCTAGGCATTTTCCTTGGGACCTGCACCAGAAATTCAGGAATAGAGAGAGAAAAGAGGGGTGAGGAAAATGGAGAGATGGAGAAGAAATGGCAGCCCCATTGCCGCACTACGTGCAGCGTCAGGTGACTCGAGCCAACTTCGGACCAAGTTGGGTCCGATCTAAGCCAACAATGGGTCCGAGTTGGGCCTAGAGATGCTGGGATCACGATTGTTAGTTGGATCAGCCTCCCATCGTCCTTCAAAATCTTCAAATTTGGTGTCCAAAAGTCTGTGAAGAACTGGGGGTTGTTCTTCTTGTCGGTGATAACATTGGGGATATTGCTAGGATGGGATCTAATCTTCTCAGCTCATATGCAGAGTCTTCTTGTGCTGCCCTTGTTGTTGCCTCTATCTCATCTTTTGGAATCCACCAAAAGATGAGTTATCCCCTGCTCATTAGCTCCATGGGTATCATTGTTTGTTTAATCACTACTCTTTTGCAACCGATTTCGTTAAAATCAAGGCAGTGAAGGAGTTTGAGCCAGCATTTGAAGAAGCAGCTGATCATCTCCACTACTCTGATGACTATTGGGATTTCAATAGAAGAGAAAGAAAGAGAGGAAGAAAGAGGTTGGGCGTTGCTGCCCTGAGTTGGCTCTAACTGAGTCGACTCAGTTAGGTGGAGTTCGATGCCTTGCTGGCTTCAATCTAGTTGTTGGAAAAGAAGAAGAAGAGTGGAGGGCAGGAAGAAGGAAGAGGAGAAGGAAAGAAGAGGGAAGAAAAGAAAGTAGACGAGAGGGTCGAGTCAACTCAGTTTCAAACCAAGTCAACTCACCGAGTCAGCCTACTGACCCATTGGCTGGGTCGAGTCCAGGGGCCGTTGGGCCTCTCTAAGTAAGGAGAAGAAAGAGAAGGAGATAGGGAAAGGTTTGCAGTTAAGTGGAGCCGAGTCAACTCAACTCGAACCGAGTCGACCAAGGTAAGTCCACCTCCTTCCAGATTGAAGTTATTTCGATTTTAGTATCAATATTATCATTAGCAGGATCATAAACCTTGAGCATGATTAACCATTAGTAAATTACCTATACTTGTATTAGTTACTATAAGCAAATTTCAAGTGTTAATATAAGTGTTTTTCATTCTTAAATATTATCATGGATAGTAGGGCATGCTATTTAGTTTCATCGTAAGGATTATTAAGTTCACATCAACTAGTATAAATTATATCCTTAATGTTAATGATCACCATGAGATTATCAATATTATTAACGTATGGTCAAATGTAAATCAATATTTTATTAGTGTTAGTCCTTATTATATTATCATTAATGAATATTCTATTATTATACTTGTTTTATTTAAGAGATTACTAATCATTATAAGAATATTAGATAGTGTCGGTACATTTAAATATGAACTTATGAATCATCATTATTAATATTGATGGACTAATACTCGTATTAAGAATATTATTCGATCCATTGTACAATAATAATAATATTGATAATATTAATGATAATTTAGTATTCAAATCCTAGAATCTAAGCATCGAATTAAACTTTAAGATAAGACCCTAAAACCTAGGTAATCCAAACCTTAGGTTAAGACCTTAACCCTAAATAATGTAGAGAACTTGTATCTGACCATAAAATTTTACGATTCATGGTAAGATTTGATTATAAGGGCACACGTGCTTCCTAGCAATATTAGTGGCGATCCGATCTATAAGGTGATGATTTCTTCCCCTTGACCTTTCCATTTTCCAATTAGCTTAAGTATAGTCTTATTGTAATTTGAACTGATACTTGATATCTCCATCTTATAATCACATGTGTATTTGTTGGAATCAAATTGCTAGATTTCATGCTTAATGTTTATCCTACATATTATGCTTGTGGATTATTTGTGGATTGCTTATGGAACTTAAACTGGTACATCAGTGGAAAACCCCCACTTATAAATGTACACCTATACTTGGGATGTAACTCGATCGACGGTGATTGTAATGGACCTTCGATCTAGTGGTTATTGAGTGGTGGTCTAAATGGATCATTGATGTGGGCCTACCATCCAGGGTTGTTGTGTCTAAGTGGTTTTCAAGGATGGTCTTTTATCGTATGGTTTTGATACTCGCCCTATGTGGCTTATTTTGATATTTGCCCTATGTGGCTTATTTTGTTATTGGCCCTACGTGGCTTTGTTTTGGTATTTTTCCTATATGGGTTTGATATTTTATATTGTGCAACCATGTGATGGTAAGCCCCATATATTAATATGATTGGCCACTAGTCAACGGAGTTCCATTAAACATCCTAAGGTGGTAGTCTCATGAGCTAGGGATGGTGGTATGGGACCTATGGCCGAGCTGTCGGCCTACGCTGGTGACGAACCCCCGCAGTGACCTTAAGCTTATTTAAATTGGCTAATTGTAACTGGACTAATAATGGTTTGGCTAATCATGCATATATAGCACAGACCAGCATCTATTGCTATTATACGTGATGTTCATATTTGTCCGACTGGATGATTTTTCTAGGTCGATAATTGCATGGGTGACGAGCCCACTATCCGCATGGATGAGCATCCCCGGGGTGATGATTGCATTCACGCATCCATGCATCTAATAAGACCCGCATCATGTATTATTTTGTATACTTTGTTTTATAACTATGTTTACCTAATGCGGTGGTGTGTAATCTTGAGGGGAATTCACACTGAGTTGGTCACTCATCCATCAAATATATAACCGTACAAGTAGCACAGGTGGCCTAGATGATTTATATGTCCAGACTTGATGAGGAGTAGTGTACAAGTGTCTAGGATGTATGGATGCACCTGCTAAGAGGAGCTGTGCGATCTTACAGCTTTTATTTATATGTATTTCATTATTCTCTTGTATAAGTTATGAAGTTCTTGTATTTGTTATATTAGGACATGGGTTTGTATAAGTCATTATGGGCGACCTTTTGTATATTCTACAAGTAAATGAAATCTTCCATTATTTATGAATTGTCCATCCTACGCTCATCTGCTTACTCTGGAAAAAGTAAAAAAATATATACTTGAATTTGATCATCCTTTAAGGTTAACACTCGGGTTTTTGGGAAATGAGTCATGAACTCAGGTCCTGAAAACTCGGGGCATTACAATACAAGCCCAAATTAAAAAGTCTAGTAAGAACCAGAAGATGGAGTAGGAATAGATGGATCAATTTGATGTAATCCCTTGTCAATGTGCCTAAGGAATTTGCATATATATTTGAATTGAGTATCCTGGGATACATGAAAACCTTCCACCTTTTTCTCTAGGGTTCTCAACCGCTCATCAAAATCAGAAGGCTGGAAGTCAGGATCAACCTTAGAATCATATTTTAATTCATCAAATAAATCATCCATGTTCACATCATCAGGAGGTAAAGCATCTTCTTCTCCAGCCTCTTTAGCAGCTCCTCCAGCATCCCTATCAACTTGGCTGTGTGCCAACCTCAAATTCATCTTGTTAATGTTGGAATTGTTGAAGGGTAGATGGTTAATAGGAGCTTGAAAGTGCCCTGGTTTGTCAAGTTACGTGAGTATTGAGTCAGATTGACTACAGAGCCTGATAGGAAGATCAATTCAAGCGTCTGCCTCAACTAGATGTATGCAAGCTCACCATAGGTAAATTTAAAAGCCTCACATCCCATGTCCCAAAACACCAGGTGAATAAAATCCTTAAAAACAAAGTTAGAAATCATAGGGTTTTAAGGTGAGAAAACTTTTTCAAAATAGGAAAATCTCTAAGTTTTTTGCCTTATCGATTTTATCGAAACACTCTCGATATGATCGACCTGCGCTGTCGAGTCCTCGATGCTTCATCGATACCATCGAAGAGAGGACCAAATATGTCCAGCAACTTCACAACATATCTAGACGAATTATCGATGTATCAATACACCTATCGATATCATCGATACTCAAAACTCGAGCACATCGAAAGTGGCTCGATAAGATCGACAGGCAGATTTCTGGCGCCCCCTATTTTTTAATGAAAATCTCAAAATCGTTCGATATATCGACACTCTTCCGATTTGATCTGAAATCAAATATCGATAATATCGAAAGTCCATCGATGATATCGATCGTGGGCGTGCATATCTTACAGCAGATATTTCAGGTTATTTTTAACTATGATCGGGGCCCCTTCGATAGAATCGATATTCAAATATCGATGATATCAGTACCAGGTCGATTGCATCGAACAAGGACATAAACCGTCCAGCAAGCTAAAAGAAAATTTCACTGGATTTATCGATGCCTCGACTCTAATCTCGATATCATCGACATTCAAATTCCGATGATCTCGATGGTTTCCCGATCATTCATGAAATCCTGAAATATTTCAAAGTCAAGTCTCTCTCATTTTTCAAGTGTTAATGGATCGAACCTGTCATCGATGGAATCGGAGTTTGACATTCAATGACATCGACAATAGTTTCGATTCATCGACCAATTGGCAAAAGTTTCAAAAGCGTATGACATTGAGTTCGAGTCATCGAGCAGACCATCGATGTTATCGAGAGTATACGCTCGATGATATCGAACCTGCTCAATGATATTGAACTCTGTCATAAATGTGACCATTTTATATCCGTTGGAACTTTTTGCCTATATATAGAGGACTTGTCTTTTGTTGCTGTGAGAGAAAGTAGAGAGTGCTTTTGTGTGTTTTAACTTATATCTTATATCCAAAGCCCTTTCTCTTAAGGGAGTTCATCCTCCAATCCACCCTCACCATTGATATTCAATAGAGTGGATTGGGGAATGAACTTCCACATTCAAGGATCCTCCAGCTACTAACTTAATTGTAAATCATTAAGCTGGGATGCCTTGAATGCATAAGAGTGGACCTACTCTATCTTCCTTATAGGAAAATCTTTAGAGAGTAGGATTCCATCTTCACCTTGACCCAAGCCGAAGCCTAGTATTAGTACATCATTCTATGTTACGGATCAAGGGAGCAAAAGACTCTTTGTCACCAAGGAGGAGGAGATCTTCGGCATTGTGCTTATCGGGACTCATCAACTTATTTGTAAGTATTTAGAGTTCAAGAGGACACTTGTGATCATTCCTTTGTAGGATTGGGTCTTAAGTGGTTCTCACCCTTTGAAGTCCTCGAGGAGGCCTCCGGCGGGAGTGTACGTGGTGGGTGCGTTGTGTGGACCCTTGCTCTGTGGAGAGCATAAACTTCTGGTTAGGAGTGAACCAGTAAAACTCTGGGTTTGAGGTAAACCGTGTAAAACCTCGGGTTTGAGGTGAACCATGTAAAACCTTGGGTTTGAGGTGAACCGTGTAGAAACCTTCGGTAGGGTCTTATGAAAGATCCTTGGCCAGTGTGCCTAAAAGTGAGTGCGATGTGTTGACCCTTGCTCATGAAAGCATAAACAGTCAGCCTCAGTGTAGGTTGTAAAGGTTGAAGGTAAACCTAATTTAAAACCTTAGGTTTGAGGTTTACCGCTGTGAAACCTCCTTAGTGAAATCTGCTACACTCAAGGGTTGATTACGGTTACCAAGAGTGGAGTAGACTTATCGTTGAACCACTATAAAAATGACTGTATTTAAGATTGTTATTTTGATTGTGTGATTTGCTTTAATACTTCCATATTTGAATATCTGATCACACCTACAAAATCATATCCATCATGAACTAGGTTGCATATTGTTTACTTCTTAAGCAGTTTGTGATTGGATCCTCTACCTGGGTTGGAAGCCAGTAGAGTTACATTCGAGTAATCCTGATAATTGCATATTCATAGGATTAGTGAAGTAGGATTTTTAAATAAATCATAAAAATTTTAAAAAGTCTTATTCACCCCCTTCTAGGAGATATTGGCATATCCCGACTTCTACTAAAGCTGTCTTCACTACAATTTCAATTGGTATCAGAGCGGGTCTCTCTTAAGGGCTTCACCACCTAGAGAGTGATCTTGACTGAAGTTGGAAATATGACCAAAAGAGAGGGCTCACCGGTCTCTAGACCTCTAGTATTTGATAGTTCAAATTATGCTAATTGGAAGTCTAGGATGCATGGAACAACCCATGAGGGAGCAAGCACAGTAAAAAGGTCCTAGGTACAACTCTTAACCTCTCAATTTGAACACATCAGAATGGAGGATGATGAGACCTTCATGGAATTTTTGTTTACAAAACTAAATATCATTTGTAATTCCATAGGTGGATTAGGAAAGAAAGTTATAGTCTAAAAACTTGTAGGAAAATACTAAGCTCCCTACCAGAACATTTCAACTCAAAAGTTTCAACCATTGAAGAGTGTAGGAATATGGATGAAATAGAAGAACTGGTAGGTTCACTATAAACTTTTGAACTATACTTCAAACAAACTCCTAAATCCAAAAATATTGTCCTCAAAACTACAAAGAACACAACAAATGAGGAAGTAGAAATAAGGTAATCAGATGGAAAGCAAGCACATCCAAAGAGCCTCAATGCTACAATTGCAGGAAATTTGAACATCTGTTCACTGAATTCCCAATGAGAAAATTGATGAACCTCAAATCAAAGAGTCATTTCCATCTAATGATGAGAAAGAAGAAGAAAAAGATGAGAAGGATAAACTGCGGGATGCCTATAATCAACTCTATATCCATAGCATCAAAAGACTTAGAATACATGAAAACGAAAATAAATTGCTGCAATTAGATCTAGGCAAAACATTGGAAATTAATATACACTTGATTAATGATCTACAACAATACCACTTTGAAAATAATAAGCTGAAAAGAATCAGTTTGTCCCTTAAATCTGAATCTTTGAAACTTACTAAACAGATTGAACTACTGAAAGATAAAAATGAGCATCCAAAGAATGAAAATCACACACTCATGGTTGATAATAGAGAAATACAGAAAATCTGCTGAAGTAAATTTTCCCAGAGTAGTGAAAAATTAGAAAAACTCTTAGGGATGGGATGACCTGGGATAGATAAGAATGGATTAGGATATGACAAATTCAAATACAAAAATGCAGCATCAATGTTCGAGAAATCAGCTACATCAGGAAGTAAAATAAAAGCTACTTTTATTTGTCAGTCATGAGGAGACTCTGGTCATGATAAATTTGAATGCCTGTCACCTAGAAGGACTCGACTCGATTAAATTTTGACTTAAACTTCAATGGAAAATACAAACCAATCGGAAAAACAATGCAAGATGTCAAGAGTCCACCAAGGTACATGGAAGGAGGAAAGTCTCTACCAAGAATGACAAAGAGAATGGATGAGCTATTGATCAATTAAGGGAATGTGATTTAGTTACCAAATGTGCCCAGACAAACCCATAGTGAAGTAAAAACAGCGTCTTCAAGAAAAACCTTCACAAAATGGGTAGTGAAAAACAAAAGAAATTGCCTTGTGACTCACTCATTTACAAGAACAGGCAATAGTGCTAAGGGTTCCTAGATAGCGGTTGCTCAAGACATATAACGGGTGACAAATCCCTTCTCGCAAATTATTCAAATCTTGATGATGGGGTGGTCACATCTAGAGAGGGAAGCACCGCTAAAGTAATGGTGTATGGGACTATTATTGGATTAGAAATGCTCAAAAATGAGAATGCTCTCCTTATAGAAATGTTGACATACAACCTTCTAAGCACTTCTCAAATCTATAACAATAAGCATGTGGTTACATTCAACAAGGACGAATGTGAAATCTCAGACTTATCAGGAAAAACAGTAATAAGGGGTTCACGCACAAATAACCACTGTTATGTGATCAAAGATAAAGGAAAGAATGATCTCTATGCCCAAAATTATTGAGCATAGAAAAACAAGTCCAGGTCATGCATCGAGATCTGCATATTTGCTAAAATGATGCAATTTTGTTGAACTCTTAATGTCATATCTGAGGTCACTCTCCTCATCTTTTGTACATAAACATCTTGATGTTTATAATTTTGATTTGTACAAATCTTGTACAAAATTTTGCTATGTATATGGTTAATACCACACACAAAAGTTTGTCGATCTGTGAAAAAATGAAAAATACTCACTTTCAATATAACCGTCGATTGGTCATTTTGAATGATGATTACATCGACTATGAATCGATATCATCGATATCCCTCTAGGTAGCTGAAGCGTTGGGACGGTTGATCGGAACTATCGATGGCATCAAAACCATGTTCAATAAGATCGAAGGTCACTGCTCGGTAAATATCAGAAGAACAGGAAAAAGAGCCTCAACAATTGATCTCAAACTTGGTTTTTCATCTCCCAGATCTAGTTTTTCTTTTTCCAAGATGTCTAAAGACAAAGATCTAGTTCTTCCTCAAAGCACTTCAATTGAGAATAAGAAAGGTAAGCAGCATGCAACTACCTCTTCTTCATTTTCCAACTTAGAAATTGTGGCAGAACGAGCCGTTCACAGAAAATGCATTGAATATTTTGGGATCATCAATGTCTTGGAACAAATTAGGTGGAGAAATATCCTGAATTTTAGAAGAGGATTCCAGGTGCATCAGTTCCTCAGCTTAATCTACAATGTTGAAAAGGATCCTCCTCTCATTTCAGTTGTTGTGATATATCGAACTGAGGACATCACCTCTAGATTGATAAGTCGTCTGGTTGGTGTAGAAGCTACTAGGATATCTGTATCAGAACGAAATATGAACGGTCTTAAGGTATGGGGAGAAGTTACTTGAGCTTTATGAAATGGTGCTACAATTCCCATAAATACAAAAAAAAAAAAAAAATGTTCTTCATGTTAAGCATCTCAATTCTGCCTACAAAGCTCTTCACAGCATCTTAAGCACAAATGTCTATCCATGTGAAGTTTCTGGCAACAAGCTCTCTCCGCTCTCTCCATACATTCTCAATATACTATATGATGTTCATAGGGGGAGAAGTTACTTGGCAATGCACGATGATAACCGGTGGTTCTTTCCAATGGCTGGGCTGAAAATATTTCTTCTGTTAGGAGATACCTATTAATCTACTACTGTCTGTGGCAGTATGTGTTTTGGATAGTTGGATAAATTTGCATATGGCTGAGTATAATTCTTATCTTTACTGCCATGATTATGTTTTAAGATCCCCTGGCTTATCTAGTCTTGGATGCATGTGATGCTTTTAATGACTATTCTAACTGCTATATCACTATATATATCTGATCTGCTATGCATATATATTCACTGCAAATGATGTCTGATTAAGCAACTGTTTGACTATTATAGATCTTATCTGTTATATGCATATTCTACTGGATGAATGGTTCTCCCAAATACTTATCTCTTCAGTCAATATCTCTTGAATATCTTTGTCAATGATTGACAAAAAGGGGGAGAACATTTACAAACATCCCGCAAATGGAAATTGTATATCTGCTTAGATGTTGTTGCAGGTGTTAGGGGAAGCAGCTACAACAAGCAAGGGGGAGTTGGAATTTACAAGTCAGGGACAGCAGCTATTGGGTGTGTACATGGGCTAGAAATTGTAAAATTATGTAAAAGCATGTACACACAATTTAGGGTGTGTCTGTCTAGAGTGTTCTAAGGTGTTTCGGGAATTTTGTCACGTAATTGACAAAGGGGGAGATTGAAAGTGCCCTGGTTTGTCAAGTTACGTGAGTGTTGAGTCAGATTGACTACAAAGCCTGATAGGAAGATCAATTCAAGCGCCTGCCTCAACCGGATGTGTGCAAGCTCGCCACAGGTAAATTTCAAAGCCTCACATCTCATGTCCCAAAACACCGGGTGAATAAAACCCTTAAAAACAAGTTAGAAATCATAGGGTTTTAAGGTGAGAAAACTTTTTCATAATAGGAAAATCTCTAAGTTTTTTGCCTTGTCGATTTTATTGAAACACCCTCGATATGATCAACCTGCACTGTCGAGTCCTCGATGCTTCATCGATACCATCGAAGAGAGGACCAAATATGTCCAACAACTTCACAACATATCTGGACGAATTATCAATGTATCGATACACCTATCGATATCATCGATACTCAAAACTAGAGCACATCGAAAGTGGCTCGATAAGATCGACAGGCAGATTTTCGGCGCCCCTATTTTTTAATGAAAATCTTAAAATCTTTCGATATATCGACGCTCTTCCGATTTGATCTGAAATCAAATATCGATAATATCGGAAGTCCATCGATGATATCGATCGTGGGCGCGATATCTTACAGCAGATATTTCAAGTTGTTTTTAACTATGATCGGGGGCCCTTCAATAGAATCGATATTCAAAAATCGATGATATCGGCACCAGGTCGATTGCATCGAACAAGGTCATAAACCGTCCAGCAAGCTAAAAGAAAAATCCGCTGGATTTATAGATGCCTCGACTCTGATCTCGATATCATCGACATTCAAATTCCGATGATCTCGATGGTTCCCCGATCATTCATGAAATCCTGAAATACTTCAAAGTCAAGTCTCTCTCATTTTTCAAGTGTCGATGGATCGAACCTGTCATCGATGGAATAGGAGTTCGAAATCCGATGACATCGACAATAGTTTCGATTCATCGACCAATTGGCAAAAGTTTCAAAAGTGTATGACATTGAGTTCGAGTCATCGAGCAGACCATCGATGCTATCGAGAGTATACGCTCGATGATATCGAACCTGCTCGATAATATCGAACTGTCATAAATGTGACCATTTTATATCCGTTGGAACTTTTTGCCTATATATAGAGGACTTGTCTTTTGTTGTTGTGAGAGAAAGTAGAGAGTGCTTTTGTGTGTTTTAACTTATATCTTATATCCAAAGCCCTTTCTCTTAAGGAAATTCACCTCCAATCCACCCTCACCATTGATATTCAATAGAGTGGATTGGGGAATTAACTTCCACATTCAAGGATCCTCTAGCTACTAACTTAATTGTAAATCATTAAGTTGGGATGCCTTGAATGCATAAGAGTGGACCTACTCTATCTTCCTTATAGGAAAATCTTTAGAGCGTAGGATTCCATCTTCACCTTGACCCAACCCGAAGCCTAGTATTGGTACATCATTCTGTGTTGCGGATCAAGGGAGCAGAAGACTCTTTGTCACCAAGGAGGAGGAGATCTTCGGCATTGTGCTTATCGAGACTCATCAACTTATTTGTAAGTATCTAGAATCCAAGAGGACACTTGTGATCATTCCTTTGTAAGATTGGGTCTTAAGTGGTTCTCACCCTTTGAAGTTCTCAAGGAGGCCTTCGGCGGGAGTGTACGTGGTGGGTGCGTTGTGTGGACCCTTGCTCTATGGAGAGCATAAACATCTGGTTAGGAGTGAACCAGTAAAACTCCGGGTTTGAGGTAAACCGTGTAAAATCTCGGGTTTGAGGTGAACCATGTAAAACCTCGGGTTTGAGGTGAACCGTGTATAACCTCGGGTTTGAGGTGAACCATGTAGAAACCTCCGGTAGGGTCTTATGGAAGATCCTTGGCCAGTGTGCCTAAAAGTGGGTGTGATGTGTTGACCCTTGCTCGTGAGAGCATAAACAGTCAGCCTTAGTGTAAGTTGTAAAAGTTGAAGGTGAACCTAATTTAAAACCTTAAGTTTGAGGTTTACCGCTATGAAACCTCCTTAATGAAATCCAGTACACTCAAGGGTTGAGTACGGTTACCGAGAGTGGAGTAGACTTATCGTCGAACCACTATAAAAATGACTGTGTTTGAGATTGTTATTTTGATTGTGTGATTTGCTTTAATACTTTCATATCTGAATATCTGATCACACCTCACACACCTACACAGTCATATCCATCATGAATTAGGTTGCATATTGTTTACTTCTTAAGCAGTTTGTGATTGGATTCTCTACTTGGGTTGGAAGCCAGTAGAGTTACATTTGAGTAATCCTGATAATTGCATATTCATAGGATTAGTGAAGTAGAATTTTTAAATAAATCATAAAAATTTTAAAAAGTCCTATTCACCCCCTCTAGGAGATATTAGCATATCCCAACTTCTACTAAAGCGGTCTTCACCGCAATTTCAGAGCTTCTCCAACAGGCATGGCCACTAGACTATGAATAGCTAAGGTGGTCATCAGATATGCAAAAGGAATATCACTATGGCCAGGATGGAGATGAAACTAAATTATGATATAACAAATAAGAGACGGAAGACATACTTGAACACCAGAAACAATTAAGTGAAGAATGCGTGCCATGAAAGATGTTAACTCAGTTTTGTTACCAGACCGAGGATACACATTTGAAATGAAAATACAATACAGAACTCTGTATCTGGGTAACATATTTTTAAAACTGAGCGCAATACCAGAATTTCATTCCGCATTCATGTTGCACAAAACTCTAGTTAGCATTCATTTTTCTGATTCAAACAGTCTCTCAATTAACATAGAGATAAGTATTCCGACATCATTTACAGGAATATCCATTAAACCAGAAATCAAGTGACGATCTACTTGAACTGGACCTTCTCTAGTTGTCACAATAAGGTTAAGTTTTCAACAGAGAAGTCACTGATACAAGCATACATAGCCTGTGCAATGGACCATTATGCAGGACCGCCCGAATTCAATATGTTAGTCCATCCTACAGCCTCAAGGAGGGGAACAATATTGAAAGGACTCAAATGATTAGAATTAACAGTCCGCTCAACAATAATATTACGGAGACGAATATCCCGCAAGTATTTGGGGTCCTCTTCGAGTGGTCGAAGAGTACGCACCAAAATAGGTGTGGAACGGGAAGAAGAAGGACTATGAGAGGATCTCTTCTTATTTTTACCTTCCATTTCACAATGTATAAAAGGAATACAATAAAGGAATGGAGGGTTTCACCCAAATCAGATTTTTTACCAGAAAACAAGAGAAACCACTATAAATTGTGAAATAAACCTCAAAATCAAGGAAATAGAAGTGCAAAGATCCTAAATCCAAAAGGAAAATGGAAAAGATGCACTAACCAAGTTGCAATCGAAGGTGGGTTCGACTGGTCGTGGAAGGGCTTGTTGGAGAAGATGAGAAAATGGAGGAAAAAAGTGCTTTTTTCACATTTAAAACTCCCAAACCCAAGCTACTAGACTGGTTGAGTACGTACTCGACCGGTCGTGCCACGACTGGTCAAGTGTGTACTCGACTAGTCGTGCAACTCCAAAAATTTTCAATTTTCAACAATTTTTTATTATTAAAATTTCAAACAATAAAAACATGCAATATAGTACAAGCAAACACAAATAACTCAGATCACATTATACATACCAATATCTAATTTCAATTTAGCAAACTTGTTTCCGTCAAGTGGTTTTGTAAAAATATCTGAAAGTTGATTTTCAGTTTAAATATAATCTAACGAAATAATCTTATCTTCCACTAATTCACGAATATAATGATTTCTAATGTCAATATGCTTAGTTCGTGAATACTGAATTGAATTTTTAGAAATGTTAATTGCGCTAGAATTATCGCAATGCAAAACCATAGAATCTTGCACAAATCCGTAATCATTTAACATCCTTTTCATCCACACAAGCTGAGTGCATGCATTACCGGCTGTAATATACTCAGCCTCAGCTGTGGAAAGCGATACGGAACTCTATTTCTTACTATGCCACGAAACCAGACAGTTCCCAACATAAAAACATCTACCGCTGATAGATTTGTGGTCATCAATATTACCAGCCCAATCAGCATCCGTATAACCGGCTAATTGAACATTAGTATCATATGGATACCAAAGGCCAAGATTGGTCGAACTCGCGACATATCTCAAAATACGCTTAAAAGCAACCAGGTGGGATTCTTGAAGGTCAAATTAATACCTAGCACAGATTCCTACGATGAATGCAATATTGAGTTGGCTCGCAGTTAAATATAATAAACTACCTATCATACTGCGATACAACTTAGGATCTACACTTTTACCTGTCGAATCTTTAAAGAGTTTCAGAGTCGTACTAATAGGAGTATCGAAGTTTTTACCGCTCTCGAATCCAAAATTTTTCACTAAGTTTAGAGCATACTTGGTTTGAGAAATAAAGATCTCGTCTTCAAGTTGTTTCACTTGCAGACCTAAAAAGTAGTTGAGTTCTCCAACCATGCTCATTTCAAATTTGGACTTCATTAAATCTGCAAACTCAACAGACATGTTAGAACAGGTAGATCCATAGATAATGTCATCAACATATATTTGTACTATCAGTATGTGATCATTGTGTTTCTTTACAAATAGTGTCTTATCAACACTCCCCATTACAAAGTTATGACTTAGTAGAAACTTAGTCAATTTCTCGTACCATGCCCTGGGAGCTTGTTTTAATCCATAGAGTGCCTTTTTCAAGCAATAAATATGATTAATATGTTTAGGGTCTTCAAAACCCTTAGGCTGTTCAACATATACTTCCTCATGCAGATCACCGTTCAAGAAAGCACTCTTAACATTCATTTGATAGATTTTGATTATTTTTTTTTGTAACAAGCAATGGATATAAACAGTTTGATAGATTCAATACGAGCTACTGGGGCAAAGGTTTCATCATAATCGATTCCTTCTATCTGAGTGTACCCTTGTACAACCAGTCTAGCCTTGTTTCTGATAATGTTACCTAATTCATCAGACTTATTTTTTAAAATTTATTTAGTTCCAATAATATGTTTATCATTAGGTCTAGGAACTAAGTGTCATACATCATTCCTTACAAATTGATTAAGTTCTTCTTGCATAGCCACTATCCAGTTTTCATCAATAAGAGCTTCTTTTACGTTGGCCGGCTCAATCTGGGAAGTGAAGCACACATAATTACAAATGTTTTCTAATTGTCTACGAGTACGCACACCAGTGAGAGGGTTTCCAAGTATTTGATTAGTTGGATGGTCTTTAACTGACCGCAGTTCAGTGTTATTTTGACTAGATGAAGAGTCTAGTTTATCAAACAAAGAGACTTCATCATCTTCTGAACTTGAGACAGGTGTATTCAGGTGATCATCTATAACCACATTAATAGACTCCTGAATTACACCAGTCCTCTTCTTGAGAACACGATACGCTTGACTGTTTAGAGCATACCCTAGAAAAATTTCTTCGTCACTTTTAGTGTTGAATTTTTCTAGATTTTCTCGGTCCCGTAGAATATAGCACTTGCTACCATAAACTCGAAAGTATTTGACAGTAGGCTTCTTATTGAACCATAGTTTATATGCAATCTTATTATTTGATTTTCTAGTATAAACACGGTTAATAATATAATAAGTCATGTTCACTGCTTCAGCCCAAAGATTTTTAGGAAGTTTCATGCTATTTAACATTACATTGTCATCTCTTGAAGCACATGATTTTTTCTTTCAACAACCCCATTCTGTTGAGGTGTCTTAGGAGCAGAAAATTCATGCGATATACCATGATATCTATAGAACTTCTCAAAACTGTTATTGTCAAATTCGAAACCATGATCACTACAGATTTTAGAGACATGTGATTCCTTCTCAGTTTGGATACGCTTGAGTATCCTTTTTACTTCATCGAGAGTTTCATATTTCTCTCTCATGAAAACTACCCATGTAAACCTGGTAAAGTCATCCACTATTACCAGAATATATTTCTTACCGTCTCGACTCTCCATTCTAGTAGGTCCAATAAGATCCATGTGAAGGAGTTCAAGGGGTTTGGATGTGGCACTGAAGTTCACTTTCTCGTGAGCACTCCTAGTTTATTTTCTAATATGACATTCACCGCAAATTTTATCTATTTTCTTAATCTTGGGTAGACCTCTTATTACATCATCTTTGTTCAGTCTATAAAGATTATGGTAGTGTATATGTCCTAGGCGTTTATGCCATAAATTGGTCTCATCGGTCTGGACCATGTAACACGATAATTTAGACGAGCTTGAATCACTGACTATATAGCAGTTCTCAGATGTTCTGCGACCAGTTAATATCACAAAACCATTCTCATTAGATATCTCACACCCTTAATTGGTAAATTTGACGTTATGTTTACTATCATAAATTTAAGAAATGCTTAAGAGATTATGCTTAAGACCCTCTACATACAAAACATTCTCAAATGGAGGAAGATTAAATAGTTGAACCATACCTTGGCCAACAATTCTGCAGTTGCTACCATCATCAAATGTGACTGAGCCATTAGTCATATATTTAAGATTGGTGAACAAATCTTTGTCACCTGTCATGGGTCTAGAGCAACCACTGTCTAGGTACCACTTTAATTTACTCGAAGCCTTGAAAGCGGTGTGGACAATAGACAAGCAACCTTGGGGACCCATTTCATTAATGTTTTGGGTTTTAGAGCAAAGTTGATTTTTCTATGCTTATAGTTATTATACATTCTACCATTTGAGTTAGATTTTAGAAGCTTCTGAGTAAATCTACAATTTTCTTAGCTAAGGGGTTATGATTCTGATTTCTATGATTGATATGGTTGCTTTTAGGTAGAGTTGTACATGAGCAGAGTATAATCGGTTACTCGCTCGACTCGACTCGGAATTACTCGACTCGACTCGACTCGTCATGAGCTAGAGCCGAGTACGATCGATTTTTTAAGACTCGTTTTGATTTCGAGTAGAGTACGAGTAGGGCGGTACTCGACTTGGTACTCAACTCGATACTCGACTCGTGTACCCATATATATAACCCGCCCGAAAAAATAAACCCTACCCTCTCCAGTCGTTTTCAACTTTCAAGCAGCCGGCCGAAACCCTATTCTCGCCCGTTCAAAAAAATCCCTCCCTCCCCCCCCCCCCCCCTCTCTCTCCTCCCTCACTTGGCGGCCAACGCCCGTCCCTCTTCTTCCCTCTCTCTCTCTCTCTCTCACACTCCCTTGTCCCCTGTCCGACAGTGCTAGACCCTGCCGCTCGTCCCTGTGGCCTGCCCAGTGCCCCTGTTCGGTGCCGCAGCTCGTCCCTGCCAGTCGTCCGGTGCTGCAGCTTGTCCCTGCCACTCGTCCGTCATCCCTGCCTTACACGCACAATGCAGGTCATTCCTGCCCAGCTCGCCCGGTAATGTGTGCTGTTGATTTTTTATTTTTTATTTTTATAAATTGTTAATATATGTCAGAAATTGATTTTTTTTTTTAGAATATTATGTGGTGTTGATTTATTAATATTATTTTTTTGTATAAATTATTAATATATGTCAAAAATTGATATCAATATCATATATTAATATTGCTAATATATGTCAGAAATTGTTAATATAGAAATATGTTAATATGTTAATATATGTTAATATAGCTATTAGTTAATATATGTAATATAGCTAATATATGTTAAAATTGTTAATATTTCCCTGCTCGAATTGGGCTCAAATTCAGACTCGGACTTGAACTCGCCTCCAAAACTCGGACTCGACTCGACTCGATTTCTGCTCGTACTCAGCTCGTACTCGGGTGAGTAAAGCACGAGCAGGGAATCCATGCTCAATGGCCGAGTAAATCCGAGTACGAGTAGGACTCGGGCATTAAGAGCTGAGTACGAGTAGGGGGATACTCGGCTCGGCTTGACTCGTGTACAGCTCTACTTTTAGGTTTCATAGCCTGAAAAGTTTTAGGATTTTTGAAGTTATTTTGATTCAAACTTTTTCCTTTTGAGTTAGAGACTCCCTTTTAACAAACTTAGGAGGAGTAGACTTACTTTTAGGAGGTGTATTCTTATCGTACCCTAGACCAGATCTATCGCCACATTTCCTTGATTCGGTTAGCAATCGTTCTAGTTTAGGATCACCTTGGGCATACCTCCAAGTATCCTTCAAACTCAAGAGAGAAGAGACTTCTAGTTTTAATTTTTCATTTTCTGATTTAAGGTTTTCAACGTGGGATGTTTTGAAATCTAAATCACACTTAGCTTTTTCAAAACAGTCAGAAAAATGTGATTTTTCTAAAACTAGGTTATCAAAATCATCTTTTAACTTTAAAAACTTTTCCTTTTGAAGTTTTAGTTTTACAGCTATCTTGCAACTTTCCCTGTATAGGGCATCATAGGCATCTTGTAAATCATCATCATTTTCAGGGTCGCTTCTCAGATTTTTATCACAAGTTAAATTATAACTGTCTGAGGAAGTGACTCTGGCTAGAGTCATTAAGGCCTTGACCTCATTAGTAGACTCGGGTTCAGAATCATCTGACTCAAAAGAAGCTTCAAAGCAAGACGATTCATCCCATGTAGCCAACATACCTTTCTTCTTAGGTTTGTCCCTCTTTGGACATTTGTTTGTCAGATGCCCATGTTCATGGCAGTTGAAGCATTGGTTGTCTTTAATAGATTTCCAATTTTTAGATCTGGTCCTTTCTTTTTAGAAGGTTTTTGAAAATCTACTCTCTTTTTGCTTTTGAAAATTTTATAAAACATCTTGGCTAATAGTGTCATATCATCTTCAAAATTTTCACAATCAGAATTACTAGCATTATCTTGAGAAATACTTTTAGAAGACTTAAGGGCGATGGACTTACCTTTAGAAGCCTTAAAATTTAATTCACAGGTTTGTAAAGAACCGATAAGCTCTTCAACCCACATATTATCCGTATCACGAAGTTCTTGAATGGTAGTCACCTTAGAATTGAACCTATCAGGCAATGAGCGCAATATCTTTGCACAGAATTTACTTTCTGGGATGTTATCACTAAGACCCCATATAGAGTTGACTATGTCATTTAACTTAGTATAGAAGTCCATGAAAGTTTCACTTTCTTCCATACGTATCTCCTCAAACTGAGTGGTGAGGATTTGAAGTTTAGATTTCTTGACTATAGTCATACCCTCATGTGTCATTTCTAAAATGTCCCAGGCTTGCTTTGCAGTATCACAAGATATAATTCTTTTGAATTCATCTGGTGATAGTGTGCAAGTGATTGCATTTAAAGCCTTTGCATTGGCACTACTTTCATTTTTCTAAAGTTTGGTCCATGTAAAATATGGTGATTCTTTTATAGTCTTAGTTCCATCAGTGCCAGTTACTTCAAGAGTAGGAGGGGTTCATTTGGTCACTTTGGCTTGCCACACACTCTCATCTATGGACTTTAAAAAGATTCTCATTCTGGCTTTCCAATAGACATAATTGGAGCCATCAAAAGGTGGAGGCCTAGTAATTGAGAGGCTATCAAAATTTGACATCTTATAAGCTCAGATCGGTTAGCTCAGGAAATAAATCCAAATAATAAAAAGGAGTTATTAGGCTTTGATACCACTTGAAAAGGCCAAACTTAAAGTCCTAGGGGGGTGAATAGGACTATGCCAAATAAAAAATAAAAAAAATAAAAAAAAAAAAAAAAAAAAAAAAACGTGAAATACAAAGATAGATAGCACAAACAAATAATAAAATAGCACAAGTAAATAGCAACCTCAAATGCACTAGTTTTGAGAGGTTGATACAAACTGAGTTCTAAGGACAACCTAACACCAAAAACCAAAGGCTTATGGCAGGACAACCTTACTAGAACGTTTGTAAGTATCAAACACCCAAACCAATAAAGAGGCAAAGGAAATAAACTAAGTTATTACAACATTCACCACAAGTACATAAAGTAAATTACACCATTCACCACAAGTGCATAAAGTAGATTACAACATTCACACACATAAACAAATCCAAACATCCACCATAACTCCAGGAATTATGGTGGTTCATTTGTGTGTACACCAACTGTTAGGAAACAGTCACACGACTACTCCACTCCCAATATCCACATCCACGGGATATTGGCTTTCACTATGAAATAAGGTTTTCCAAGGTTCACCTTAAAACCTTCATAATTGTGTCTTTCAAATGGGCTTACACAATTCCAAAAACCATACAATGAGTTTTTCCTAGCTAAATCTCAAAAACTAAAATACAGAAAATTAAATTATACTTATCTGAAGATTCTTCTTCTGATGAAGCCCGGTAGAACCAATTCGATGTAGACGAAGATGTTCAATGTCCAGTCTCACAAGTGAAAGGGTTCTAGGTCTAAATTAATTTTAAATTAAATCAACCTGGGCTTAACTTGATTTGATTTTGATCTCAAAAGAGGGTAAATCACAATTCCCTTCTTTAATGAAGTAGAGTTGAATGGAGATCACAAAATCAAATAACAAAAGCTATTAAAATGAATCTAAAATGAGCACAATATAGCTTAACAAATGCAGGAACTTATCTCTCAGAGTGATGGCTTGATTTAGCTTGGAATCAATGAAAAACTCTAAAATTCGTCCTCTATTTATAGGTGAAAATACTGTTCACTCAACTAGTCTAAGGGTCGGTTCGACTGGTCGAAGGACCAACCAATTTTTAAAATTTCTGGCGCAATAAGATAAGATCATTACTCGACTGGTCGAGTGGCCTACTTGGTTGGTCGACCAATGCACTCGACTAGTCTAGTGGGACCAACAAAATCTTGTTGGACTTTAAGTCGAGCATGCACGGCTGGTCAAGCACTGTTCACTCAACTGGTCAAGCAGTCTCCACAATTGGTCAAGAGTCCAACAAAAAATTCTAAAAATTCACAACAAATCTTGACTGGTCGAGAAACTCTTGGACTGGTCAAGCCAGAGCTTAGACTAGTCGAACAAAGACTAGGACTAGTCGAGGAAATGACGTATAAACTTATGAAATGACCCACATAAAATATGCAATGAATATAACTCAACCTATGGTCAATCTAGGGTCATCCATACCTTGTTTGTGAGTTTGAACAATTGAAACATCATTCGATCTGCAAACTCAATTACTTGAAATATTTGAAGCTTGTCTTCAAAATATTAAACTTGAGCTTGAACTAGGGCTTGAGTTATTGAGATTTTAAGGTACTGAACTTGAAGAATAACCTTGAACTTAAGCCTTGAACTTGTACTTGTACTTGAGCTTGAAATCTTGAAATTCGACAATGCTCTTCAACTTGAATACGTAGAAAAGTTCGATGAAGACGTGGACAACTTTAAAATGCACGAAGTTAATCTATTCATCTCATCAACACATGATATAGATTTTAAATGATTTGGCACAACAAAATTTGACAATTCTGGGTGCTAGATTTACAATATAGCCTTTACACTTTGTAATATATTCTTTAACATGAAGCAATTTTCTGTAGGATGACTCAAGAAGCGATATTGATAATGGTAATAATTGTTTTTGTTGATTAACTTGGCTTTTTTCAGGCATTTGGATTGGGGAAACTTGATTGTTCCTACAGTTAACAAGTGTTTCATTGTTGGAAAAGTGTCTTCTTTTTCAAACGTATACCCTTCATGAAAATCATATGGTCTGGGTTGTTTATCACTTGCTCGACTCCAGTAATGGTCTGTATCTTCCTTTCTTTCTGCTCTTCGTCGATTACACAGATCTTCTCTTCTCTTTTCTTGGTCAACTACATTGGCCATCAATCGACTCGAACCTCGTTGTACCGTATCACTTTGAAAAGCTGGCATTTTCTTAGTCATAATCTCTAACATATGGGCTTTTGTAGAAAGATCACGAAAGGTCCATACATCACCACTTGCCAACCAAACGCAATCCTTATATCCATTGAATTTAAGCACATCTTGACTTGCTCTTTTTCTTCAGACAATTGTCAGCATGATGCCCCCAGGGTCTTCCATCTGTCAATGAATTTCTCTATCGGTTTATTTTCTCTTTGTCGTACTGAAGCTAGTTCTGTGATGTTAACATCTCAGTCGGATGAGAAGAAGTTTATCATGAAGGTATCCTACATTTGGTCCCAAGTTCGTATGGATTCAGGTGCCAAATTGGAATACCATCGAAATGCTTTCCCCGTAAGAGATGATCCAAACAGTCGTAAACAGTATTGTGGGACCATTGAGAAGTTGCCCATATTAGTAATAAAATGCATTAAGTGTTCTTCAAGGGATTCATTTCCGTTGAACTTTTGAAAATCTAGGTACTTGAAATTCGTAGGAAATGGCACGTCTTCGATCTCTCGGAGATACGGCATTCTGTATCGGAATCTTTCAAGATATCCTTTATCCCTTTCAGTTCTAATAGCCTCTGCCACCACTTGTTGTATTTTATATTGTGTTACAGTTCGTGCTATCCGGGCTGACCCACGTGACCCTGTCCTGGGTGGTTATGAACCTTCTGGCTATTGTTCTTGACCGTTGACTATAGCGACAACAGGAGGAGCTACAACATGAGCAACATTATTTGCCAGAGTAGCTAGTGCTTCCCTGAGGTTTCTGCATTCCTCCATCAAAATTGTTTGTGCACAGGCCATCTTAACTAGACGTTCATCTATAAATACCATTTGATTCTGACTGGTGCCTTCCCTGTAGACTATAGCTTCCCTGCTTATTGATTGTTCTATCGTCGGGATAGAAGAAGGATACGTCGTCACAAGAGAATGTAGAGAAAAAGAATTCTGACTTAACCCTTTGACACTTTTGTATGATTCTGATGGTTTTGTTGTGGCAATTCGTGGCGAAATTGTTTGCGATAATATGAATGTAGCAGGGCTTGGAGAAAAGGATTCGTTCTCTACAAGAGATTTCCCTTTCTCTTTTCTGATTTGTTGGGCGATTGTTGTAGGTAGAGCTGAAAAATCTTGCGGAACGAAAGAACTAGCAGGCTGTCCTGGATATAATGAAGGTGGGGCTAGTGCAGGATTTCGTTTTGTGGCATTATGCGTTATTGGCCCTCTAATCAACTACAATGGGATCGAGCTGGTAGTCGTGTGAGATCGAGCCCTCAATCTTCTTGATGATACTACAGTCCACTCATCTTTATTATCTTCATATACATGTGATATAGATATCACTCCAGTTGCAGCTTTAGTCAAGGTTGGTAGGGCTCCTTGATTTGAAGATTCAGATGACATATGCTCATTGTAAACATAGTCAATGACGAAGCCTATAGTCGTGAAGTAGAAAATTATCTGGTTCGAAGTAAAGGCCATTTCGATTGGAGAAAAGTTGTAATTCTTGATACATCCAACAATATATTAATATTGAAAGTCGATCAAAGTTGTACTTTATTTTGGAGATGGAGGGGAGGATGTTCCCATTGAGAGTTGTCATTTTGGCGTCGCTAGACGCCATGTGATAATAAAAGCTCTCCTAACAATTTCTAAGTTAGTACTGAATAATAGATTCCCCAGCAAAGTCGCCATTTTGTTTCGACAAAAAACAAATGTATTTTGTTTGGGGAATTATCATTCAATAATAACAAAGAATATGGGAGAACATTCATCATCTAGTACATCTTAGGGCTTGTTTGAATTTTCAATTCAGTGGTAAATACCGGTAAATGGTTAATAATTATTTCACCTGGTATTTACAGCACTATTCCCTTGCTTCATTTGACCGACCGCTCTTTAGACATAAAAACTGAGAAGGCCACAAAATATTTGTGGGTCCCACCCTGATGCATGTTGATTATCCACATCGTTCATCCATTATGCTAGCTAAATTTATGGCGTTTGAGCCAAAAAAAAAAAATGAGGCATATCCAAAGCTCAAGTGGACCATGCCATGGGAAAAAGGAAATCGAACACTTACCGTTAAAAACCTCTTAGGGCCACTATTTCTTTTGGTGTGGGCCACTTGAGTGTTGGATTTGCCTCATTTTTCAAATGCCTCAAAATATTGTGGTAAAACGGATGGATGGAATGGATATATAATACACATCACCTTAGGGCCCACAAATTTAAATTAACTCTTTTGAACTGGTTTTCAAGGCAGAAATTCGTTTGATTTTCAAGCGGGTGAAATGGTAATAATTACCCATTTATAGGGGTAATTACACAAGCTCTAAAAAATCAAACAAGCCCTTATTGATTCTAGAATTCGTTTAAATCCTCGTATTTCCCTTGATTCCAATATAAAGTACTAAACATTAAGTGATATCATATGAAATGATCCGGATGATGATTTCGACAACATTCTGACTTACGATGCATTCATTTCGATGAAAGAAGTGTTGCACGAGTCCAAGAGTCATTTATTTTTCCTTTGATTCATTTAGAATAACAATCCTTGCAAAGAATGACTAAATTCCAATGAGAATTGAAAAACATATGAAAAATCAAGTGTTGTTTACATTGGTTGTGCGCAACAGAGCCTTGTTGTGCGGGTCAGCGCAACAGGTCTTCGGCCTCTTCTTCCTTCTTCTTCTCATTCTCAAAATACCTTGCAAAGGTATTCGGGAGATCTTCTCAGAAAGCTTCGAACTTGCATTTGTCTTAAATGAGGGAGTGGAGGGGTATTTATAGGCATTCGCACGTGTGAAGCCTTAAGTCTAGTGTTGCATAGCCCACGGTGCGCAACAGACCACTTATGCGCACGTAATAAATCAGAGGCCTACACTATGTTGAGCGGACCCGTGCAACAGAACTTCATTACACGATCACGGGTAACGTGTCTCTTCTTCTTTTGCTACATCACTTGTTCTTCCTCTTTCCTTTTGTACTTTTTTCTTCTTTCTTTCATATTTCCCTCTTTACTATTTTTATACGCTAACACCATTTTTCTTGCTGTAATCCATTTCTATTTATAACTCTAATCTAGCTATTCTGAATCATTCACACATTTTGACAGTTATTTTAACCATTCTCCACTACTTGATTTCTGAATGCTTCCCATGTTCTGCTTTCTTTAATTCTCCTTGAGCCACATTTTGCGCAGCTGCTCAAGCTCGAATGCTTTTACTTATGTCACTTGTCATGCAACCATTCGAGATCAGTCGCTTCTCATCCCGACCACTCTAGCGATATACAGTACAAGCTAATACGTTGTGGCTCCACTTTTCAAGAAATTCTCTATACATATCTACATATCTCAGAACACATTATATGTGCTCGTGTAGATCAAACCTAACCTGCTCCGGATTGCTCACTGCACGACACAGCCGAAATGGGGACGAACAGAGCCCACCACATCAATAGTATAGGTCACCAACTCATAAGCCCCATTAGTACACAAAAGCAAACATGTGAACCTTGGCCCATCCACCAACCTTTATCTTCTACAAGTGGGCCCATGCTTTATTGATCAAGAGTTCAAATTCAAGGCATACAATGTATATCCTACGTGGAACTTTGACTTGTCATTTGGAACCGTCCATCTACGTGAAACTAGTGTGGATGGAAGATGGTTCAAAATACACATAGATCTGATGATCCGAGCCACCTAACGGGTGGCATTCAATGATAATAGTACAGAGAAGGAAATTCCATAAATTTGATAAATAGGATCGTCTAATTTAGGTGAGGTTTGAAACATGATCCATCCATGGTAGCCCACTAGATATACGGCCCCAATTGATACAGTTCTCCCTCCTTTTTCCATTTTACTAGTTAGACCGGTCAAAGTCAATGAAGGGATTGCCGGATTGCTATGGAGCTTTAGCATTGCCGGATGGCGTAAGCCGACCATCCATTCTTCACTGATTATCAAGGCCAAATTCGATCTTCGATCGCAGGTGCTCCCGCAAACTGGCAGTGACCTTATTCACTTCAATATTGGCTGGGAATGGATCAGTGTCGATCAATATTGCCTCTTCACCCTTTTTCGAGAACTTCAGTAACCCACGGTCGATATAGTCCTGAATGAAGTTCCTGAAAACAACACATTTGTTAGTTGAGTGAGAACGAGTTCCATGTCATTTGTAGTACTCGATCTTTTGTAATTCATCAGTCGAAGGTATCTTATGATTAATAGGAAACTTTAATAAATTTTTCGGCCAACAAGATATCAAAAATCTCTTCAGCTCAAGTGATATCAAAGGTGTACACTTTCTGAGTCTTTTGTAAAGTCGAGGTTGTCGACTCCGCTTTGACCAATGCTAAGCATACCAATGGCTTCTTAACCACTACTTTAGTAATTGCGATTTCGTAATTAGGGTCGTTGTAATATGTCCCCAATAGTGAGTTTGCTAGCATATCCCCTTCTTGTAGGAGCTCTTCATAATAAGAGACCTTTTTATTTAAGTCATATAGGTCAACAAACTCCGTACCTATGAATTTCTTACTGAGCTTATATTGTAGTCCATCTTGTGTGAGCTGCACAAATTCGGCCTTGATCATGACTACTTTACAACGGCTCTTCGCCCACTTGAATTGCATAATATAACTTTCGCATGATTCCCCGGGCAACTGCTAGAATCGTGTGAGATCGGCCAAGGTAATCTCCCTATTTCTGAAGAAGAAATGAGTGTGGAATTTCTCCTCCAACTCTTGCCAAGTATGCATCGAGTCTAGCAGTAAGTTTGATCAGTACCAAGTGAAAGCCACTGCGGTCAATGAGTGACCGAATAACTATAACCTGTAATAATCATAATTGGTCAGTTCGCCACACTGCATCGTGAACTAGCCGGCATGGAGGGCTGTACACAAATCGAGCTAGCTCGAAAAGCTCACTCGACTCAGCTCGAGTCAACTCGGATTGACTCAACTTGAAGGGCCGACTTGGGGTGAGTCAATCTAGTTTTAAAAAACTTGAGTTGAGTTTGAGCTGAGTTAGAGCATGGTGCATATTAATCGACTCGACTCGAAGCTCGAACTCGAGCTCGACTCGGCTCGAGCAATGAATATTAATATTATATATATATATATATATATATAATATATATATATATATATATATATAATATAATATTAAAACCCGACCGGCCCTACCCGACTCCCCATTCCTCTCTTTCCCTTACCTTACCCAGCCCACCGCACCCCGCAGCCCATCGGTCGCCATCTTCGCCCGCCCGAGGAGTTCTCTGCCCCTCTTAGTAATGTGGCATATGATACATTTTAGACTTAATATTATTGACATTTAGTTTGTATTTTTTTAGCCAAAAATGTAATAAATTGACATATGAACAAGCTCGACTCGACTCGAGGTAAACTCGACTTGACTCTAACCACTAGCTCGACTCGAGCTCAACTCGAAAGCTTTAGCAAACAAGCCAAGCTTCAATGTTGAGCTCGAGGGCAAGCTCGAGCTTGAGCTCGAACTCGAGTATAGCACTGACGAGTCAAGCTAAGCTTGGCCCACCTCGACTCGACTTAACTCGATGTACAGCCCTAGTGGCATGCTCAATAGTCGACTGACCAAGCTCGCCCGAGAACAAGGCAAAATTCAGTCGATAATTTCTTGGTAGAATTGGATTTGCGGCTCCAATTCGAACCGAACAACAATGACCCCGAGCGGCAAGATAAGCAGACACGCAGTGTATGACCGAGATCTGAAGAGATCGGCTGCAATTCATCCACTCATTCGATGTGTAAATTGGATTAGGAGATTTTCAAAGGGTGGGGTTCGTCCTCTGATGATGGGTTACTCCTTTGACTTTTGTACAAAAGGACTTTTCATACAGATGAAATAAAATAAGGAAAGAAATCCTTACAACGTCACGAAGTACGGCCATGGAACACCTCTCTGATTGATGAATTGCGTCCAACGTACTATCGTAGACTGAATTACAGCTAAATTTACAAGCTATAGGATTATTGCTACTGATTACGCTAAGGAACGTAAATTAAAAGTCTTGGAAAGTCAAGACTATGTTGTAAATGTAAATTTGCTTGATAATTAGAAAAGTAACATATTACTTTTTTTCCTTTTTTTGTTAGCTTGTTGGTACACCCATTGTCATTTCACACTTCACTGCTAGCCACCCCTACTAGGGAATCGATACCAAGACCTAGGTGTTGAAATGAGGTATTTCACCCAGTCTATCACTTGAGTTATGGATCAGGGTGTATAGTAACGGATTACACTAGGAAATGTAAATTGACAGGATAATTTGAAAAGGTAATTGAAAGATAGATTCGGTTTATTTAGGTTAGTATGAGACCATTTTTCTTGCTATAATCTATTTTTATTTATAAATTTGATCCAGCTGTTCCAGATCATTCTCACGTTCTTACGGTTACCGTAAATATTCTCTACTACTTGATCTCTGAATGCTTCTCACGTTCTGCTTCCTTTAATTCTCCTTGAGCCACCTGTCGTGTGCCCGCTCGAGCTCGGTTGCTTTTACTTATGTCACTTGTCATGCGGCCATTCGATCTCGGTGGCTTCTCCTCCCGACCGCTCTAGCCATATATGACACTAGTTGATACGTCGTGTCTCCATTTCCTAATAAATCATCTCCGTGCATATATGCAGATCTTAGAACATAACATATATACATGTGTAGATAAAACGTAACCTATTTTGATTGGTTGCTGCAGGGCACGGGCGAAATGGGGATGAACAGTGCCCACCACATCAACGTTACATATCACCGACTCATAAGCCCCATTAGTACACAAAAGCAAACATGTGAACCTTGGCCCATCCACCAACCTTTATCGATTCCCTAGAGGGGGTGGCTAACATGAGTGAAGTGTGAACTTACAGTAGGTGTTCTGACAAGCTTAAAAAACGAAACAAAACAAAACAAAAAAAAATAATAATAATAATAATAAAATAATAAATAAAAATCCACCAACGTTTATCTTCTACAAGTGGGCCCATGCCTCGTTGATCAAGAGCTCAAATTCAAGGCATACAATGTATATCCTACTTAGAACTTTGACTTGTCATTTGGAACCGTCCATCTACGTGAAACTAGTGTAGATGGAAGATGGTTCAAAATACACAGAGACGGGTGGCGTTCAATGATAACAGTATAGAGAAGGAAATACTATAAATTTGATAAATAGGATCGCCTAATTTAGGTGAGGGTTGAAACATGATCCATCCATGGTAGGCCCACTGGATATACGGCCCCAATTGATACAGTTCTCCCTCCTTTTTTTCATTTTACTAGTTAGACCGGTCAAAGTCCATGAAGGGATTGCCAGATTGCTATGGAGCTTTAGCATTGACGAAAAATATGATATAAATGTATAGACTTTCATAATTCACACTAATCTTGTGAGTTTGCCGCTGTTTATAAAATGGTAGGCGGATGTACGCGTAGCTTAATTTAGAACGTGTTGGAATAATACGTAAGTTGACACGTTATAAAACGATAGGAAGTTGTACGCGTCGGCCATTTCAGAACGTTGAAATCATGTGGCCATTGCGGGCCGAACGTTGCCGGAAGGATGAAGCCTTACATCTGTTTTTACCCATAGAATTTTATTGCTGACCTGTTTGCATTTTAGCCATCCATTCCATGGCCCATCAGTTGAGCTGTGAAGATTATCCTTACATCCCGTTGGGACTTTTAGCAATTGGAATTGGGTTCTTCTCAATGACTCAAAACCCTTTATATGATAGATATTTGGATGGGGATTTCCATAAAATCTAATAAAGGGTATGATAACCGTCCATTTTTAAAGCAAAAGAGCCACATGTAAAGGGGTTAAAGTAACACCACGTGAGAGATTTTATTTGTTGTCTATCGACCATACAACGCTGAGACTTATCGAATGAACGATTTAGATCACTGGAAGACGACCAAGATTCAAAGGTTAATGTCCCAGACGTATCATATTGCAATGCGCTGAGATGTATTTGAAACAAATCTTTTTCCGTTATGATCTGACAAATGTAAAGTCTCCAAGATTGGAAGATCCTAGCCTACCATTGCTGGGCCTTATTACTCTTTCTAACTATATTTTACTGGCAACCGATAAAATTTCATAATTCTTCACAAGGGAGATTTTTCTGGGAAAGATCCATTGACCGAACGGTTTGGATCATTTAACTACAGGGACTATCCATCCAAACTGAAAACTCGAGTATTCTGTCCATATCCTCGGTTCGAGTATGGTACATTTTGCTGGTGGACGATTGGCACATACAACGCGTGATGATGAAAGAAGAACAAGTTGGACTTAGAAATGCAATTTCAAAGTTGACTTTGGTTCATCTCACGATAAACCAACATTGGTTCGTTGCAATGCACCGCCCTGCCTTGATGTGTATATACAGTTGCAATGAAGTTTTACAAAAGGTCCACATTGTCCTATGAGGATTGTAGAGTCCATCAACGTGAGATGCAAGAGATCAACGGTTCCAATTACCGACCCATGGCCCCACTTGTCAGAACTGAGAACTGGAGTATACTGACCAAGTGCATCCTATAATATTAATTCCTACCTGATGAGTGGATCGGCCTGATCTTGCGTAAGTTACTCATCGTGGTGGACCAAACTCTTGGACGGTTGGATGTAGTGCACACTTGACACGTAGGCGGTTATCAGCTAGCTGGACGGTAACTTATCATCCAACTAGCCGTATCTGAAATTGAGTTTGAACTTTGAACACTCGTATTAAATAAAATATTAAATAAAGGGAGCGGATTAGGTGAGACACGGGATCGACCGAGATGGGTGGTACGGTAACCCTGGCTGTGCAGCCCACTGTGATGTATGTGAGTACGTCCACGCCTGTGGAGCCTACTCTGATGTATGTGAGTACGTCCACGCTGTCCAACCGTATTGAAAGCTCATTTTAGGCCCTGGCAACGCCAAGCAAAGCTCAATTTCAAGGCATGGGCCTCAAATACATCACAATGGGTCTCGCCCATGGACCTCATATGTCAAGTGGGCCACATCACATGGGCAGCATTATTTAGGCCGCACCAATGCGCTTCATGTATATCAAATAGGCCGCACCGATGGGCCTCATATGTATCAAATCAGGCCCACCCTTATGTATTTTTGAGATCCGACCAATTCATAAGTTAACATAGAGATAAATGAAGTGAAAACCAAATATCAGCTTGAGTGAGAACTATTGTAGCCCTTAGAAGTTTGAACAGTGGATGTCACTGTGCCCCACTATTATTACAAATGGTGGGGTCCACTTGATCTTTGGATCTGACTCACTCATTTATTCTATGCTATAAAATGATCTTACAAATGGTTGGACGGTTTGGATACAACACATGCATCATGGTGAGTCTCATAGACAGACGGCGTGGATAGAATAGGTGGGACCCACGGAACTTGCTGTCGTCTGTATAGTAGCCAACGGTGGGGTCCACAAAGCTGGACGGTGTGGATTACACCCACACATGCAGCATAGCAAACCTTGCTGACGTGGATAGGGCAGCTGCAGCTATGCAGCTGCACGTGCAACATTTGCTGCTTTAAAGAGGCAGAGGTGGGTCCCACGTAGGGCCCATCCTCATATATATATATAATATATATATATATATATATATATATATATATATATATAATCCATAGCTGCTGTACGTGCAGCTTTTCTGCATTAAAAGGGCAGAGGTGGGTCCCACGTAGGGCCCACCATAACATTAAATATATATGTGATATTATAATATATAATATATTATATCATATATTGTATTAATATAATATTATATTTAATATATTCACAACGTCCAGGCCCTGGACGGCCTGGTCGGACGCATACACCAAGGTGGCCCCACACATGGGGTGGGTCCCACCGTCCAGGGGACGGTGGATGCCCCACACACATCACGGTGTGGCCCATCTAAATGGGTGGACGACCTGGGTGGGTCCGACGGACCCCACTGTCCATTCACGCCTCATTGTTAGCCGCACCCCACCATCAGTCACACCTCACTGCTAGCCACCCCCACTGTCAATTCACACCTCACTGCTAGCCACCCCCACCGTCCGTTCACACTCCAGTGTTAGCCACGTCCACTGTCAATTCACACTCCAGTGTTAGCCATGCCCAGCGTTCATGGACGCTGGACGGCATGGATACAACACAAGCATCGTAGTGGGTCTCACATGGACGTGGCCCACCTGATTAGATCAATCTGATATTTGTATTTCCTCATCATACGGGCTCGCTGGATGGCCTGGATAAAACAGATGGACGGTGTCGATGAAAACACATAATCATGGTGGGCCACACCATTTGAATGGATGGACGGAGTGGATTAGAATAAATACATCAAGGAGGGCCCCCACCCACACGTGTGGGGTGGACCACGTCCTAGATGGACGGTTGGGATGACATATAAACATCATGGTGTGTCTCACATGGATGGGGTCCACCGGTAGATGGCATGGATGTAAACATCACGGTGGGCCACCACACTTCATCATCATCATTACCATACAAAAGGAAAAAGAGAGAAAGAAAGAGAAAAAGGAGAGATCGGGTGGTGATGGAGGGACCCCGCCACTATAGGCCCTCCATGGTTGCAATACATAGATCAAGATGGGTCCCACTATATGTGGGCCCTCAAATCATAAAAATTAAATCATAAAACACCCACTGTTAGATCTCATCTTCCTTCTTCCGCTTATTGGTTCTAGAGCTCCAAGGAAACAATTACAACGGTTGAGATGGTCTTTGGATGGTGGAGAGGTAAGAAGGTGGGTCACACACAAAGCACTCTCTCATGGAAGCTCTTGCTTGGACGGTTGGACTCTCATGGGGTTTGCTTGAAAGTGAAGAAATGAGAGAGAGAGAGAGAGAGAGAGAGAGGATGGGATGTAAAGAGAGAGAGAGGGATGGGTGAGTGAGTGATGGGTGATGGGTATGTACTCGACATGTAAGGGTGTGTAAGAGAGAGAGTTGACTTTGGGGTTGCTCTATACTTGACATGAGGTGATTGATATACACTTGATTGATGGGACATATTGTAGAGATTCTTTTGGGATTGAAATGTGCGGCGTTTTCATCGAATTAAACGCGAGCCCATATCTCATGGCCCGGGTATCGCCTCGGCGCGTAAGACGCGACATCGGAACCACGGCGACGGCGCGGTTGCTACGGTACAAGTCTTGGATTAAGTCGACTCAGGTTAACAGGACTCGGCTTAGGAACGCGCGCAAACATTGGATAAAAGTCAAAGATTGCCGAAATTCGACAGGGAGGATCGCGGGGATATACGGAATGGTACGGACTATGATACGGGTCTTACATTCCTCCTCTTCAATCTCTTCTTCTATCTCATCCCCGTACTCATCAAGCCTTGCTTGGCGTTGTCTGGGGCCTTTATCTTCTACAAGTGGGCCCATGCCTTATTGATCAAGAGCTCAAATTCAAGGCATAAGATGTATATCCTACGTGGAACTTTGACTTGTCATTTGGAACCGTCCATCTACGTGAAACTAGTGTAGATGGAAGATGGTTCAAAATACACACAGATCTGATGATCCGGGCCACCTGATGGGTGGCGTTCAATGATAACAGTACAGAGAAGGAAATTCCATAAATTTGATAAATAGGATCGTCTAATTTAGGTGAGGTTTGAAACATGATCCATCCATGATAGGCCCACTAGATATACGGGCCCAATTGATACAGTTCTCCCTCCTTTTCCCATTTTATTAGTTAGACTGGTCAAAGTCATTGAAGGGATTGCCCGATTGCTATGGAGCTTTAGCATTGACGAAAAATATTGATATAAATGTATAGACTTTCATAATTCTCACTAATCTTGTGAGTTTTGCCGCTGTTTATAAAGTGGTAGGCAGATGTACGCGTAGCTTAATTTAAAACGTTGGAATATTATGTGAGTTGACACGTTATAAAACGATAGGAAGTTGTACGCGTCGGCCATTTCAGAACGTTGAAATCATGTGCCCATTGTGGGCCGAACGTTGCCGGAAGGATGATGCCTTACGATCTGTTTTTACCCGTAGAATTTTATTGCTGACCTGTTTTCGTTTTAGTCACCATTTCATGGCCCATCAGTTGAGTTGTGAGGATCATCCTTACATCCCCCGTTGGGACTTTTAGCAATAGGAATTGGGTTCTTCTCAATGACTCAAAACCCTTTATATGATAGTTATTTGGATGGGGATTTCCATAAAATCTAATAAAGGGTATGATAACCGTCCATTTTTAAAGTAAACGAGCCACGTTTCAAAGGGTTAAAGTAATACCTCGTGAGGAGTTTATTTGGTATCTATCCACCATACAACGTGAGACTAATTAAATGAACGGTTTAGATCACTGGAAGACGACCGAGATTCAAAGTTTAATGTCGCATACGTATCATATTGCAATGCGTTGAGATGTATTTGAAACAATCCTCTTTCAGTTATGATCCAACAAATGTAAAGTCTCCCAGATTGGAAGATCCTAGCCTACCATTGATGGGCCTTGTTACTCTTTCTAACCATATTTTACTCGCGACGGATAAAATATCATAATTTTTCACAAGGGAGATTTTTCTGGGAAGGATCCATTGACCCAATGGTTTGGATCATTTAACTACAGGGACTATCCATCCAAACTGAAAACTCGAGTATTCTGTCCAAATCCTCGGGTCGAGAATGGTACATTTAGCTGGTGGACGATTGGCACATGCAACGCATGTCCATAGAGGGGAATCGATACCGAGACAAACGAGGTATCTTTCACTCAGTCTACCACCTGAGCTATGAAACGAGGTACAGTTGTAATAAAGTTAAAGGTCCACATTGTCCTATGAGGATTGTAGAGTCCATCAACGTGAGATGCAAGAGATCAACGGTTCCAATCACCGAGCCTGAGCCATGGGCTCCACTTATCAGAACTGAGAACTGGAGTACACTGACCAAGTGCATCCTATGTTTATTTTCCATCTTCGTGTAAGGTATTCCTCGTGGTGGACCAAACTCTTGGACGGCTGGATGTAGTGCACACTTGACACGTGGGCGCTTATCCGCTAGCTGGACGGTAACTTATCATCCAAGTAGCCGTATCTGAAATTTAGTTTGAAGTTTGAACATTCGTATTAAATAAAATATTAAATAAAGGGGGCGGATTAGGTGAGACCTGGGATCGAACGAGATGGGTGGGACCCCTGACTGTGAGCCATTGTACTGTGGATGTATGTGACTACATGCATGCCGTCCATCGCTATTGAAAGTTCACACTTCACTGGTAGCCACCATTGTACGGGTAATTAAACACCGGTGATTGACCATTGACCAGTAAAAACTTCTCATGAGCCACAAAAGCTTTCGATGAAGATGATATTTGTTTGGTCTCCTCATATAGTTGTTCGTGACCTTATCAACTGGTTAGATGGAAAATAAACTTTGAGGAGAAATCCATGGAGTTTTTAACGGTGGGGATTCAATCACGACTGTTTCCTGTGGTGTGGTCCACCTAATATTTGAGTCAAGATCATTTTCGGGATCAGTCTCTAAAATGAACTTTCAAAATGGTTGGACGGTGTGAATTTAAGGCACATACATCCACTGTGAGCCTCATAGTGAGGGGTCCTACCACTTCCGTGGAACCGGGGGTCTCACCTAATCCGCTCCCTTAAATAAAGGTAAATTGATCAGATATGAAAAGGTGGCCACATCAAATCATGCGGGCCCACTGATATGGGTGGATCGGCTTGATTTTCATATCAGGCTATCATCATTTTCTGGCTCACCTTTTCTACTGATAGGATTTTCGGACGCAGATTTCCTGCAAAAGGCTTTGGCGGGGAGTTCCTGTGCTGCGATCCTAGTTGGGGCCAGCGTGATGTTTGTGAGAAATTCACTCCGTCCATCCGTTTTTGCGTATCATCTCAGGACAAGAAATAAGAAATCAGGTGGATTCAAAACTCAAGCGGCTCGGAAAAAGAGTTGACCACGGTTGAAATCTTTATGGGCTCCACCTTGATGTTTATATGCCATCTAAACCGTTTATAAGGTCAGTACTACTGGTATGAAGTGAAAACACACAAACCTATCCTGATATGAAAATTTTGTGGCCATACAAATATTTCAGCGATGGTCACTGAATGCCCACTGTTTCCTCTCGTATGTCCGCCTTGAATTTTTGGATCCACCTGATTTTTAATTTCTTCTACTAAAATATCGGGAAAAGCGAATGGATAAGGGGGATTTCTCAAAAACATTAACGTGGGCCCCACTTAACATTCCAGCGGAGTAACTTCCTGCCAAAAGTATCTTCTGCGTTTTGGACACGGTTTCCTACCAAAGCCCTTCTCAGAAGACACGGATGGACGAGGTGGATTTCTCACGAACACTACGTAAGGCCGCACCTAGGTTTCCTCCGGAGCATTGTGGACACATTCGCCGCATCGTACATCGAGTATACGACTTCATCCAACCCATGATAAATTCGTCCCGCGCTTTGATGACTCTCCACGCAAACCATTGTTTGGAATCATCGTACAAGTCAAAACGCCAGCACATACGTCTCATCTAGTCTGATTCACCGTCTTCTCTTTGGAAACGGATTGGCTACTCCCCCTGACACCAGCTCCGTGGCTGTTGGTCGGTGCTCTGTGGGCCCTACCATGATGTATGTGTTTCATCCATTCTGTTCATCCATTTTTACAGATCATTGTATTTTTTGATCCCAAAAATGAGAAGGATATAAATCTCAGGTGGACCACACCACATGAAAACAATAGTGATTGGATATCAACCATTAAAATCCTCCTATGGCCCACTATACTTTTTATTTGGCATCCAATCTGTTGATTAGGTCATACAGGCCCAGATGAAGAGAAAAAACAAATATCAGCTTGATCCAAAACTTTTATGGCCCCCAAAATGTTTTTAATGGTCGACCCTCATTCAACACTTGAGATTTTGATATACCTCATTTTTGGACTTCTACCTTAAAATGATCTGTAAAAACAGATGGATGGCATGGATGAAACACATACATCATGGTGTGGCCCACATAGCACCGACCATCAGCCATTGGCTGGTGTCAGGGGGAGTAGCCAATCCGTTTCCCTTCTCTTTATATATAAAGAAGCCCGTTTCATTCTCCCTCTCTCATCTCTATGCAATTTCTCTCTCCCTACTCCTATTCATACCCATCATCTCTCTCTCCCTACTCCTATTCATACCAATCATCTTCAGATTCTTCACCATCCATGTCTACTTTTTCAGGCATCCAAGGTCATCTCCTTGAAGTTACAGGTACGCATGAATGCAAGCTTTCACATACAAAACCATCATCATCATTACCAAACATGACACGTGGGTTTCCTTTCTCTCTTGCAGTCGTTGGCTGTAACAAGTTGTTGGACACTGAATGGATATCAAAGCAAGATCCATACGTCTGCCTTGAATACGCCAACACCAAGTTCCGTACAAGGACTTGCACAGGTATATACATACACATCCTTTCATACGCACATATCTTCAAACACCATATCTTCAACAAACCGATACATCTACGAAATCACGCCCAAAAATCGGGTGATCCTACTGACACAGGGAGGACGTGTAGAGGTCGGGCACCGTCTTCCTCCAGGATAACTACTCCGAATGAGCTTCTCTTGACTGACTAATCAAACTAAAAATAAAATTAAAACAGGGATTCAACCGTCGATCTGGTGTTATTTCTCAAGTCCGGCATGTGCATCTTGGCATAGCGTGGTTGGATGGCTAGTCCTACCCAAAATCATATATGATACGTCCGATAACTCATTCCGGCTTGCAAGATACACGTCCGTTTTAAGTTATGACGGTCCGGATCACCTCTGTCTCCGATCGGCCCTTTTCTGATCCATCTTGGCCATGAAAGTGTCCGCAACCCGCTCTTCATCACCTACCCACTGATTCAAGGACCTATTGAAAGTTACAATTCGATATTCGGAGAAAGAAAAATGTCCAACAAATGTTTAAGATTCAAGAGGAAAAAGTCCTCCGATTGGTTGATAGGCTCATCTGACCAAGTGTGATTTTGGTAGATGGATCAACCACAGATTTTGCACTGTAACTATTCTTTTGTTAAATTCCTGAATTGGGTTTCTTTGCAACCGTTGATCTTGATGTAGATGGACACAAAAACCCCACCTTCCAAGAAAAATTCGTCTTCTCGCTCATCGAAGGTCTCCGTGAATTGAATGTTGTGGTATGGAACAGCAACACTCTCACCTACGATGACTTCATCGGCAGCGGCAGGTACCGTTTCTTCTTGCATACCAACCAAATAAAATCTATAAAAAGAACTCATTTCAGTTTCTTTTCATTGCATTTCAAGTTTCAACTGATCTTGCTCTATCTGCTGATTTCAGAATTCAACTCCAAAAGGTACTCTCCCAAGGCTTCGACGACACCGCATGGCCTCTCCAGAATAAGAAGGGCAGGTATAACCATAAAAACAAACAAAACTCACATCTTCAATCCTCCATTCCTTCCCATTCGTAGCATTTCTAACCCATCTACTTTTAATGCAGACACGCCGGAGAAGTAAGACTCATATTGCATTATGCAAATGCCAGTAATGTAAGTTGAATTCGACTAGAAAATCTCCTCATTATCTCCTTCAAAAATCAAGAAAGCCAAATTGGACTGACGATTTTTGTATACTTTGTATGAAATTGCAGAAACCATCACAAGGATTTGCACCGTCCATGACACCTTACGGAGCTCCAGCTGCACCATATGTCCCTCCTTACACGACTCCAGCTGCACCCCATGCATCTCCTTACACGACTCCAACTGCACCCCATGCATCTCCTTACACAGCATCTCCTTACACAGCATCTCCATATGCTCCGGCCACAACCTATCCTGCTCCATCTCCTTACTCATCATACCCACCTCCCCCAACAAATCCAAATGCATATCCACCGTCCGTTTACCCTCCCCCACCACAAGCAACTGCCTATAATACCCAGACATACCCACCTGCACCATATCCGCCGCCACCACAAACAACACCACATTACCCACAAGGTAATTTTCATTCATCGGCGTCATTGATGATCTTATTATTGAAATGTTTTCCTTATTTTCAATACATTTCTAATTGTATAATAGCTTATCTTCAGGCCCATATCCAGGAATCTATCCGCCAGCGTACTGAGATTTTGACATATATGACATGCTCTCTGCCCTGCTCATATGAAGATGATTGCTTGATGAAAGCCGCACGGCACCTTGAAGTTTCGAACTGTTTTTTTTTTTGGTTTTCTTTTCTTCCTTGTAATGGTTACTTGTAACATCATTTTTCATTGAAATTTAATAAAGTTATATACATGAATGCTGATCAAGTTCTACAAATTCATAAAAATTTGATATATGAAGGTCCTGAATATACATGGACAATGAATTTCAAAGACCATGTTTCCTTGTGAGAGCAGAAAGGATATTTTGCAAATCAAATATTTCTTATACCCTCTTGCGTGGTTCTTGTTTCTCATCCACGTAAGAGGAGCAAGACGTGTGTACAACCAATGGCCAACTCATGACAAACGATTAGCATATGTGACATTGCTTAATAGGTCACAACTGTCTTCGAGCCCAGACGATTATTTTTATGTGAGCAGACATGAAGAGTGGCAAAATCTCTTTAATTACCACCTCAAAATTCTATAAATAAGAGAATGATCAAAGAGCTCAACGCCCTCGCTAACCTAACACAAATCAAATCTACAGCATAATGTTACATATCCTTTTATTTTATTTTACCTTAGACAAGGACAACCCGTCTATGCTGCTATGTTGGACCGGCTTTACCATAAGAGCAGTGCAATGCCTTTTCATCTACGCTAAGCACTAGTCCGCAAGAAATACTTTTCTTTTTCGTTTTCAGTGTATAATTTCATTCATTTACACCCAAGTCACTCAACCAAGTGTGAATGCTCTCATGCGAGCGGACGAACTCTACGACTGCAATATTGCTTGGGTTTTGATTTAGTTTGAATCGCTTTTGTTTCCTTGATTGTGCAATGTCATGGGGTGCGTCTTTAATCTACAGTCAGCTAGAAACCACAGAATGTTAATGAATCGGAGGATTGTCAAATTCTTCAATCCATGTGACTCATATGGTTGATCTGCACTATAGATTCAAAATTGACAATTCTTCAATCCATGTGACTCATATGGTTGATCTGCACTATAGATTCAAAATAAGGGCCTTGATTACAAAAAATAAAAGAATTAAGCACTCTTTTCTGCTTGTGTAATGTATAGTCTCTACTTTACAAGATTTCAAAAAAAAATACATTCAATGAAGTATCGGTATTACTTCATTAGGTCATACTTTGCAGGTTTCGGAGCCCTGAGTAGGCAAAAATAAAAGATAACAAAGAGCGATAGAAAAAAAGATGGCAGAGATAAGTGTGTGGTCGTGTGTATACTAGGTGTGTTGGGTGCTGTCAGGCCTACCGTGATGTATGTGTTTTATCCATACCATCTATCCATTTTGCCATCTGATTTTAGTACATAAGCTCCAAAACGAAACAGATCAAAGGCTCAAGTGGACCACACCATAGAAACAGTGGTGACAGAACACCCACCATTAAAAACTTCTTGATTAACACAAGTTTTGGATCAAGCTGATATTTGTGCTTTCCATTTATGCATGTACATGTGATCTTATCAAGGGGTTGGATGGCAAATAAACATTACGGCAGACCCTACGAAGGTTTCAACAGTGGATGTAATTATCCCAACTGTTTCCTGTTGTGTGGTCCACTTGAGCTTCAAATCTGCTTCATTTTTGGGCTCATGCCCCATGTAGTGCCTGGGTATATATAAAACACATACATCAGAGTAGGCCCCATAGTGCAGCTGGGTGGTGGGTTGGGACTCGGAATGGGTACTGCCCAAACGTGTACTGAACTCCCTACAGGCACAATGGGCTGGACTGATTGGACCACAAGCAGCTGTCAGAGATGGGCCACAGAGAATATGTTTGAAAGTTGTTGGGTGGATGCCTACTCGACCAGGCCTATAACTCCTATATTTGACAGGATCCTGCTGTCCAATCCAATTCCACCATGTCATGCCTCTGCCAAGCTGGTAGGCAGTACCCAATCTAAGTCGAGTCAGTTGACTGGAGTCCAGCCCCCACAAGCAGCGTTTGGTGACGACTCCACGCAGTCCATTGGTTAGAATCAGTCATTAGTAGAAACCAGTGAAGGTTAGTATCAGTCATTAATAGAAACCAGTAAGGACAGCACAGCCGTCTCGAGCATCTTATACTTTCAAAAACCACGTCTGCAACATGCCCGTTTATTAGTACCCTTTTCCACTCTTCTTCTGTTGCATTCTTCAGAAGAAAGGATCCAATGCTAAAATCGCTTTTATTACACGTGCCATACATCTGTGAGATCACAACCATTCATCTGATGGGTCGTACTGCAGATGGGGCATGCCCCGAAAATCACATTGATCGGGTGATCATAGCCACTGCTCGAGGGACCTATTAGAAGTTACAATTCGATAGTTGTCGAGAGAAAATTTCCAACAAATGGTTAAGATTCAATAGGAAAATGTCCTCCAATTGCCTGCTAGGCTCATCTGACCAGTTTGGTTTTGGCAGATGGACCACCCATAGATATTATCAACAGATGTCCTTTTTGAATCCTGCACTTGTTAAATTCCTGAATTGGGTTTCTTTGCAAGCGTTGATCTGTGATCTAGATGGACATAAGAACCCCACTTTCCAAGAGAAATTCATCTTCTTGCTCGTCGAATGTCTCCATGAGTTGAACGTTGTGGTGTGAAATAGCAACACCCTCACCTACAACGACTTCACCTGTAGTGGCGGGTACCCCTTCTTCCTTGCATACCCAACCAAATGACGGCTGGCAAAAAAACTCATTTCAGTTTCATTTCATTGCATCTCTAGTTTCAATTGATCTTGGTGTCTGATTTCAGAATTCAACCCCAAAAGGTACTCTCCCAAGGCTTCCACGATGCTGCATGGCCTCTCCAGAGGAAGAACAGCAGGTACAACCATAAAAACAAACAATACCCACATCTGCAATCCTCCATCTGTTCCCGTTTGTAGCATTTCTAACCAGCGTACTTATGATGCAGACACATCGGAGAAGTAAGACTCATCTTGCATTATGCCAATGCCAGTAGTGCAAGTTCATTCTTCTTCAACTGGAAACTGATTCATGCTCTCCTTAAGAAAATCAAGAAAGCCGAATTATATTAACCATTAATGCGTACTTGTATGAAATTGCAGAAATCAGCATCAGGATTTGCACCGACCCCACCGCCTTATATCGCTTCAGCTGCACCACGTCCCTCCTTGTACAACCCCAGCTGCACCACATCCCTCCTTACACCACCCCAGAAGCACCCCATGTATCTCCTTACATGACACTTCCACCGACGGTCCCGTATGCTCCAGCCGCAACCTATCCTGCTCCATCTCCTTACCCATCATACCCACTTCCCCCAGCAAATCCAACTGCATATCGACTGTCCACTTACCCTCCACTGCAACAAGCAACTGCCTATTACCCACAGCCGTACCCACCTGCACCATACCTGCCACCCCCACAAGCAACACCACATTACCCACCAGGTAATTTCCATTCATCGTTGTCACTGACAATCTTATTAAAGAAACGGTTTCTTTTTTTTTTTGTGCTTGCAATATGTTTCTGATTGTATACTACCTCTGATCTGCAGGCCAATATCCAGGAACCTATCCACCAACATGTTGAGATGCAGACAGTCTTGCTCGTATGAAGATGAGTCGGTTGATGAAAGCCGTGCAGCACCTTGAAGTTATGAACTGTTTCTGAATCATTTGCATCTATTTGAGGCCTTGTTTTGCATTATCATCAAAGGTTTCTCACTACTTCACAAAGATGCAATTCAAATCAGCTGTTTGGCTGTTGCTCAAGTGCTGTTTTTTCTCGTTTTCTTTTCTTCCCTGCAATGGTTACTACTAGTTGTAACGTGATGTTTCATTGAAATTTAATGAAGTTCTACATGAATGTTGATCAAGTTCTATATATATATTGGTTATAAATACGAGAAAAAAAAAAAGACGTTGAACCTGGGAATTCATAAAAACTCAATATATGAAGGTACATGTTCCTAAATATCCATGGGCAATTTCAGAGCCCATGTTTCCTTGTAAGAGCGGATAGGATTTTTTGCAAATTAGATATTTCTTCTTCCTTCTGGCACAGTTCTTGTTTCAATGTTTCGATCTCTTTGATGTGGTCACACTGATACTCTTTGACGCAGTCCTCTTCAAGCATGTCCACCTTTGGCTTTTTGGATTGCACCCCCTCGTCTTGGGCCAATCTCCTCTTTAATAAGTCGGGTTTCTCGAGAAGAGCATCAGATGTCATTTTCTGAACATAGACACTGGCAGTTGATCCCTTTTTTGGTTGGAAAGAAATGAGCTTCTGAGGCCGGCCATGTACATCCTGCCAACAGAAGAAAACCTTTTATTTAGTCCCCACCGTTTTTGCTACATTTTGACTCTCCCAAAAATAAGATCAATGTTCTTTTCACCAACAAAGACTGAAATTATCCATCTACAACCTGTATGTCTCTGGTTTATGTGGATCCAGTTACTTGAGAAAAGCCTACAATGTTTGTGACTTTCTTTCGGCATCTAGTGTCTCGTTTTTCAAACATGTGGCAAACATGCACAGTATTGAAACCAATCATCAGGAGAGCCTACCTGGATGGGGCCATATCTCAAACTCTGCACCAATTGGATCCCATGCACCAATAGAGCAGTTGGGATTGTCAGATAGTGTGATTCTTGGGGTGTGGCTCATCCAAGGTACAGCCTACCAGATGATTTGTTCATAATCTTGGACACACGTGCCATGTGTCTGGAAAGCAAATCACTGATAAGTTAAAAAGTGATAGGAAGTAACAAACACCCTACGATATCCCATTTCTTGAAAATCAGCATCATCTAAGCCTTATCCCAACTAGCTAGGGTCGGCTACATGAATATGGCATTCCACTCTACCAAAGGCCATAACTTCAGTTAGACCATATGTCGTCATGTCTTTTCTCACTACCTCCACTTAGGTCCTTGTGTGCCTTCCCCTTGCCCTTTTAGAGCCTTCAACTTGTACGCACTTACTACTAACTACTGCAGTTATGGTCTCTGTTGCACATGACCAAACCATCTAAGTCTACCTTCCCTCATCTTGTTACCTATTGGTGCGGCTCCTAAATTCCCTCGAATGCATTCATTTATAGTTCCATCCTTCCTTTTCTTGCCACTCATTCATCAGCATCCTTATATCCGCACACTCATCCTATGGACTAATATCCCATTTTTTGAAAATAAAAAAGAGAGAAGTTTAAGCTATGGAGCAAATGTTGTGGCAGGTACTGGAAGCTGAATAGTTTCATGCATTTCAGTGGAAAAAAATATGTGCACAAAGCTCATTCTATTGAAGGAAAACATAGCATATGCCATAATCTCATCTAATGCTCATTTCCAAAGGATCAACCTCTGTAATTATTCAGTCTGCTTTTGCTTTTGTAAATGTAAGAAAATGCAATGAATTCAAAGCAAGCAAGTTGCCAAACAAGTGATCCCACATTACCAGTAAAGCTACAGCCACAGACGGTGAACAAGCAGGATTTTTAGATACTTCATCATTATTATAGCAACATGCAGTAAAGTCAAATTCTATACTCTTGTGAAACAGTAGTAACAGTAATAATAATAACGAATATCCCCAAACCCTTGCTGAACAGATGGCCTATGCCATTTTCTCTTTCGTTTTCAATCCCTACATTTTTTTTTTATCTGTGATGTGACTAAATCAGCATTCCTAGATCTTGATCTTGATTTTTTGAACTGTGATTATTTTATTGAATAGATGCCAAAGCCTAAAGAATTACATAAGACAACAAATTAAAAAAAAAAAAAAAAAAATACAATCTACAAATCTGACCAACTATAAGGAAGCTGGACCGAATAAATAGCCTTTGATGCTATCACCCAATCCAGATCTTGATCTTGATGATGGTGATGATAGAATAATTAAATATAGTAGCAGTATCTTTGGCCTTGAAGAAAGTGTTTTAATTAGGTATGGTAGATTGGACGTGGTAAGAAGCTATTACTAGATACTCTACGATACTTGGAGAAAGTGCTTTAATTGAATCCAATTTTTTATATTCATAAAATCCTGGCAATTTGCTCGCATTCTTGACATGATATATGTATATTTTTGTCCAAGTAAAATGTAAAAAATAGTAGACACTAAGTTCTGTTCTATTTACCATGCTAAAAATATTAGAAATCAATATCATGTTAAGAAAATATGAACATGTTATAAGTGGGCTACCCACTTGCATATCCATATTGTAGACTTCTGGGTAGGGGTGTACACGGGTCGATCCGAGTCGAACTGGGCGAAACCCGGCCCGGCCCGGTCACCGGGCCAACACATCCAGCCCAAACCCGGCCCGGTCAGCAATCGGGCGAGTTCGGGCCGAATTCAAGCCAGTTTCGAACCTTACAGCAAGTTCATGGGAAGGGCTTTGGCAGGTAATCCACGTCCCATTACAAGGACCTCGATCAACGGTTTAGATAGTTGAACTATAGACTCCACAAAAAATCTAACCAGTCAAGACATCATAATTCCTTTTTGTATTTGGATGAATCTAGGCCGTTCAAGTTATACGTCTATGAGGTAGATGAGTCATTGTCACTTCAAAGATGGGCGGTGAACTATCCCAGAAGGGTAAAGGGGAAAGAGACGGGTAGAGTTTTGAAAAAAAATATATACATATATACACCACTTGACCGAGTCGGGCCGAACTAAGACATATCCGAACTCGGCCCGAACTCAGTTTTAGGCCGAAGAAAATGGCCCGTCCTGACCCGAACTCAGTTTCATGTCGGGACGAGTCGAGCTTTTTCGAGCCGAGTCAAGCGAGTTAACCAGGCTAGCCCGGTTCGTGTACAGCCCTACTTCTGGGAAATGAATAGAGTCACACCCTATTCTTGTATCCATGTTTGTAGAAGTATCTGTATCTAGCCATCACAGTTCCTCCCACAACACAACCACCAATGCCACCATCATCTTCACTGTTGTTGTTGTTTTTTTTTAAATTCATTTGAACTATGCATCGTTCATCACATGAATCTTCAGTGTTGTTGTTGGGCCATGGATGCAATTGCTGAAATACATGTAAATTCAGATGGCCCGTACCTTTTCTACTTTGCCTTCTATTTTTTCAAATGCTTCACATGCTGCTTCAGAATCCTTGAAAATAGCAAAGGTGGAATATCTTCGGCCTCGAACTCTACAATTGGGCTGCCAATGAAACCCGTTAGGATGGTGCTGGACAGAATGAAACCCTTTGGTCTCGGTTGGTTCAGTGAGGATCTGAACAGGTAGCACATAAGAAATATCATACCTGAACTTCAACAGTAAAATTTGGAGGAAATATTTTCATCAATTCTTGACTTGGCACACCAATTGGTATTCTGTGAAGAAAAAGCTTTCTGAAGTCTGTTTCAGGTACCTACAATTTTTGAAGATGCAATGAATTAATAAGGCCAAATTTCTTACCGAAAAAAATAAATGCAAGAGAGTCATTCAACTTCCAACAGACATGTTTCCTTTCAACCGCAATAGGATCATCAAATCCATGCTCTATCTTGGCCAGAACTAACTTCATTGCAGCAACTGCATCATCTCGACAATTATGAGGAGCATCATCTCTTCGAACTTCATACCCCAACACAGACTGATAGAATTAAACAAGGTAAAATCAGTGTTTTAAAAAGCGAATAGCGTGTAGTATAGCTTTCACCCCTCTAAAGCATGAGGTGTAAATTTTTAATCAAGTTTGCACTTGACTGCACCAATTTCATGATATTCTACACCAAATTAGACGCTAATCAAGGTGTGCCGTATCGGTATCGGTTGGCGTAACGGTGACCTCCAAAACCCGATACGGATACGGGGGCGTAACAGGCCGTAACGGCGCAAAAAAAAAAATTAGCCAAAAAATTTATGAAAAAATATGGATTAAATCCGGAATATTCTAAGCATTCCAAATATGCATTCATTTATAAATTGGAACATGTTTATGGTGGTGTAACGGTCCACTCTTTGGTGAGAAGTTGTATTGGACTGTCTGATGAATTTATGAACCAGATAACCTGAATTTGACTACAAAATTCATATATTTAATTTTCTAACTATCTATTATCAATGATAGATATATTAGAATGAATGTAATATGAAAATATCTTACATTAGGTGTTTGCAATTATTTAGGTTTAGGTAGATGAGTGTATGACCTATGTTAATAAAGATGATTTTATGTTCTAACTAAAATACTAAACCCTAAGAAGCTCCAAAACCTGTCCAATATAAGCAAATAAAAATATAAAGTCACTAATTCGAAAATACAAAAAAAATATTAAATGGCACCCCAAATCTGTAAAATGTACATTAACATTTTCTACTATGATTAACACATCATATGGCATGATTAAAACAGCAAAACAACCATTAAAAATTGATTTTTCGAATTTAAAAAAAAAAAAGGGTCAAAATTCATGCGTAAATAGAAAAAAATATATTAAATGGCACCCCAAATCTGTAAAATGCACATTAATATGTTCTACTATGATTAACACATCATATGGCATGATTAAAACAGCAAAACAACCATTAAAAATTGATTTTTTGAATTTTAAAAAAAGGGTCAAAATTCATGCATAAATAAAAAAAAATATTAAATGGCACCCCAAATCTGTAAAATGCACATTAATATGTTCTACTATGATTAACACATCAAATGGCATGATTTAAACAGCAAAACAACCATTAAAAATTGATTTTTCGAATTAAAAAAAAAAGTCAAAATTCATGCGTAAATAGAAAAAAAAATATATAAAATGGCACCCCAAATCTGTAAAATGCACATTAATATGTTCTACTATGATTAACACATCATATGGCATGATTAAAACAGCAAAACAACCATTAAAAATTGATTTTTCGAATTTTGAAAAAAAGGGTCAAAATTCATGCGTAAATAGAAAAAAATATTTTAAAAATATTAAATGACCCCAAATCTGTAAAATGAACATTAATATGTTCTACTATGATTAACACATCATATGGCATGATTAAAACAGCAAAACAACCATTAAAAATTGATTTTTCGAATTTAAAAAAAAAAAGGGTCAAAATACATGCGTAAATAGAAAAAAATATTTAAAAAATATTAAATGGCACCCCAAATCTGAAAAATGTACATTAACATGTTCTACTATGATTAACACATCATATGGCATGATTAAAACAGCAAAACATATTTTTTAAAAAAATATATAAATACCTATTTTTGACGAATTCGGAATTTCTGAAAAATGGTCCACCGAGCTTCGATTCAACAAAATCCGTAATATAATGTGTTTTTATCTCAAATACCCAGCCAAGGTTGATCGAAATTGGTAGTAGAAGGAGTGAGAAACAGTTTGGAAGCAAGAAATTTGAAAAAAAACAGCAAAAAACGAGCTTAAAATGAAAAAAAAATGTTACCGTTTTTCGACCGTTACGGGCGGGCCGTTACGGGCGGGCACAAAAAATCGTAACGGCCGATACGACCCCGAAACGCGTATCGGCCCAAACCGTTTTGACACACCTTGACTCTAATTAATAATGAAATCTAACAAAAATTCATAATATTTGGTGCAAGTCCAGCATTCGAAATATCGGTATCGCATTATGTATCGCACCCTAGGGATACGAATATGTATTGGTTATCTCATGGGTTATATCGGTTGTATCACGTAATGTATCGCTGTTGTTGGAAACATTGGGAAACATTGGGAAATTGGTTGAATTTTTCAATGAAACTTCAATGATTATTAAAAATAACATCAACACACTTATAAATCAAAACATTACAAAAAATAAGTGCACGTAATAGGTTTTCTTTGTATCAGGTCCTAATTTATGCGTTGTCTAACTGAATTGATGCAAGTATATTCAAAGTCTATTATTCATATAATTTATAAATGTAAGAAGATGTGGAAACACAAGCAATACATTCAAAAGCAAAAGAAGAATCGCTAGATCAGGTTACATACATGTTTGATTTTATGCTTGGACACAGATTGCAACCAGTTTGCGAAAAACTAAAAAATTTTGATTTTTTCAATTTTCCGCAACTCAGCCCATCTCCTCCAAATCTCGAAATTGAAGCTCCCAATCCATGATTTTTCATGCGAAACATGAAAAATCATGGATTTGTAACAATTTGACACCGATTTAACATGATTTAAAGAAAAAAAAAAAAGATCGAAAATCGAAAATGCTCACCGGCTCGAACATGTGGGATATATCTCACTACTTGTGCGTCTCATATTGCACGGGTGGGATACAAGATATATCATGGGATATATCGGCCGATATCATCGATACTTAAAACACTGGGTGGAGGTCAAAAGAGCTTTCTAGTGTTATACAAATCTCATTTTTGGACGAGTGTACGATGAGATCCATGGCCCGCAACAATGAAGGGTCTTGCATGACTTTGTCTTTGTTTTTACAGTTTGCCATTTGTGTTTCAAATCCCCAGGATTAAACCAAGCTTCTCTCCCAAATTTGCATTGACTAGTTGTGATTTGTGTAATCAAACATGTATTTAAACCCAGATTAGTTAAGAAATGCATAAATACCATGGTAAAAACAAAAATCCCAAAATTACCCTCTAATCTAGAGAGTTCTAAAGATTCCTTTGTTACAAACATTATCCTCAAATCTGAGCAATTACAATATCGTACTTGCATCCAAGGATCGGAATTGTAAAGGTCTCTTTTTTTTTTCTTTTACGCTTATTAATGCCCATTTTGTTCTCTCATTTTGCAAGATTGTCATCACAAAGTCTATAAATAGCCTTGCATTTCAAGAGGACGAGGCCTTTGATCCCTGGAATTCTTTTTTTTTTTTTTTTTGAAATGCAGAATTCTTATGTTGTGAGATACAATTCCAAGAAAGAGAAACGAGAAAGAATTAAAGAAAAGTTAGAGAGAAGTTGCAGAGAAGAAGGGAGAAGATGGAGCTGGAAGAAGAGAGGAAGTAGATGACTGGAGTAAGTCTCTTCTGGATTTATTCAAACTGAGCTCTGCTCCTAGTAGTTGAAATCCTCGATTTGCAAAGATTGGAGGTAGAAGATTCAAGATCAAGGCCAAAATCAGGGAAGAATTCATACTAATAATAGACACAAAAGAACTCATGAAGACCCAAACAAGAAGACCCATTACTAGAGGGAACTCAGTAGCCTCCGACTCTCTGCACAGGACATTCTCACTCTTGTAACAACACCTGGATGTCTTTTAATGGTGTTATTATATCGAATTAGGACCCCTTTGATACTCATCGACCACCACATAACCTCTATGGGTACTCTATCCTATGCTCTCCCCAAATCTAGCAAACCATGTCTAGACGCTCTCTTATATCATTACTTCTGCATCAATTGTCTTTGTAAATGCTCCAATTGTTGCTCTCCCTGACAAGAAACCAAACTGATTTTCCAATACCCTTGTTTCTTGTCTTAATCTTTGTTCCGCCACCCTCTCCCAAAGTTTCACAATCTCAGAAGTTTGGTCCCTTGATACTAGATGCAACTTCATGCATCTCTTGTTCTTGTAAATAGGTACTACAGTTCTTTTCCTCCACTCACCCGGTATCTTTTTCTTGCAAACTTTATTGAAAATAGTAGTTGACCAAATTAATTCAATTTCACCTAACATCTTCCACATTTCTATAGGTATATGATATCATTTGCCTCCCCAGCCTTTCCCTTGAGCTCGTTATGGCTACCTTTAGTTTCCCTATCCAAATTCTATGATAGCCCAAATGTTTCTCCCAAGCCTCAAGGTCTAAGGTCCCTCCTTGTTCTATCCTTGTGCATGCATCTACATTCATGATTCAACAACCACTCCAAGTAGACTCTCCACCTCTTCCTAATCTCTCCATCTTTCACCAAGACCCACTGATCCTTACCCTTGATGCATCTTACGCAGTTTATGCCTCCACCTTTCTCCCTCACTTTTGCTATTTTGTAGATATCTTGCTCCCCCTCAATTGTTCTTGACCTATCATAAAGTTCATCATATGCTTTATAGCTAGCTTTCCTCACTGCTTTGCTTCCTGTTTATCATTTTTTATATATATTTTGAGGCCTTTCATATTTATACTTTTCTGCCACTCTCAACATTGGGTGCCTCTATCTTCATTTTCTTTCTTGTCTCATTCCTTTCTAAACTCTTATACCATGACGTTTCCAATGAAAGATAATGAGAAAGATAAGGGTTTGGAGGAGAGAATAGGCATACAAGGTGGTTGTAGTCAATTATATTATTCTCCTTTACTAATAATAGACACAAAAGAACTCATGACAACTTATATACATAATTTGTCTATAACTCATGACAGACATAATCTGTCTATGTACAATGTATCTGTAATACTCTATATGCAATTTATCTAATTGTACATGCATGTGGAGCAATCTACACGTGTCAACATTTTCACAGGAACATTTACCTAGTTTCAATAAACATGTTTGCCCCTCATTTCCGAATCCCTTCCCCCAAGGAAATCAAACCGTTTTTTGTTTCAGAAAGGCATACATTACCACCAAGATATGTTTAACAAGTGCCATAGGGTACGTTTGCCAGTTCCCAGTTCAATGGTCAAGATTCACTAGGGCCGTGTGAGATATATGCAGGACCTTCAGGAGTAGAAAAGGACAATGGGACCTGCTTGGTGTGGGTTCTGTTTTCCGCTCCACTCCAAATGCAAATTGTACCCTCTTGCTTCGCTTCCCATCAACTGCTAATTCACACCACATTCAAGCTCTACATTTAAGGTTGCAAACAACCTGGGCCTGGGCTGGTTTGGGGCTGGGTTTGGAACTGATTGGTTGGGCCTATTGGGTTGGGTGGGTCTACACGAGATATTGATTTTGCATGGCCCAGGCCACCCTAACTACTTGAGATGTTTCCATGAGCAATGGATCTGATACCATCAAATGCATGCATGGTAAACAATCATCAGATGAGATTTCTTTTCTTTAAGTATCAAATCAGGAAACAGAAGTTACTCCTCAACTATCATACTTTGAAGGATCACTAATAGTTCTGAATTTTGTAGTACATGCAACTGTGAAAAAGTTGATTTAAAAAAGAAAAACAATAGCTGCTAAGGAATTTTCAGACCCCATGTCGAACCTCAACTTAATTTGATGTTAAACATAACAAACTACAAATCAGAGGATGAAAGATCATTCATAAATCTAAATGAACTTCAGCCTTCAATCCATCAATGCATGGTGGACACATGGAATGTCTAAACAGTGGGAATAGATAAGAAAAAGTAACTTTCCGAAATTTACCTTGCAGAGATTATTCAGAGAAGGTGTACTGTGAGTAGTTTCATCCAGATATTTGAAGATAAATGACGTGTCAATCACTCTTGCATGATTTAGTTTTAGTGCTGTAGAAATTATTAAAAACAAAAAGTAAAGAAGAGAACAAACCACAAGCATGAAGCATTAGAAAAGAACACTCCCACAACAACGTACGAATGTCAATTAGGATCGCTGAAAGAAACTACTAATCGGATTTTTCAACAAATTGATTAAATAGAGCTTCTTCAAGAGTGACAAGGTCCTTTGCATACCTTGTAGATCATTATGTAAACTGTGGCCTACTAAAATAGTCCCATGCGACAACAGCTTCTTCAAAGATTTCTACAAAATGCAAAGACCAGTCAGTAAAAGAAAATACAGGAGCCAGCAATTAACAGGTACAACTTACAATACCTGTATATCTATCAAAGAAGAGGTAACTCCTTCCAAATCCTTAGCAGAAATTCCAGTAATCTCAGTTCTGTAGTCAGCAACAGCTTTATTAGGGTTTACAAGTTTGTCGAGTTTAACCTGAAAGTGACACACCAAGAGCATAAACAACTCAAAAAAAAGTAGAAGAGGAAATGTACAAATTTCAATTGAGCATTTGCTTGTGTCCCAACAAACAGTACATACATATTCTTACCTTCTGGTGACCCACATCATTCATATTGTAGGGACCATAGTGGATGGGAGATGTGCTGAAACTCCCACCCCCCCATCAGATGACCCTAACCATCCAAATAGGCTACTGTTAATGTGGATCATCTGATGGGAGATATTGGATAAAACAATGTGACACACCAGATGAACAGCTTAGGTTACACATGGGTGAGGCTCCTTTGTAACATTGCAGGGTTCAAACAAAGAGCACCATTGCCATTCATAAACCAAAGAGCAACATTCCATTCAATTGATCATCAGATAATAACTGACTCAAAATTAAAACAGTAACACCTACAAGAATCCTAAAAGGAAATTTTTCAGGATAGAAACATCATGCAAATTATAGAAGAACTTATATTGCAAAACAAATGGAACTAGGCAGCAAAAAGTACCACCAAATTGTGATCCACCAGACAAACTTTCACTACTGCCTCTGTACCATCTTCACAAAGAACCATCTCACAGTCAACAGCTATCATTGCAGTTGATTTTATTGCCTTTGAAACTTTTCCTAACTTTGTAACCACCCACTCCTGTCACACATCCCAGCAATAAGATTATCAGAATATTACATGCTTCAGAAAGGAGTGAAGGGCAAGCCAGATCACCTAAGAAGCTGATAAAGGCAGTGTTTGGATGCACCATAAAATTCAATTGCAATATTAGTTTAATTATGTGGAAATGATCAATTTGCAATTACCTTTCTTTCAACTAGTATTGCAGCACTATGCTCCAAATTGCAATATAAACTACTTCCAATCTGAACAATACAGGATGTAACTGCAATTTGAGAAGGCTCCTCATTGTGAATACTATGGAAGATGGTTAGAATTTGTTCCTTTCCACTTGATTGAAGTAGTTATTGCAATTCAATTCAATGGTGCATCCTACCACATCCAGCAAGAAACTTGCTAACTAAAAATGATGAATTAATGTTTTGTTTCCATTCAGAAATCTTTGAAAAATTAATGGGGTTTCGAACACAAGAACACCATTAACAACTGCAGAAGAAAATGTTACAGCTTCCTCATAAAATTTTAATTCGAACATATAGGTACCAGCAAAGCAAAAGGGCAGGAACAAGAGTAAATGCGTTAGTCCAGAAGCTCAAATGGTCAGTAAATTATGGGAAAAAATGAAGTTCCCAGCTCGAAAAAAGATGGGGAGGAATGAGAAACACTTAAAGACTAAACAATTCATATTTATCCGTATTCATGAAACACAAATGGAACAGATTTTGAGGTTGACGATTAAGCAATTATGGGAGGGGGCAATGTGCTTGGACCATCCTTCCTGCAAGGGGTAGATCAGGGGGCCATGTAACTATTTGGGATACTGACTTCTTCTTTTCGTTTTTTTCTTTTTTTGAAAGAGAAGCAGCTTTTTTAGGGCCAGTGGCCGAAGAAAGCAAAACAAACACGAGACGAAGATACAAAGCAAAAACAAACCAAAGAAAACAGAAAAAGAAGAAATGGAAAGACAATCCCTGAACAACACTCTTACGGAGCCCACTCCCTAACATACAAGGCTACCCAATTACACACCACAATCTCTGAACCTAAGGGCCTGTTTGATTTTCTAATTACAGAGGTAATTCAAGGTAAATGAGTAATAATTATTTATCTCTATATTTCCGGTTGGATTTCCAAGGTGATTTGACCGCCACCTTTCATTTATAGCACTCCTCACAGCACTCACTCGAGGAGAACAAAGTTAAATTGTGGGGCCCACCTTGATGTTTGTGTATTATCCACACCGTCCATCCCTTTAGCCAACTCATTTTAGGGCATGAGCCAAAAAAAGAGGCAGATCCAAAGATCAAGTGGACCACACTACTGGAAACAATGGGAATTGAACTCCTACCATTGAAAGCTTCTTGAAGACCCCAGAAGTTTTGGATGAAACTGATATTTTGTTTCCACTTTATCCATGACTGTGTGACCTTATTAACGGGTTGGATGGCAAATAAACATCACTGTGGGCCCTAGGGAGAAAACAACTTTCAACCATTGACGTTTTAATGATCATTGTTTTCTAAGGTGTGGTCCACTTGAGCTTTTGATTTTCCTCATTTTTGGGCTCATGCCTTAAAATGTATTTTTTAAAAGGATAGATGGTGTGGATAACTCATATATATCATGGTGGGGCCCACATATTTAAATCAGTAATAACAACGTTTGTATGGACCGATTTTCGAAACGTAATTCCTGGCGACTTTCAAACACTTGTAGTAAGTAATAATCAGGTAATTCCGTGTATTTACCAGAGAAATTAAAAAATCAAACAGCCCCTAAAAGGTTTTGGAAGTAATGAACTTGGCATCATCCAATCAAGGCTCGCAGATCGAAGAATCCCAGACCAAACTGCACAAGAAAAGTAGCGGATGAACAGATGATCCACAGATTCTTCGGTTTTCAAACAGAGTGGACAGGCATTTGGGAGGATGAAGGCTCTTTTGCGCAGATTGTTGATGGTTAGGATCTTGTTTCTTCCAACCAACCAAGCAAAAGCGGCAATTTTCGGAGGTGCACCATAGGGCCAAAGGCTGGTTGTGTGGCTTCTAGTGCTCCCCAACCCATGCTAGGTAAGCCTCAAATAGAAAGACTTCACGGAGAATGCTCAAGACTTGCTAAACCGCTAGACGAGCAAATCTTGCACCCCCTGCTCTGGTGCGACCTGACAAAAGATCCATTAGATCACAATATTAAACATCATTCAGATCCCTTCGGCAAGGAAGCCAAATTCCCCCAAGCTCCTAGTGGGAGAAACAACTGGCAACAGAGATATCTACCATCGGGCAAAGGCTAACGAGGGAAAGAAAGGACACTAACAGAGGAGCATCACCATACCACATGTGGTGCCAAAATCTCACCCTAGAATCCTCCTTGATAGCAAAGGACAACCCCCCTAGCCAATGAGGGGGCCTCAACGGCCACAGATTTCCAGATGAAGAAAGCCCTATACAGAGAAGACTCCTTAATCCACCAGCTCATAGAGGACCCATATTTAGCAGCAAGCACCCTCCTTCAAAGGCTAAAATCCCCCACCACGATTTGCCACACCCAATCACCCAAAAACATCTACTGGTTGAATTACCTCATACTACCAAATATTGATCCCAAGGAGCTCACTTTTAGCTAAATTCATATTAGGGCAAAAAACTACCTCAAACCATCTGATGGCTATCCACGGATTTACCACTTTAGACTAGAAGCCTCACAAAAAAGAATCGTATCATCAACAAACTGAAAGATGGTTAATGATTTGAGGAAAGTTGGCCACCTTAAAACCTTCAAATAGACCTTTAGATTGACCCCTAGATAACATTTTACTAAGGGCCTTAACCACCACGACAAAGAGGACAGGCGACAAGAGAACCCCTTGGCGGAGACCCCTAGTAGCTTTTTTTTTTTTTTAAAAAAAAAAAAACACCAAAAGGAGAGCCATGGATCCAAACGGAAAAAATTTAGCAAATGCAACGTAGGAACCAATCCGCTTCCTGCGTTTCTCACCAAAACCCAAATGTCCCAGCATATAATCAAGCAGTGTTTTAAATATCGACGACATCGGCTGATATATCCCACGATATATCTTGTATCCCACCAGTGCGATATCTTGTATCCTCTCTCTAGTGTTATAATGAATGAAATCAACTTTCCAAATTTAACTCATTTTCAGAGAATTTTCCAAAAATAGAATAATCTTCCAATTATCACATTCCCAAAATAGTATTTTGCAATAATTTCCAAAACATTGAAACTTTCCAAAATTATATATAGCACAAGGACTTTCCAAATAACACGTCACAAGAATTTTCCAAATAAAGAACCTTCCAAAAATAGCACAAGTCACAATAATAGTGGAACTTTCCAAATATAATATCCCGCCAATTAAATTAGGAAAAATAGTAGCGTCTTGGATTTAGAACCGCTTACCAACACATTTCCACATGTGCATAAGGGACACCCATCGGGGTCCTTCGCATACACCTCACACTTGGTTTCCTTTTTGAACTTCTTTTTCGAAACGGCTAGCTTAGTTTTCATAATTGCTTGCTCTTTGTCCTTCATACTAATTCAAGAAATTTGTCATAAATAAACTTTCTTCATTGGAAATTTATCATAAATATCACTGCATATCTATCGATCTTGGATTCTTGATTCACCCCTGGGGCCTTTAAACCTAGCATAGATTCACCTAAGTGCATTAACGGTCCATGGGTGTGAACCTAAGGGTAATTTATTGTAATGACATTTTTTTGTTTAATTTCACATATGGACTGTCCATGGCTTAGGTCCACCTAAGTTAAGTCGTAGGATTTTCCAAGTCTTCTACCAAGGTTCAAAGCTGTCTACCTAAGATTCAATCCACTTACGTCTCACTCTAGGGTTCTACGTCAACTTCTTGGGTTGGTAGTGAACCTCGATTCAAAGTCCCACCTACAAAATGATTTGGTTCAACTAGGTCCTATTGCATAAAATAACAAATAGGATCACCAAAATACTTCCTACGTTCAGTCATTCACCCAAAAACCCAAATGTTGCACACAACTCAAAAGTGATGTCTTGCATCCAATTATCTCAATCAGTGTATCAAATAGCGTTGGTAGCGTAGCGGTAGCGTACGCTACGTAGCATAGCGTAGCGAAATCGCTACGTAGTGCTAAAAATAGCGTTTTTCCCCTGTAGCGTGCGCTACAGGGGTCGTAGCGTACGCTACAGATATTTAGCGTGTAGCGCAGGTAGCGTACGCTACCTGTGTGGCTTTTTTTTTTTGTTTTTTCAGTGCAGGAAACAGTGGTGAACTCACACCACGAGCTAAAGTTAAGTAAAAAAACAAAAAACCAAATTCTCTAGTGCTTCCGATCCCAAACGGCAGCAGCCGACGCCGCTGATCTCCCTTCCGATCGATTTGGAGACCCAAAATCGTCTCAGACAGGCCATCCGATGTTGTTGCTCTCCCTTCCGATCGATTTGGATGCCATCCGACGCTGCTCTCTCCCTTCCGATCGATTTGGAGGCCATCCGACGCTGCTGCTCTCCCTTCCGATCGATTTGGAGACCCAAAATCGTCTCGGAGAGGCCATCCGACACTGCCGACGCTGCTTCTCTCCCCACCAGGCGCAAACCGACCTCATCTAGAGACAAAAACAGGTACGCTCCTTCCTTTTTTTTGAATTTTTTCGATGTACAATGAAAATAACTTGGTATTTTCAATTTTTTCCTCATTTTTTTCCCTTTAAAAATACTATTTACAGTCGGTTTGTTGTTCTTTATACCGCTTTTTTTCTGTGGTATGGCCCACGTGGGCCCCATCGAGGTACGTGAAGGGGTGGGATGTGCATTATTTTCTATGGTGTAGCACACGTGGGGCCCACTGAGGTGCGTGAAGGGGTGGGATGTGCATTATTTTCTATGGTGTGGCCCACGTGGGGCCCACTGAGGTGCGTGAAGGGGTGGGTTTGCATTATTTTCTATGGTGGGCCACTGTGGTGTGCGTATGAGTGTAAGTGATGTGCGTATGTTTATTTTTGTGATTCACTGATTTATCTGTGATGTGTTTTTTTTTTTTTGGTTTAGTGAACTAAAGAGAAGAATGTTTGAAGAAAAAGAGAGAGATTTTGCATGGAAATATGTGGCTGATAATCCCCTTGGACAATCTCATAGAAATTATGTGCTATGCAAATTTTGCGATCAAAGATGTACGGGAGGCATGACTCGCCTAAAGCATCATTTGGTCGGAACCCACAATGGGATAAAGCCGTGCCCAAAAGTGACGGAAGAAGCCAAGGAGGAGTGTAGAAAGGCTTTAAAGGAATATCATGATGGAAAAAAATAAAAGAAATGAGATGTTTCGAGATATTGGGAGAGAGGGATCGACATATCTTTCTGGTTCTGGCTTTGCAAGTGATAGCGCTAGTGTGGGTAATGATGCTTTCATTGGCAGCCAACTTGGTAGTGGATCTTCTGGTAATCAACCAATGGCAAGAGCAAGGGGTCCTATGGATCAATTTGTTAGTAGTAAGCAACGTCAATCCACATTGAATTCAAGGTGGAAGAAGGAAGAAAGAAAAGAAGTATACAGGGTGATCGGAAGATTTTTTTTTTGGGAATGCTTTGTCATTCAACTTGTGTAATAGCCCATACTTTTCAGCAATGTGTGAGGCTATTGGCAAGTTTGGACCGGGATTGAAGCCACCATCCATGCATGAGATGAGAACATGGATACTAAAAGAGGAGGTTGCTAATACTGATAGTTTAATGAAAGCATACAACGCTTCCTGGAAAACTTATGGATGTTCAATTATGTCTGATGGTTGGACGGATGGAAAGAATAGAAGCATCATTAATTTTTTGATTAATTCTCCGATCGGAACAATGTTTTACAAGTCTATTGGTGCTTCAGATTCAATAAAATATGGGAATTTGTTATTCAAATATCTTGATGAAATTGTGGAAGAAATTGGGGAAGAAAATGTGGTCCAGGTTATCATGGATAACCATTCAAGCTATGTGAGTGCTAGGAAGAAGTTGATGGATAAAAGGAAAAGGATATATTGGACTCCGTGTGTTGCACATTGCATAGATCTGATGTTGGAGGATATTGGAAAAATGAAAAGCAAGGACAGTGACGAAGTTTATTTATGGGCATGGAATTGTATTGAGCATGATGAGAAGCTTCACGAATAACCATGAGCTTCTACGGCCGGCAGTAACACGCTTTGCAACATCATACCTCACCCTTCGAAGTATTTACAAGCAAAAGAATGGTCTTATAGCCATGTTTGCATCGGAAAAATGGTGCTCATGTTCTTGGGCTAAAAAACCTTAAGGAATAAAGGTACGGGCTATTATAATGTTTGATCCGAAGTTTTGGCCTCATGTTGTCTTGTGTGTTAGGAGCACCATGCCATTGGTAAGCGTTTTAAGAGAAGTAGATTCGAAAGAGAGGCCAGCAATGGGGTTCATTTATGAATTGATGGACTCGGCGAAGGAGAAAATTGCATTTAATTGCAATGATGTAAAAAAGAGATATGTTCCAATTTGGAACAAAATAGATGAAAGATGGACTCCTCAGCTTCATCGTCCTCTACATGCAGCGGGGTACTATCTGAATCCTCAAATACGGTACTCAGAAAAGTTCTCTACACACCCTGAGATAAAAAGGGGGTTGTTTGAGTGCATGGATAGGATGATCCCCCGTGAAGAGCATGCTGATGCTGATATTCAGTTGGATGAATATGACAAGAGAAGAGGGGATTTTGGCTCTCGCCTTGCACTCGAAACCATGACAAAGCGTTCCCCAGGTAATTTATAATTTTATATTTTGATATTTTCATTGTTATGTAAATTATATTTTTATAATTGGTAAAAGTATTTAATTAATTTATAAATTATAACTAATTTATGTAGCTGATTGGTGGGAACACTTTGGAGATAGAACTCCACAGCTTACGAAGTTTGCAGTACAAGTTTTAAGCCTCACATGCAGTGCTTCTGGCTGTGAGAGAAATTGGAGTACTTTTGAGAAGGTGACTTTTGTACCATTCAATATTCTAAATTAGCTAATTTTTATTTAGTAGATTAGCAAGTCTTTGATAATTGACCGACATAGAACATCACATGATCAGATCCACACAAAGAAGAGAAATTGGCTAGAGCAACAAAAACTCAACTCTCTAGTATATGTGATGTATAATATGAAACTGAGAGAAAGAAGCATGAAGAGAAGGGCGGCAATGGATCCAATATTGGTGGACCACATTGAATCAGATGATGAATGGATTGCTGAGAAAGAAGGCCCTGTTCTCCCAACTGATCCATCGTGGCTCAAAGATCAAAATATGGCCTTTGATATTAGTGCCATTACAACTATTCCGGACTCTGATGATCCAGTTGACAGCAATGCACCATCAACATCTAATATTTCTGAAGGAGATTGCCCCCCACCTTCCTCAAGGAAAAGGAAGGCAACTACTTTAAGTAAGTGTTTATAGTTATAGACTAAGTTACATGAACATTTTTAACAAAGAAAGTAAAAGACCAATGAATCTCTTCTTTTTTTTTCTTTTTTTTTTTTTTAAATGTGTAGGTGGTCCCATGGGAAGATTTCTTACTCCTATAAGAGAGGAAGGAGATATAGGAACGTGTGTTCATGGTGTGGATGATGTACATGCAGATGTAGATGTTGATGCTGATGATGAAAGGCCTAGACTTGGTGACGAAGTGAATGCGGATGACGACAACGACGATGACCTATTAGATATAGATGACCTTTAGAGTTTAGACACTAGAGTCTAGAGACTAATTATTGAGAATTTGAGATGTTGATTTTGAGGAATATGACATTTGTATTGTACTTAATGCTCTTAACTTTGAGATTTTTATTTTGAAGAATATGACATTTATATATTTTGCTTTTTTATTTATCATATTATATATATATATATATATATATATATATATATATATATATTATATATATATATATATATATATATATATATAAGTATTGTGTAGCTTACGCTACGCTATTTCGTTACACGCTACGGAGGGTTGAACGCTATGCAACACGCTACCGCTATTTAAAACACTGATCCCAATATTATAAGTATCCATTTAATTTGTATAACGAGTCACACGGGGGAACACAGCTCATGAGCCTTCCACAGATAGCCGGGACAAGGGGACAATGACGACGATGATGATATGATGATAAGAGCAATTATGATATAAATCAGCCAAAGAGATGTAAAATCATATGAAAACTTGCAGCATATACATGAAAGGACAATTTACATTGTAAGCTGATAAATAACAGCATATACAATTAATAGCTAAATAAGAAAAGTCAGGAATGAAAGTGGTAAAGGACCTCATTAAAGGATGTGATAGGGTCATAATATTTTCCGTAAAGGGGGTGTTCAATAGTTAAACGGACCAGCCTCTGCACTGCCACAATAAGAAACCAATAACGATCAGTATAGATTCAAGAAAACTTAACTCTATTCACATCTGCAAAAGTTTGCATCCAATGGAACTGCAGTTTGCACGTATGATATAGGAGAACATGAAACAGGACAAATTTATGATATAGGAGACCATGGAACGGGACAAATTTTAAAGATACAATCCATAACAATTATCAAAGATAACATATGAAGATCACAGGTGTATGAGCATAAATCAGGGGAAAAAAACCATACACAGCCAGTTGGATGATAACATGATCGACTTATCATCCAACTAACACATAAATGTTGACCTGTCAAGTGGATATGAGAGACTAACACATAAATGTTTACCTGTCACGTGTGTACAGCATCCAACATGTAAGAGGTTGGGGCCGCCATGAAGAATTCCAATCAATCCAAACATCATGTTAGCTAGACCATAGAAAATAAAGAACAGCCACCTAACTGCTCTAAAGTGTAAGTGTGGATAGTGGATCCAGTGATCTGTCAGACTTTTATGCTAGGTGCGTTCATGGTGGGCCAGCTTGTAGAATGGGTTGGATGTCATACAAACATGGCAAGCACACATTCATGCACAACTTGTTGGCGTGTTGGATGCCATACACACAATAAACATGGGCATTTATCCACTAGTTGAGAGATGGTTACAACATTCTCATTTGTCCAGCTACACCTTATAATCTTCCCCTTCACTAAATGGGTCTTTTGCATGAGAGAGAGACCTCTAATTGAAGCCCCTGATGAGAAGGTTTTGATGTATTTCTTGGAGGGGTATGGGACGAGATAGGGTTTACTTAAACCCATTTTTGTAATAGGATTTATTTGTAATTGCTGTTTTTTTGCAGTTCTAATTGGAACAATTTTGTTCATGTTTTAATCGGATGCTTCAAAAAGGCTTGTTTGCTGATATTTTGAAAGATACAACATTTTATGCAGAAAGGTGTTTTAGTGAATATTTTTTAAATAAACATAGTATAAAATGGCATATTGCTACAATGGTCCTGGGTTTATTGTGTTTTTGTTGGGATTAGTGATTATCATAAAGATTACCAACATCTTCATCCACAACTGAATGAGTGTTTATCTCACATCAAATTGATGAGACCCACTTTCTTTATGCAAATGGTAACTTTACTCTTCCATTTCACTTGGAGCTGCAAGTTCAGTTACCTTGTTATTCTTCCATCTCTAAATACATTATTTATCCTTCCTCCACATCCAAGGAGAAAATCTCCTTCTACTTTCTCTGTGATTGGTGGAGATTTGGGGACGTGACACTCATGAATATAAACGAGTCTGAATGGCCGGATCAGGATCAAGAGTGGCCGGCGTTCGGATAGAGACGAGAGGATTTTGGGGGATTTATTTAAGGTTCGGCGCGTTCGAGTGCGGCCGTGTGGGTAGAGAGGGACGGGTAGGGTAAAAACTTTTAAAAAATGGTAAAATGTGTGTGTGTGTGTGTATATATATATATATATATATAGGTGATGGGTAAAATAGTAAATTATTAGTTATTAATACATCTGGTCCGGTCCGAATCGGATCGGATCGGATCCAATCGAATCGGATTTCGGATCGCTCCAGTCCGAATTGACATTGACCCGAAACCGATCCGATTAACGGTCGGATCTACCTGATCCTGCTTGAACCTAACCGATTCAGGCCGTCAGTCCGGTTCGAATCAGGTCGGATCTGTCGGATCCACCAGATCGAGTCCAACATGCCTAGCTCTAGGAGTAGGATTGACCAGATTTGAGCGACAACAACCATCTTCTCCAAGCCATCCTCTTAAGATATTATCATCATCAACCCAAGAATCCCCACTCTCTCCCTTCCTCGCCTACTGTCTGATCCTGCTCCCCATCTTCACTTCATTCATCCCGTGGGGCGCGGATTAGGTGAGTCCAGGGTAACAGCTTAGTGGGTGAGTCCCTGACCATGGGGCCCACCTTGATGTATCTATTGTATATCCACTCCATCCATCAATTTTTCCTGCTCATTTTAGGGCATGGTCCCAAAAATGAAGTAAATCCAATCTTAAGTGGACCACACCACAAGAAACAGTGATGATTGACCATTAAAAACTTATTGTGGGCCACAAAAGTCTTGGATCAAACTGATATTTGTGTTTCCCTTCATCTAGGTCTTTGTGACCTTATCGACAGGTTGGATGGAAAAGAAACATTACGGTGGGCCCTAGGAATTTTTTATGGTGGACGTTCAATGACTAGTGTTTCTTATAGTGTGGGATCCACCTTTGGCCAATCTCCTCCAACCACAAAACTTTTGCATCACCATGTTGGAATTCAATCTTTGCTAACTCGGCTCCACCTTCCTGATCTCATCTCATCCCTCCTCTACATCTCAATAAAGTTGGGCATGTTGGACCCGATCCGGTGGATCCGACCCGATCCGACCAGATCCGACCCGATTCGAACCGAACCGACGGCCTGGATCGTCAGGTTCGAGCAGGATCAGGCAGATCCGACCATTAATCGAATCGGGTTCGGATCAATGTCAATTCGGACCGGACCGATCCGAAATTCGATCCGATTGGATCTGATCCGATCCGATTCGAACCGGATCGGATGTATTAATAACTAATAATTTACTATTTTACCCCTTTTTAAGTTTTATATTTTACCATTTTTTAAGTTTTTACTCTACCCATCCCTCTCTACCCGCACGGCCGCACCCGAACGCGCCACACCCTAAATCCCCCAAAACCATCTCGTCTCTACCCAAACGCCGGCCACTCCCGATCCTGATCCGACCATTCAGACTCGTTTATCAGGTAGGACCCACTCAGCCACTCAGACTTGTTTATTTATTTATTTTTTTTATTATTTTAGGAGAGTGGCTCGTCGGCCAGCCATGGCCGCTGCCTGCTGGTGATCTGGCCACCCTGGATCGTCCGCCAGCCATGGCCGCTGCCCAATCGAGCTTTGGGTTACAAGAAATCAACTACACCATCCATCATCTCAGACAGCTCGGGTAGTCGGGTTTGTGAATCCAAAAATCGGGTCGATTTGATACTCGGGTGGACCACACCACAGGGAACAGTAGGGATAGGGATGCTTGTGATTGTCTGATACTTGTTCTTTCTGTAATCAATCTGATAGTTGTTCTTTCTGTAATCAGGGTACTACAGAACATATCGGATAGTCTTGTAGCTATATATACCACTTGATTGTTTCTAGTATTGGAACCTAATTACAAGGTTTCAATTTTGAATGTACTTAACAGCTCTTCATTATTATCTTTTTCAATGATAATCTTAAATTTTTCAAAAGTAAATAAATAAATAAAAATTTAAAAAAAAAAATGGACTGATCCGAACCTTGCCCAATCCGAATTGACTCAATTTTCCTGACCGAGTCGGACTCGGATCGGTTCAGGCCAGCAGTGGTTAGGATCGGTTCGAGTCAGATGACCCGGACTCGATCCTGGATCGGATCGAGTTCAGATCAGGCCATGTAGATTTCGGACCGATTCGAGTTGGACCCAATTCGATCCGACTCGGACCGATGCCCAGCTCTACCTCTCGGCCGCCCCTTGACCCCTATGTCTTCTCCTCTTGCCCAACTTGCACCTATTGCCATCTCAAATTCTCCTTTTCACTCCAAATCTAATTTTGAATTGAATTTACTCCACCCACAGATCAACAACATCCAAGATTTCCTTCTCTATACTAACGCACTCGAACACTACCAAACTCAAGCAGACTTAGGCCTCAAACTATCCCCAAACATGCACCGGCTTTCTTCACAACCAAAGATATCCAAGCATCAAGGGGGATACAATATATTGTTAAATGGAGTTCAATGCTTCTTTTTTCTTTGCTAAGATACATGAGACCTACCCAAAATAGTTGGGGAAAAGTTAGGACCACGTTAGGAAACTCTCATACAAAAACCTATATACTGATATTTCTAGGAAAGACTAGAATTAGTACACCATTACATATGCCAATACTACACTACTGCCTTCACATAACAAGAGATATTTATTTAACATGACAGAACTAGTATTTTAAAGTGAAATAACTTATATAGGATTTGAAGTTATCCAAATCACAGTGTAAACCTTCTTAATTTCTAATAGAAACCAAATAGTGCAAGCATGGATCCCGTGCACTAATAAGAAATAAATTCTCTAACCCATACTTGTTGAGGGGATTCAACATCTGAGGAGCTTTTAGCAAGTTCTTCTATTCTTTCACGATTCTTTGTGATTTTGGCAATGAACTGCAATAAAACAGCAAGGAATTTTATTGTTTTGATAATAAGTAAACCAAAGAAAGAATAAATTACAAGGTACAAATCCCATTTAGATTACTCACCTGTAAATCTTCCTCTTTTGTGAAAGTTGTTAGAAAAGCAATCAGGGTATCAATAGATCTCTTTGCAGGATCACTTAAACTAGAACCAAACCTCTTATCATGGAAATCCAAAAATTCCTTCCAGGCTCCTTTAGCACCCTTCATTCCTTGTTTTTGGACCAACTTTACAATCTTGACAAGAGTCTAACCAAATTAAAGAGTTAATTTTATGCAATGAAAAATGTCAACATCATGTTATAAGCATTTGGGACTTCTGAATCATCATACTAGCAACCAAGCTGCTATTTAAAGAAGAAGAAGCAACCAAGCTTGTATGTAAGTAAAGTACATAACAAAAGACACTATTAGAAACAAAATAAGAGAAGACTTAGGACCACAAACCCTCCCTCAACAGGTAGCCATGGAACAACACATGTTAAACCCAGTCTTTTGACCAATCGAACCTAATAGAGGAGGGGGATCCTTCAATGTAGTTTTTCCCTTTGTCCCTATGCTTTACAATATTTCTTGCATTTTACTATAAATACATGAGAAATGAAGATACATGTCTCTAACTTGTGCCAAATAATTCAAAAAAAAAAAAAAAAAAAAAAAAAAGTCAAACGAAGGTTATTGTTGAGGCACACATAGGGACATGACGCATACAGGCACAAACAAAAATGCGCACAAACACGCGTATGGGGGGGGGGGGGAGAGAGGAGAGAGAGAGAGAGAGGCCGAGAAAGGTTTCAATGATAGGAACCACCATCCCACCATATCCGGTGTTGTGGCCCACTTGAGTTTTAGATCTACCTTGGTTTTGGGTTAATGTTAATGACTAATATGGTTTCAATGGTGGGTACACCCATCCTATTATTTTTGTTGTTGTGTACCACTTGAGTTTTAGATCTACTTTGGTTTTAGGCTCACGTCCTAATATGAGCCACTACAACCAAGGTGTTCTGTAACGGTAACGGTGGTTGTAACGGCTACCATTGTTACCTTTACGATATGGGTCGTAACGGCTGTTACGGCCCTCGTAACGGCCGTTACAGTCTCTTTTTTTATTGAAAAAAATCCTTAAAAACCTGTATTTGCCCCATGATGTTGATTAAAAAGTATGGAAAAGCTATATCTACCCCATAACAGACAATTACGGAGCTGTTATGGCCTTTACAGGGGACGTAACGTGCCGTTAACGACAATTACGGGTCATTTTTTCCATAACGGATGTTACGGCAGTTACAACCTCGTAACGCGTAACAATTGCCACCGTTACCTTTATGTAATGGCCCTTACGGCCTTTAAGGCACACCATGACTACAACTGATGGACGGAGTGGATGTCACACTAACCTCACAATAAGTCTTTTTTGTTACACGGGCTCCCCAAAGATTTCCATCCGAGAGAGTGAGCGCAAGGTAGATGGAATGAGGAGAGAGGATAAAACAAGTTACATAAAGAAAAAGAAAATAACCAAAATACCCTAGTTAAAGATGCAAAGAGATCCAAACCTCCTTCAATGAAGTTTACTAATCCCCCAATGACTAATCATGTGGGTAAAATTGTTCATAGCTATTGGCATTTATACATATAGTAGAGATAGGGTGTATTTGGTTTTACAATAATCCTAGAAATTGTCTACTCTTAAAGAAAGTGCTTTACATTCAAATTCATCATGACCAAGCACCTTCGGATTCCTGAAATATTATCAATCTTGGGAGTACCTATTAAATGAAATTAGCTATACACTTCAAATGAGAAAGTTACCCATCGGTCACTTGGCTTCACCAATTTCAAATTCGTGCAAAAAAAATTATCCCCTAGTACTAGGTAGCAACAACAAAACTTTCCCTAATCATGGATGATCATCCAACCGTTTATTCTTTCTCAAAAAGAGGATTCAAAATGAGATCTCGAGAAATTCTCTCATACATTAGTTCCAACAAACTTGTTCCTATTCTCAGAAGCACATCTGGAAGAAACTTTGGGTTAAAATCATACCTGTATATTCTGTTGTGTTTTCTATTGACGGGAATCAAAATATGGTGTTCTTGATTATTATCTGCTTAAATCTGTTGTGTTTGTTTCAATCCTTTTAAGTCATAACATTTGTTTCTAAAACAATCATTTCCAACAAAATCAAGGATGTAAAAACTGGAGAGATGCTCCAATGCTCTCAAAACATTGTAAGTTATAGTGCTCCTAGTTGCATCAGTTCACTTTGACAGTCCAGTCAATCAATCTGAACTGTCCATTAAGTCCATAACACTTCTCATGGGCTACTCAGCAAAAATACCTTTGATCAAATGATCCAATCCATCCTTCATTTGGCCTTATTTTTCTATAGCCATCCTTTCTTCTAAGCCATTGATGGGATGGTTATAATTGCATAACAAAAGTGATTCTCTAGAATCATACGCAACCCATGATTATCCTAATAAATTGATGGATCAAACTGTTGATTGGGATTTGGGCCTATGTCTGTGTAAATGATCTTGACCATCCATATTAAAGGGCATTGATGAAATGGTTAGCATTGATCAAATCATGTGATGTTTGCATGGTAGCCCATAAAAGGTGCATCAGACCTAATGAACAGTCTGGATCAATGAATCGGACTGTGTAAGTGTCCCAATGCAAGTGCAACTAGAAGCACTATAACTTATAGTGCTCCGACGCATTGGAGCATCTCTCAAAATTGGGTATGCATCTCCCAAAACACGTTGAGGGTACCCATTCGTCTCTCTAAGATTCTTCCTTCAAATGCAAGTTTTAGAAACGACGCCATCATTTGCTATGGGACCAAAATAGCCACCACGCAGTGTGTCGCTTTCACCAAATGAAACAAATCCCATTTGTATTCATACGAATATGGGAGCGTTTGGATGCACTATCGGAATGCATTGCAATTACTTGCCCAAACGAGTGCAACTTTCTCAGCATCCATAGATTGAGGGCGTGCGCCCTAAATCGCAATTACGCTACTTTCTACCCTGAATTGAAAGAAACCCAACTCAATTCCATTATTATGAACGCTAGGAATTTACTTACGAATATTTTGCAATTCAATACATTTTTGCATCCAAACGCGCACTATAAGCATGAACCTTTCCCCTCTACATGCATGCATGCATACATACATACATACTTCCTTGTATACATACGCACATACGTACCTCCTTGTCTAGTTTATCCATTGTAAACGTGAGGTTGGAAGAAGGGATTGAAAGCAGAAGGAGATTTCGAATGCCTGCTCTGCCGCTGTTGTAAACCCGCGACTGGTTTTAGGGCCTGTTTGGATGCCTGTAAGTTGGGTAAGTGGGAACAGGTGGTGTTTGGGGGAGAAAATTCACCTGTAAGTCACTTACAGGCAAATCTACCAAAAACTGCAGGGCAACGGGGGTGAGAAGTCACTTCCCTGTAAGCCACTTACAGGCTCAACGGTCAGATTTTAAAAAGTGGGGAAGAAGGAGAAACGCACTCTCCCTCTCTGCAATCTCTCTCTCTCCCTCTCTGCAACCTCTCTCTGTCTGCAACGACCGCCTCCCTCTCTACTCCTCCCAAACGGTAGGGTTTGATCGCAATGTTTCCTTTTTTCTGCTTCGAAAACGGGAGTGGATTAGGTGTTGCTTGTACATAGGCATGCTCACCTATGCACGTGCGCACGTGCGCACCTTTCCACACGTGTCTTAGGCCTCTAATCCGAACGGTCCATGTGATGAAACATCCCATTAAACTTTCAGGACTAATTTTTACCCTATCTAAAACTCTGCTAGGCCATTGAAAAGAATTTTTACCCTATCTAAAACTCTGCTAGGCCATTGAAAAGTGACATGAAAATCAATAGAGAAAACTGTTTTCTTTTCCATGGTCCACAAAAGTTTTGGATCAATGTAAACGTTGAGCCCCTTGAGTTTAGTAGACTAACATCACGTGTTAGGAGTTCTCAAAAAGTTCTCACGAGAATTTGTACCAACTTGTGCTCAGCCTAGCATTTTGACGGAAGGGATTGATCCACCCTGATTTATGTATTTGATCCACACTGTCCATCCATTTTGTTTACTATGGATGGTTTAAAGTAAGAAATGTCCAGTGGTGTACATACAATGGTACAATGTACACTCATCGTATGGCTGGTTTGTATAATGGAAGTTACCTTTATTCATGATCCATTCATTAGTTGGTCACACCAAAAATATAATCTTGGATCACTAGAAGGTGGGTGCACCTACATCGTATGCTACTTTGTTGCCGCTGTCATTTAAGAACAAATTGCCAATTTACCTTTAAAAATTCATATGTTTTTTTCAAGTAAAAAAACACTACGGAACGTGTGTGTGTGTGTGCGCGCGCTCATTTTAAGACATGGTCTCAAAAATTAAGCTAATCCAAATCTCACGTGGACCCCATCACAGAAACAGTTGTGACTAGTTTAATGAACCCATGGGTGTTTGCCTGTTTCTAATAGTGAGGTCCACCTCAAATGGATTCTTTTTATACATTTATTTATTAATATATTAAGGTGGGTCGTATATGGATTCTTTTTATGCATTTATTTATTAATATATTGAGGTGGGCCACACAAATCTTATCCTAATATGCTCTCTTGGATTCTTATAATGCATTTTTTTTTAAATTATTTTCATGCATTTGGATTCAAAAATTGGACGGTAATGATAATTCTGATTTTGTTATATATGGACCATTTATGCTTAATAGTATGTATTTCTTGACTTAATAATTCTTAATTTTTAGATTTATTTGCGAAATGAATTCCGTAAGACCCGTATCCTAAATCGTACTGTTCCGTCGAATCCCACGATCCTTCCCATCGAATTCCGGAACCCTGCGACCGATAATCGACGTTTGCGTACGACCCTAAGTCGTATCCTGTAGAATTGAGTCGGCTTAATCCGATACTTAAACCATTGTGATAGCACCGTTGCCGCGGTTCTAACGCCACGTCTCATGCGTCAATCCGACGCTTAGACCATAAAATGTGAACCGTGCATTATAATGATCGTGGACCGCACATTGCGGGACCCACCCATCCCATGTGGCACAAATCCCTAGGTAATTATGAGAGTGATGGATGACATCACCCTAGCTATAGTTACTCTAACCTAGCTATAGCGACCCTAACCCCTAGCCTTCTTACAAGAACTTATTGCTAGCCACCCTACCCCCAGCCCTTCTTACAAGCATTTATTGCTAGCCACCATACCTCTCTTACAAGTAATCATGGCCTACCTAAGCTACTCTCTCTCTCTTTACAACTCTCTCCCTCTCTCATTTCTCAAACCTACATTCCCAAGCAAGGAAAAATCCCACGTTCATACTCTTCCATGTGAGAAAATGAGTTTGTGTATGGCTCACTTTCCCATCCCAAATCCATCATCCTAGACATTCAAACCTCATATTCCACCATCAAAGTGAAGCACAAGGAGATCGGCTTTCCAACGGACCAAGAGGATCGATGGTGGGTGCTTCTATAGGCTAGATTTTCCTATTTTTGATGGGCAAAGTGAGGCCTACAGATCAATGGTATGGATCTCTCTTTAGACCCTAGGTGTGGCTGATGGCCCACCTTGATGCTCATGATCATTCCATGATGGGGCCATTCTCCATGGACCCCATCATGATGTTTATTTTCTAGTCTAAAAAGGGGTCATCTAGACCTTATATCTTGGTGGAGAAGGGATCTCCACCGTTGATCTTTGATTTGGTGGGCCCACATGCAATGGGACCCACTTGATGTATGATTGGATGCTTGAAACGGAGGGCCCATAGTGTCGGGGTCCCTCCATCACGCGTGTCCCTCTTTCTCTCTTTCTCTCTCCCTCTCTTTTTATTTATTTTTGTGTGTGATGATATGGCCGTGTGGCCCACTTGGATGGACCCCACCATGAAGCATGGATTGGATCCAAGTCATTTGTAGGTGAGGCCCACTTTATATGTATTGTATCCCCACCACCCATCATTTGGTGGCCCACCTGAGCAAAGTCCAACTTGTACATGTGTTCTGCCCGGATGTCCAGCATTCAGGGACGTCCCTAGACGTGGAAATGAAAAACACAAATATTAGCTTTGTTTCAAAGCCTTGGGGAAGGGCTATCCATGTAGGCCCCACCTTGATGTATCAACTCAATCCACACCGTCCATGTAACATCCCGGATTTTTGCCAACCTGGGATTAGACGTCCTTAGGCGATGGGTCGATCCTAACACCTTATTAACTTGTCAGAACTGAATCCCACAGTCTAAAATCGCTCCTTAACCCATTTCCTTCACAAATGTCACCCTTCACCACCTTGTTTTTTTTAATTTTCTAAGTACTTTCACATTAGACACTACCTTAAAGTTTAGGTGATGAAGAACAATACTTAAACTAAACATTGCTATAAAGGTCTAAGTACCACCTCAGACCGAAATCACTCAGGACTAAATCCTTTAGAATTAGGCGAGATTTAGCTAGTGTTAAACTAGAGTGCCTGTGAAATTAGCACCAATCACTTTAAATATGATCTGCAAGACCCAAAACTAGTAGAATCATTGACGCTAGGTTACCCTAAAATCTATGATCAATCTCATTACCTGGCTGCTTTCGGGAGCATCTCGAAACTTCGTATCGAATCTGGACCGCACGTCGGAAGTCCGATTAACATGAAGTTAAGGACTTAGGACCGCCTCGCTGGGCTTGACAACCATCTCGGAAATCAAATCCGGATAGTGTCCCAGCGCTATTCGCTTGAGCTCGGAGTGAAGAGTGTGAGAAATGTGAAATTAATTTAAAATAAAATATCTTGAATAGTAATCTGGCACCTCTCGCTTGCGGATCAGTTTTAAGCAACCAGACCGTCAAAATCAGACCAAATTACACCCTCGGATCAGGAGAAATTTCATACACATTTACATGTACTCGGAATCTCCGATCGAGATCCGCTGACCATTGAACTGAAACTGGTCCGCCACGCGTGATCTGAAAATCCCACTGAAACGAAAACTTAATAGAACGTAGATCCAGCGTTAGTGAGCTTAAGTCTGACCTTTGGCTCAAGGAGGCCCGCCAGAAGTCCTCCGTTGAGCTGAAACTGTCCCGCTTTGGTTATAACCTAAGTATACTTTGACTAGGAGTCTATTTCGGTGAGTTTTTATGCTATATAAGGACCTTAAACCCTCTCTCATTGCAGCCATACGAATTTGAGAGAAAACCTAAATTGAGAAGAGAGAAAAGAGAGAGAAAGTGTGGGAGCTGTGGGAGAATCTCCCTGCCGCTATTCGGGCTCCACCGCCTGATTCTTATCGCTTTCCCAGCGTTTCCGGCGTCATTTCTAGGTAAGAAACCCTAACCCTAATCTGTTTTGGGATTTAGACAGTTGTAGGTTATGAAATAGCTAATCTATTTCGTTCTATAGGTTGTCAAACTGCCGAATACGGAAGCTTAGCAAACCATATCGACTCCGTTACGATTCTACGACAAAAGGTGCGGACTTTAGGTGTATAGGTTATGGTTTTCAACGCTTCAATGTCAGATAATGATAGATTCATGATCTGCATGCAATTGCACATGTACAAAGTGCTGTCTGTTTTCTGTTTCGATTAAAGATGAAAAATATGGAATTCTACATACTCTAGGTATTTGTAGAAAGTACGGTATACATAAAATTTTGAAAATGTGCTTGACATGATTATTTGTTGTATGAATATATTATATATGGATAAATTACTTGTTTGGCGAAAGGACTCGCCCTAATACATGTTTTGGTTATATACAATATGTATGTTGAAATTGTGTATTCTAGAAAGTACCGTATACGTACAAATTTTGGAGATGTATTTGCCATGATTATTGTTGTATGAATATATTATACATGGATAAAATACTTGCTTGGCGAAAGGATAGCCCTAATACATGTTTTGCTAACATACACCATGTATGTTGTAATAGTGTATTCTCAGTGTTTGTGAAAATGGCTGAATGAGTATAGAATTCTCATTCGTGCTTGCCATGACTAATTGTCATAGATATATGGTTGTTGTATTGGCGATACCCCCTTTTGACGAAAGGATTTGCCCTGAATCAAGCCACGACCGCTATACGCTATATATATTGAAATGTGTAGCCCAAGTGTTTGTGAAAATGTTCAAATGAATATGGAACTTGGATTCCTACTTTCCATGACTATCCGTCGTGGGTGTACGCGTGTTATGATTGGGGCAACTCCCTAGTGAAAGGATTTGGCCTAATACCTATGTGATCAACATATGTCATGTATGTTGATGTATGTAGTCTAAGTGTTTTTTGAAATGTCTGATGAGTAGTAGTTAGTAAATTGTAATGTTTAAGGGTGTGAGATATGATTCTCAACTTCTTTTAACTATGTGTATGTTTTCCTTGGATAGTTGTGTGAATAGGAATTGAATATGTACAACTCATGCTTGTGTTGTGCCTTATAACATGCTCAACTGCTTTTATGGTTTTATTTATGTGATGCATATGGTTTAAATTCATGTTAGGTTGTATGATCCGTCATGGGTGATGGGGGAGTGGAGCAACGAATGCGTGCAACAGCCCCGGCAGCCCTAAACGGATAATACCAGACTTGATTGTATGATTTGAATCTTGATCCATTACTGCTTACCTATCTGCAATTGAATGTGATTGGGGCTATTATATAGTCCAGGCAATCGGTAACGGGATTGAATTCGTGGCCGAGATTCAGTTG